>QLTV01002677.1:2980058-3008570 GCA_003457575.1 Thermophis baileyi
ATATATTATATATATATTTATATATATAATATATAAAACAAACCAGAGAAAAAGTAGTGTATGCTTTGTTGGGTCAAAAGGGCCCAGAGAATCACAACCATTCATCTTATGCCGGCAGATCTTGGTCTTCAAAGAAGGCGAACAGAAGGAGAAAGCAGGGATCCTACGCCTACGCCAGTCAAATACCCAGAAGCCTGTGCCATCCATGCATAGTCCTTCTGGGATCCAGTACTGTGTGTGTTCCCAGCCTCCCAGCCCTGCTATGTTGCAGTGTGAACTGTGTCAGGACTGGTTCCACACCACCTGTGCAGCTTGGCCTCGCCTGGGCAACCCCCGGCCTTCTCCGGCATGGTGGGAGTGGGAAGCAAAATTCCTGTGTCCTCTATGCCAGAGGTCCCGCCGGCCCCGCCTGGAGACAATCCTGGCTTTGCTGGTGGCTCTGCAGAAACTTCCTGTCCGGCTGCCCGAGGGAGAAGCCCTCCAATGCTTGACTGAGCGTGCCATTATGTGGCAGGACCGTGCTCGCCAGCTCCTAGGCTCCTCCGATGTAGTTGCTGCCTTGGGACGTTTAGCTGAGCTACGGCAGCGACTGCTTGGGGACTCGGCCAAGGACGCAGGTGCACTCAAAGAGAGCAGCTGCAACGAGCAAACAAAGGTGAGTGGAGGAGATGAGCTTTCTTCTGGCCTGGCTAGTCCTCTCCAAGGGGAGGGGAAGGGAAGGCAGGCACCAGGTTTGCCGCCCATGTTTCCTGAGGACAGAATTTGAGGCAGGGCCTTGCAATGTGAACCCTTCGCAGAAGTTAGTCTGTCTGCCGGGTTTGGATTTTTTGAAAAAATAATGAAAGAACCCGAGAGATTTGAAGCAACTACTCATTTCTTTTACAAAAGCATTTATTGTAGGGGAAACCAGGTAAGGAGGAGACTTCTCTCACCACTCCTTCATTGTGCTTGTAATATAAAACATTGCATCTGTACTTAAAAGTCAAATAATTGGTTGAGTTATTTATTTGATTTCTATACAGGTAGTCCTCGACTTAACAGCAGTTCATTTAGTGACCGTTCGAAGTTTCAACAGCACTGGAAAAAGCGCCTTATGACTGGTTTTCCCCACTTAACAACCATTGCAGCATTCCCCCATGATCACGTGGTCAAAATTCAGACGCTTGGCAACTGACTCATATTTATGACGGTTGCAGTGTCCAGGGGGTCATGTGATCACCTTTTGCAAACTTCTGACAAGCAAAGTCAGTGGGGAAGCCAGATTCACTTAACAACCATGTTACTAACTTAACAGCTGCAGTGATTCACTTAACAAATGTGGCAAGAAAGATCATAAAAAGAGGCAAAACTCAAATTGTCTCGCTTAATTGTGGTTGTAAGTTGAAGACTACTTCTAACTGCCCATCTCAACAAGTTAGATGAGCTCATAAAGCCAATAAACATACACCGGCCCCCACAGACACACAGTCTTGCAATTTATTCTGGCCTCAGTGTGCTGGCCACATTATTCCATTCATAATAGAAATTGCCATTGGCAAAATTTCTCAAAATCCAGCACTTCCTGCTTCTCAGACCAATTCTCCTCTCTCTGGGGCTTGTAGGCATCTTGATTTCTAACCCCCCCCCTTTTTTTTTTTTAAATAAGCTCCTTGCCTGCTAGTTTCTCTAGTTTAGCATGACACCTTAAGCCTGCACTACCCTGGCTCTCTTTTATCGTAATTTCTTAATCCCCAAACCTTTCTGTAGATTCACAGACTTTTGTACCCTTAATTCATTTCCCAAGGTTATACAAAGTCTTGTGAGTCTTTTGAGTTTTATGTTTTTTCCTCCTCAAAGAAACCTGGCTGCTTATTGATTTCATTTCTGAAGGAGCCGAATATTTCTTGTCATAGCAGCTCAGCCAATCTGTCTTGGAGATGTCACTGCCAGTAAATGTTTTTGTTATTCTGCATTAAGAAAACCACGTTTATCTTGACAAGAGCCCTTGTCCCTGCCATTAGCTGAAGAGCCAGCATGTCCTGATGGGCATGATGTGGAAATTGCATTTGTGGCTCAAAAATCTCTTTCCTCACACTTTTTCCCTCAGATTTCCTTAGAGAACGGAGATGCCACAACTCCAGAGAAGAACAGCTCCTGTGCCTCAGGTACTGGTCTAGTAGAATCCTATATTGTTAAGTCTTTAAGTAACTGACCAGTTTTCTTTGCTTTCTTGAAAATACTGAGAGTTGAAATATGGACTTGGGTACTGTTCTTCTACCCCACCCCATCACCCTGGGTTGACACTTGTCTAACAGTTGTTTGTGGGAAGATAATTCCCTGTTCTCTGATTTAAAAAAAAATAGGGAAGTTGGGCTGTTCCTTTACCCCGGGGTACCTTTGTGCTTCTCTTGCAGACCTGGAGATGCTTTGTTCTTACCTGCCCCAGCTGCAAGGACCTGTCCTAGAGCTGGCAGATGCCGTCCGTCTACCTTTGGAAGAGCTGCTAATGGAAGGGGATCTTCTCGAAGTGACGCTAGACGAGAGCCAGAGCATTTGGCGCTTGCTACAGGCTGCTTGCGCTCCCCAGCTTCACAAATTCCAGCAGCTACTGGATGTGAGTGTCATTCTGACGGTCAGCAAATATTCCGAGCTGTTCTTCTTTGTCTGGGTTTCCATGTCTTCTTTGTGAAGGTGTGATGGCTGCCTCTAATAAAAAGGCTAGTAGAGCATTTTTAGCCACAAAATTTGCCACTTTTGTTAGTATCTCAGGAGCTGAGTCAGATTTTTAGATTCTTTGGAAGTTGGTATCACACAGGAAAGGTAAATACGTGTGCTGCTTTACGACGAAACAGTGGCAGTCAACTACAGAAATGAAAATGGTTTTTCCCCCCCTTCCTGTGTGATGGCTTTTTAGTAAGAGACGGGGGGGGGGGGGGCGGGTACAAGCCAGGAAATCTGAATGGAGATTTTTTTACATCACTTACACGATGCTGAAATCATTTGATTGAAAAGTTATATTATCTGTATGGAGGACTTGGTGAAAGTCTGTTGAGATATACGATGAAAGGGGATGATTCCTATGCTAACAGCTAACGTGAAACAACTCATTTCTTAGAGATATCTTAGGGATCTTTCAGGTGGATCATTTTTCAAAACTTGGAATTTTTAAAGTCTCCCCCCCCCCCCCACATTTTTCAGTAATTGCAGCAGTTGTTATCTTTTGAATGTCAAAGAAAAACAAAATTGCAGCATTCCAGCCCTTTGCTTTTTCCAACTGTACAGATAGCTCTTGACTTACAACCATTCGTTTACTGACCGTTCAAAGTTACAGTAGCACTGAAAAAAGTGGTTTATGACTGTTTTTTTCACTTACGACCATTGCAGCATCCCCATGATTGCCTGATCAAATTTACGTGATCAACATTCTGACACTGGGCAACTCGCATGTATTTAGGACTGTTGGAATGTCCCGGGGGGTCATGGGATCGCCTTTTGCGACTTTCTGACAAGCAAAGTCAGTGGGGAAGCCAGATTCACTTAACAACCGGATTATTAACTTATCAACTGCAGTGATTCACTTAACAACTAAGGCAAGAAAGGTCGTAAAATAGGACAAAAGTCACTTAACAACTGTCTTGCTTAGCAGCAGAATTTTTGGGTTCAATTGTGGTTGTAAGTCAAGGACTACTTTATTCCGCATCAAGCATTTTTTCAGTAGCTATGATCTGTGTCTCTGTATGTTCACAGATTTTTGTTGTGTTCTTATCTAGAGGGGAATACTAAAGCCTTCAGTAAATGAGGATGGAAAATTGAAAGATGAGAAATGAGCAAAGGTTCTTCTGGTTATAGAAGCTTTTTTTTTTCAGCATTTTGTGATGGGCGGGGGTTGCATCTTCAATATACTTCTCTTATTCAAGAACTGCAACTATGATGGCCAGAAATATGTAATTACTACAAAAAAAAAAACAACCTGAGTATGTAATTATACCTTTTAGCCACATTATTGTGTTTATAAAATACAACCACATGACGCCACATATATATATTACAAGAGTGGGCCTAGTTTTCAGTCCCTGCGTTCTTGTCTTTTTCCAGCTGGAGCAAGCGGAGCGGCGTGTCACCCGTGGGCGAGGCCGAGACTCAGAGCGGCGGCGGAAACGCAAGACAGAGCGTGGTGATTGCCCAGCCCTGCCTAAGGAGGAATTAGAGCCAAAGAAGATCCGGGCGGCAGACCCAGCGCTGTCCCAAGGTGGCGCTCCCCCTGCAGCGGGCACAGACTGCAGCCACAATGGAGTTGGAGTAAGTGAAGAAGAAGGATGCCACCAAGTTGCCTAGGGGTGTTTACAGGGCAGGTAGGGCTTTTTCTAACGGGCTGATTAGTTCCTAACATGTAATAATTGTCTTCCCTAGCAGTTGTGACGGCTAGAAGATGCCTGGATTTCTCCTTCCTGGACTATACTGCACTGTAAGGGACTCTGGCAGCCCCAGGTCACTCGGTTGGCTTGACTAGCACTCTGCATGGGGAAGCACCCAGCCCTAGAAGTTGCGGCTGCATCTCCCCCCACCCCCAGGACTTGGCACTGGCCCTGCATCAGACTATTTTTCAGATGATGTAATATTTTATTTTCTTTTTCCTCCTTTTGTATTGTCGATACTGCGGGAAGGGGAGGCATTGCAGGGGTCACCAACAAGCAGGGCCCGTGTTCTCTTTGGCAGAAGCAACTGAGGGCACCACCGTGTTGCTGTAAGGACCGAAGCCTTACAGAGATCCAGCACGGGTGGTAGAATGTGCTGGGACAATGCCCAGCTCCTCGCTTCAGGCAGTGAAAGGAGTTGGGGCCTCTCCCGAGAGGAGTGTCCTTTTTGTACCAGCATTCCCTGGATACTGCAGGGACAGCACCTCCTGTTGCACAGAGGGGCAGCTCTCCCTAGACACCCCTATCCTCCTCCTGGTACCTGTTGGGTTTTATAGGAATTGTGGTAACCACTTTATTCTCTAGGGTGGTGGAAAAGGCAAGGAATATTTTAGTTCCACTCCAGCCACTACTCCACCCTCATCGTCCCACCCCCAAATCATGGGCCCCATACTGCCTCAGGCTCCGACACTAAAAACCTTTTGTCTTTCTCTTTTTAGTGTTTTCCTTTATTTTCTCCAGCAGAGAAGGGTGGGATGTTGGGGGTAGGGAGGGGTGTGTTATTTTATTGTATTATGATTTTTTTATTATTATTAAACTTTGGAGGTTAACAAAATTTACTTGGATCTTGGGATAAAGGCGACCTGGTCAGTTAGAGTTGCTGGTGGCAGTTGTGAGCATGCCCAGTTTCACACAACATATTGTCAGTACTGTAGCTTGTTTTCTAATTTCCTACTATGTAGGAGCATGACCATAGAGTAATGAGAAGCCCTGAGTATCTGTTTCCTTGTTTCAAACCTGAATTTTTGTATCATGGTTCTCAGTGAGGTGTAGTGTGAAATGGCCCTTTCACATTACTAATAGTTGTTGTAGATAATTCTATTTTGTTTCTCCAATTGTTAGATACACATAATTAGAGAATTGCAATTTTTGCAAAAATAATATATTGCCAATGACAAAAAGCTATTAGGAACAAATCTTTCAGACCAGTGAAAAGTAATAAAATTTCCTGAAATATTTCAGAAACAAACAAAAAAAAAACCATCCAGAGAAGTAGTAGGACCAGTAGGTGAAGACAAAAAAGTAGAAATATGATAAGGCAAGTGAGTAGAACATGAATTCTGTCAGTTTTCATTCCAGATGAATTTAAGAGTCTTTTTGGAGAATGCACCTTTAAAGATATGCTAAGCAGAGGTGATCAGAGGGCTCATGATGATTAAAGGAGAAACTGTTAATATCAACTGGGCTACATTTTATTTAACCACGATTTCTTAATTTTAATATAAAAGTTTGAGCTAAAATGTATGACTTATAAAAAGTGGCATTTTCTGTATATTTGTAGAAAGCATTATTATACTAAAGGTAGTTGAATACACGTTGGGCAAGCCGAGGAAGAACTAGCATGGATTCTGTGAGAGAAAAATCTTAGAATTCTGTGTCTCAAATGTGAAATTAGTGATCATCGAAAGATCATTGTGTACTTGAAATTTTCAGATGCTTTTCACAAAAATATCATACCAAAGCTTACGTTGAATGAGAGGATATATCTTCCCATGCCTCACTATTTATCTAGGAAAAAATGCAAGTAATGACACCAAAATACTCTGTTAAATTTAAGAAATGAGGCATAGCAGAAATAAATAGGGAATAGCCAAATTGACACCTGGGTTTAGATTATGCAATCTCAACCAGCCTGGAAAAGAACTTCCCATCATCGCATACTCTGGAATTCATTCCATGAGCTGTAGTGATAACCCCCCTTCTCCCCTCACTCAATGGCTTTTTAAAAATATTACATTCTTCAGGAACAAAGCTGGTAAGACCTATCAACAGTGCAAAGTAAATGACATTTAAATGTGTGTTGGGAGTTGATGGCGCAGAGTATGGATCAACTGTAGATGAAACTTGGTTTGATCTAATACAGAATCTGTTGGTTCTTGTTCTGGAAGAGCTCATAATCTGCCAGGTTCTTAACCATTTCTGTTAAAATTATCAGAAAGGTGGAGGTAATAGAGAGAATGTGTTTCTGCCATAAAAAGATACTTCCTCCAAAGAAGTTGGAATTTAATACTGAGCTAGCATCTGTAATGGGTTAAAGCCTCCTGCTTTCTTTTGACTGAAAAGCAGTTGATACATATATAGACTGGCATTTGTGCCCACTGTATCACCAAGCCCATATATTCTGTATTTCCTTATTTGGTTACAGGCTGGACATAAAACAGAGGAAGGGTGTGAGTACTTCCATTGAAGCAAGGGTTCCGTTTCATACCTGTGGCGTAGGCAGTACTCGGGATAAACCACTAAACTCATTGTTAACATTGCCCTCTTTCAGTCCGTGGCAGGGCTTGATTCTGACGAGGCTGGGTCTTAAAACTACTTGTAACATTGGGCTCACTGTGCATGGAAATGTTCTTCCTTTCACAAATCCACAATGGCCCTTTTCCATTTTGTTTAGAAAATAAACTGGTATTTTATTTTCTGCTACATGCTTCTGCAGCATAGGGTTAATAAAATGATGGCGTTAATGTTGAAGGAAGCCCCACAGTTTTCCTTCTATGACGTGAGAGGACGGCATAAGGTTGGGAATGAATATTGTAAAAAAAAAAAAAAAGAAAGCCAAAGCCTTTGCAATTAGCACTGGCCACCTTTCCATTTCAGGAAAGAGCCAGTAAGCCCTGGTCCTAAAAACCCTGGAATTAGCCTGGACACACCGCACCCCACACTTTGTTAGCAATAGTGTTGTCCCCCTCAATCTGGAGGAAGCAAAGAGGCTTTTCCCCATCTCTGGATCCACTCAGCTCTTTACAAAGAGTCCACTGGAATGTCATTCTCTCGCGCCAAAGATTAGGTCAAAGCCCCTCCCTGCCCACTGTCTTCCATCCAGCTCAGCTTCGAGGTGGAGTTCGATGCCCTGCCCATGGCTTGGAGCGGTGGTGGTGGTGGTGATGGCGGTGGTGGTGGGGGCGACGGCTGCTGCTGGTGCTGCCGCTTTGCGAGTGATGGGGACTACTGGTGGTCCAGTTCAATGAGTGCTGCTGAGCAGCTCTGTACCAGTTAGACTGCTGTTCAGAACTCCACAGGCTGGGTCCAGCATGGGACTGGTGGCCGCCTTGGCTGTGCTGGATATCTTGGGCTCTGTTGAACTGTTGCCAGTAGCTCTCACAAATACCCAGGGTAGGTGCCTCTTCAGAGGTGATGGCCCCCTCGAGCAAAGCCCGCGGAAGGACATGCAGACGAAGCCGCCGCAGCGTGTGGCGAAAGCGATTCTCAGTGCCTACGCATTGGTAGAGCCCACTGTCGGATGGCATCACTGGGCCTAAAAGCACACCCTGAGGTGTTTGAAGCAATATGCGATCCCGGGGCAACTGGGAAGGAAAGAGCGTGTGACATAATTGAAATTACTTTGCTTTTTCAATTCGCATCTTACACAGCCGTTTCACTAGTCAGTGGCCTAGTCTGCATAAGCTGTAATGTGGTTGGTTTTGATCTAACCCAAGTGTATGCGAGTGTGATTACAGGTTTTGTGAATTCAGCAAAGTTTCAGTTGCCAACTTCAACATCCACCATGAGACAGTGACTTTAGATTTTGTTTTCTTAAAAAGTGCCCACCATATGATCAGATTTTTCCAATCCTCGGTTTCAAGTTCCCACAGTATCGGCGCACACAGCATAAGGCCACGTGCAGTAATGTTTAGCAGGACTTACCACTTTGCGTTTGGTAGAATCGTCTGTTTGCATAAGCCACTTGATGGTCGCGTGGGGAGATCGGGGTTCACACTCCAGAAATACACTTCCTCCTTCTAGTCCGTATTGAATCTGTTCACTTAATTGCTGTTCTGCTGTGATGGGGGCAGGGGGACCGGGAGGGGAACAGCATTCCTTGAGTTCTGAGACCCCACTGCATTTCAGTAAAGGCTGGAAGTAGACAGTCTGCTAAGCACAAGTCTGGCTTCCAACAAGTTGTTGCTGTAAAAATATTTAATCTAAGAAACCCAGCAGCTATCACCAAATTTCTGCTAAAATGAACGCAATAGGACTCATTTTTGACTCATTTCGAAAGTACTATGCTACTACAACGTACCACCTATGTTCTTTCAACTTTTCCCAGGGAAGAGAGAACAAAATTCAAGGATTTCTCCCAACTTGAACGCAGTTAAAAATTAAGCTTTTGTAGGAAATGGTCCTTGGATGCAGTAGACATTATAAAAACCTGTCACCCCTGTGTTGTCCCGGTCAGAGCGAGGATAATCTGGTAGTTGTCCACTGTAAAAATGTGTGCAAAGCCAAAGCAGACTCCTGGTTAAAATTTCAAGTACTACAAAGGCAACAAAATAAAAGTTTTTTTGCAATACAGCTCTTGCCGGTGTCTGTGCTATCTTGGGCTGATGGGAGTTGAAGTCCAAAACATCTGGAAGTTATTAACAATGTAATCTACCCAGGACCGCTTAGAAGTAGGCCCCTTTTCATTCCCCAGAAGTTTGAAGAGAGCGTGTCCACAATTACAGTCTTATAGGAGCATACAGTCTGTTGCTAGACATCTTCCTTTCTGCCTGTTTTTTAAAATTGTTACTAAAGTGATACGGGTTCTGCCACATAAAGCGGAGTTGCCTAAGTGTGATGGCTTGCTTGCGCAATGGGGAACTTGTACAAAAAAAGGCATCATGTTCTCTTTGTGGAGCAATAAGACACTTTTTCCATGGATCAGCTGTGCAAGGGAACAATTACAAGGTGGCTGTGGGGAGTGATAATCAGTGAGCAAGTATATATGTATGTGAGAAGTTGAATATGCAGAGTGTGTGTAATGGGGCTGGGAGAGAGAGAGAGAGAGAGAGAGAGAGAGAGAGAGAGAGAGAGAGGGAGGGAGAGAGAGAGAGAGAAAGAAAGAAGTGAGATATATGAATATATGGGACTACGACTTTGGTTTCAGCCACTGCCGGCTTCAGGAAAGTTGCTCATAAAAGAGATGCAATCTGGGTTAAGGGAATAGTTTCTTAAGCCAAGTCACAAAAATATGAGCTCTGTTCAAAACATACAATTATAAACTGCACCAGGAAGAGTAGCTTAATAGGTGCAGCCCTTTTATTTGCAGAAGTGCTAATACCTTATCCAAGGAGCCTAAAGAAAGAAGCCATGTGCCTTTTGATTGAGAATTTTATCAGTTTCCATGGAGATTAAGTTACCAAAAAATAGGATGGTGGAAACTTAGTTAGGCTACAGAAACACCATCTGGAATGTTTCTCAACTTCCTCAGTCTAGCCAAGCATCTGAAAGAGGTCACTAATTCGGCAGAAGCTACACTAAATGCTCCATGGAGAGAGAATCACTAGAGCTACTGCTAGGTTTTGCACCACAATGCACGGTTCACTTTTCCTTTACAGATTTACAGTCTGACACACTACTACCGTGTTTCCCCGAAAATAAGACCCTGTCTTATATTTTTTTGAACCCTGAAATAAGCGCTTGGCCTTATTGCCATGCACTCAAAAGCCCGATTGGGCTTATTATCAGGGGATGTCTTATTTTGGGAGAAACGGGGTAGCAAAGAGGGCTTATGTGCAGTCCTCAATTCACTATTCCAATAACCAGGATGATTTATTTTAGAAAACAAAATAACATTTCCCCAAAGAGTGATTTCCTCGTATCTGCCTAGCGGTAGATACATCTACTACCATCTTCTATGTTGTTGCACAATTTGACTTTTGCAATTAGGGGGAGAAGCAATGCCATCTAAAATATGAGGTGCTGTATTCAGAAAATCTAAATAGATAAAACCCAAAATGTGACACAGCCCTTTTAGAAGTCAAAGTTAAAAAGACAAGAAAGCCCCCAAAGCAGTAAAGAAGGTAGATGCAACGGAGAGAAAAATGTATGAAACAAGACATCAATGAAAAAGTACAAATCACTTTCCCCAGCCTGGCCCTTCAGACATTAGTATCTGATATTCTCTAATCTCTGGGGAGACAAGTGAACAATCATTTCCAAAGATAACTCCGCTTCACCAAGCAGGAGGAGCCCACTACTTAACATACAAATGCAGGAAAGTCCTAAGATTATTAATTCCAGTTGTAAATGTCAAGGAGCTGATATCTAATTATAGCTGTGCAAAATCTATGTATCCGGCTCTCAATAAATGTATGAAAATAGCATTTTGGGGGGGGGGGAAGCACAGGAAGAGCTAAATTAAAATGCAGTGCTTTTACTCAGATAAACTTTATTTCCCACTGTACAATTTTGCATCCTTTTCCAATATACGCCTGGCCAACCAGACAAGCAACTTATGCTTG
Organism: Thermophis baileyi; assembly: GCA_003457575.1. NCBI lineage: Eukaryota > Metazoa > Chordata > Lepidosauria > Squamata > Dipsadidae > Thermophis > Thermophis baileyi. The sequence continues at coordinate 2,990,956 of QLTV01002677.1, forward strand.
TTTCCGTTCCAGTAGCCAGCCAACTGCTGTTTCCTCTTGCGTGCCTAGCCATATCGGTAGAAGAAGAGCAACACCTAAGAATTCCTTATTCCCCAATACTTCCATGCTCCAGAGGGGAAGATAAACAATTCGGAAAGCATCAGGAAACTTGTATAATTTCGCTAGCAATAACTAAATTAATTTTCCGATCAAGTAGCTTCCGGATGTGTGGATATTCCAGCCTCCAGTCCCTTACGTTACGATCACTAAATCAAGCTAATAATGTGTATTTACATAATATTGCACTAATATCAGCCTGCACTGCTGGTGACACAAGTGAACACAAGCCTTCTCCACTCACAGAACTCTTATTTGTTTTGCGACTCCCTACAAATTATCCTGTTCTAAGAAGCCTCAACCCTGCTTTCTCTTTCTAGAAGAATGGGCCTTACATCTAGCCAACTTCCTGAATAGTCAATTAAATTCTGCTCCTGCCTCAGTATGAGGCTGCCCTCTAATCATGAATGCTGGAGAATAAGTACAATTCCACTTTATAAATCCCCATTATATTTAACATTCCAAGTACAATCTTTCTTTCCCCTTCCAATCTGGGAATAACACGAGCATTGAAATCTGCCTAATATATAGCAATAGCAATAGCACTTAGACTTATATACCGCTTTACAGTGCTTTACAGCCCTCTCTAAGCAGTTCACAGAGTCAGCAGATTGCCCCCAACAATCTGGGTCCTCATTTTACCCACCTCGGAAGGATGGAAGGCTGAGTCAACCTTGAGCCGGTGAGATTTGAACCGCCGAACTGCAGATAGCAGTCAGCTGAAGTAGCCTGCAGTACTGCACTCTAACCACTGTGCCACCTCAGCTCTTATAGCAGGCAATTGATGCACCTAGCCAAATATTGTCTACTAAGTGGCAACAACTTTCCACCTTGCATTACCATCATGTATCTCCTGATACTTCTTAAAATGAGAAATGCCAAGATTCCTTTTGGCATGCAAAGCAGGTATGTTTTCCATGGAATAATGGTTGTGCAGGTAGTCCTTGGTTAACGACCACACTTGTTTTGCAAGTGTTCAAAGTTACGATAGCACTGAACAAGGAGACCCATGGCTGGTTCTTGAAATTGTCACCATTGCAGTATCCCTGTGGTCATGTGATCGCCATTTGCAACCTTCACTACCAGCTGTAGACGAACGAAGTCAATGGGGATTCACCTAACAGCTCCAGTGGGAACTGCTGGGACTACCATTGTAAGTCAGCACACTCACATGATGTTTATGGCCATGTCACTCAGCGACAAGAGTTCCCAGTCCCAATTACCATGGTTAACCAAACAGTACCCGTACTACTATTATCTTTCTATAAAGCATAAATTTTGCAGATGTGTGCTGCAAAAATCCAGAGGACGTGCAAAGAATGAACATTTTTTATCTTTTTGCTGTTATCTAGTGAACATTTTTGCAGCCTAGATTTGGTAGCCTTCCCGTTACTCCTCATTTAAGAAGAAAATCTGACTCGAGTTGCGCAGCTCAACCTTACAGCTACGTTTTCTTTAGACTTTTACTTCACTGCCGCCTTTGCAGTGTTTCCTCCAAAAATGCTGACCACTAGGGATCCTAACCTGTGGAAGGGATGTGAGAAAAATGTGCCTTTTCATCCCCTATGTCAGTCTGTTCCCCAGGCTGCTAAATTACCTCTGTGTCCATTATTAATACACACACACACACACACACACACACACACACACACACACCACACAGATATACATATATATATATATATATAGGCTGGCAAATAGACACTGACGACCATTCATAGGGAGATCTAGAGAGACTTACCCTTGGCATTAAATCCACGGCACTGCCTCAGGGGATCGCCATGCTTGATATCCTGGCGACGGCTCCTCCTGGTCAGAGACAAAAGATACACCCTTCATTGCTCACTCTCTTTCTTACACAGCAACTGAGGAAATACGTAGTTCACAACAAATATGATGCGATTACTCCACATATGTTTCCTCTTTATGACTTGATGGTAAGAAGAGCAACGCCGCCATCCTCTTGTCTTCAAAGCAACTTTGATGCACAATGGTCTTGTTCACAACACTTGCTAACCAAGGAAGGGTAAGAGTCAAGGCAAACAGGAAAACTCAGTGAGGCAATTAATCCAGAGAGGATTGGTTTTAGCTCCAAACAGACCTCGATTTGTTTAGAGCTAAACTAAGTTCCATCAGTAGACCAAATTACCTGAAAATTAACTGCCCCTTTCAATGCCCGTTTCTTCTCCGGGCACTTCATATCAATTAGCATTTCCTTTCCACAGGGGTACACAAGCAATGTTTGTATGAAAAAAACAGAACAAGGTAGGGAATGGGGGAAGTGATGCTGCCTTGCTGATATTAATTGCACCAAATACATGCATATGTACATATATACATGCAACTGTAATTTGTGACAGCTGGGAGAATCTAGTAAATCCAAGACATTACAGCATTTCCTCTGCTGCCAGCTCATGAAGGTGGTAAGGATATCATGGTCATACCATACTGTAGGAATACAGCTGCCAATGAACAATATTATTTTCAATCTCAACAGAGGGTGTTTTCCCGAGTAAGTCAGGTCATGTCCCTAAATAATTCCTCATTTGGGGGAAAAGAGGAGGAAGACACTGGATGAGTGGAATAGAACCACATTAAGATCTAAAAAAACCATCAGTTTTATTGATATAGCCTAGAGATGTAGAGATCTCTTAGAAACACTGTTTCTTGAAAATAGGCTTTCATTATCAAAACCTTGGTCTGGGTGGAATTGGTCTGGGTGGAATATATATATACAGGTTGTACTAAAAATCAGTTCCCATGGACAACGTATTATATAAATTACACTTAAATGTTTGAATTGGTTGCCATTTTCTTCTAAATGCTACTCAACTCTTTTGATGCATGACCTTTGAACACTCCTACGTACAGTAAAATTTTCTCTGGGGAAAAAATAATAAAATACAGGGTTATTCAAAAAGAATGAACCGATTTCATGATGCAATATTTTATTAAGGAAAAGTAATACAAAACTCCAGCCAAGTCACAAGTATTCTACTCACAATCAACTTTTATTTCCTGTCGTACAAGTGTTCCATGTGGCCTTCAACACTTAGATAACTCCTCTTTCAAATGGTCACTGACTCATTACATGATGATGCTTGAGAACCGAAGCAATGCGTCATGAAATTGGTTCATTCTTTTTGACTAACCCTGTATACCCTGATTGGCTGGGGGGGGCCCTGACATTTGGGTTACCCTATGTATGTATGTATGAATGTATGGGTGTGTTTATATAGACATACAGATTTATAAATATGTAGAGATACAGTATATAAATAAACACAGACAAACACACATTTTCTGTTTTAGTAAAAAAAAAGAACTCAAGCAGTTCTTTGATTTGCTGCGCTCAACCTTCTCTTTTAGTGGACTGACTCCAAATTCTGTTGTCTTCAGCCAACTCAATTTTTCTTGCCATGTGTACAAATCTGCCTTGACTCATGTCTCTATCTGTGCATGACTTAAAGTCTGTCTCATGATTATACCGTAAGCTTAACCCTCTGCTGGTCTGCTAAACTGCTCTGATTTCTGTTCTTGTCAGCAGTGTGGTAGGGCAATGCCATCTCGGTGAAAAGAGGAAGCTAGATCAGGCTGGGAACAGCTAAAATCCCAGGCCAAGGAGTCAGGATTGGTCCTGCCACATGCTGCTTCTCACAGGCAATTGACTGGATAGAAGTGCTCGTTCAACACGATTCTGGCTCTCTCACCGAGACACACACAGAATTCTGACCCTGGTTGGCTTTGCCTCCAAACTCTGCAATGTGCATTAGCAGTTTTGGAAACTGACCTTTTGGCTGTGTGACTGTAGCGGGCACAACGTTGCCCATCCCATGCGCAGTAGGGGTCCCGGGCCAGACAGCAATCAGCACAGGCTTCACCATACTCCCGGCATCGGTGGAGGGTCAACTGGGAAACACCCATATCAGAGGAGACATAGAGCTGTTGCTACAAAAAGAGGAGAGTGGGATAAACCCGGGGCTTTTGCTACTCTTTCCGCTGTTCCCACATCCCTTTGCCTCTGATGAACTGAAGGCATTCTTCCTTCCCCCACTAATAGGCAACTCTTATAGAGTAACTCTTTGTGCCCCGTTTAATTCCTTGGCAATATATATCCTGAACGGGGGTGGGTTCCTCCCGGTTCAGACCAGTTCTCCCAAACTGGTAGTGGCCCACTGGTGATGTCACAATGATGTCACCAAACCGGATTGGTCAGTGCTGGTCTGTGGGGCCACCATCTTTTTTTTTTAATTTTTTTTTTTTAAAATTTCAAAAAAAAATTTTGAATTTTTTTTATTTTATTTTTTCCTTCTGAGCATGCCCAGAAGCCAACTTCCGGCACTGTGCATGCGGTCACCATCTTTTTTTTGGCTTTTTTCCCCCAGATTTTTTGTTACTGCGCATGCGCATGCATGCGAAGCGTGCGCGCACCCATGAGGCGCGCCCACGCGGCACGGGAGGGAGCAAACCGGCAGCGAGGTAAGTTGGAACCCACCCTGATCCTGAACAACCACCTACTCGCTTTGAGGATATCCACAGTGTCTTCACTGGAGCTGGTACCTATAAGGCAACAACAGAGGGGGGAAAAACCTTGAGAAGAGCAAAAATGGCGAAGGTTAAACAACACAACAAGGGGGAGTCATGACTGGGCTTGTCTATTTGCTCACCCTGAACACCTCAACTTCCTCCAGAGTCAGTTCTTCCAGTATCCCTTGTTCCTTGGGCAACACAATCACCTTTTGCACTGTACCTTGATCTGGAGAGAGAAGATAGAAGCATTAACCAGACAACGCTTATGCTGCTCAGTGAAGGGTATATGACTGATCCATTTCTGAGGATAATTAAGACAGCACTGTTTACCTTCAAAACCCACTCCTGTTTGGAAATGGAAAGAAAGCTGGTTTTCATGTCAACTTGCCAGCGAAGCCCCCCCCCTCTAAATAGCAATGATCTGAAACGGGGGGGGAGGGGGGGCAAAGGAACATGGGGACTATTTTACAGTGGGCTCCCCTTCTTTGGAAGTATGTTCCTTTGAAAGCTGTAAATAAGGGTTGGCTTAAAAACCATTTCTTGTCCCAATTTTTTTTTGAAGATTTTGAGCAAATAGTGATTTATCTCAGACGTGAATTCAGCATTTATTCTATACTTGAGGCACTTAATAGCCTATTTAGCTATAGTGTCTGGAATATTATCCCCAGCATTTGTTCAGAAGTTCCTTTGCTCCTGCCAAAAACCTCATAACCGTCCCATCCATCTTGCCTTCTTCTCCTGGGCAAAATCCAATGCTTTGCTCTCTATGACTTTAGAAAAGACACTATAGCAATAGCAATAGCACTTAGATGTATATACCACTTTACAGCCCTCTCTAAGCGGTTTACAGAGTCAGCATATTGCCCCCAACAATCAGGGTCCTCATTTTACCCACCTCGGAAGGATGGAAGGCTGAGTCAACCTTGAGCCTGGTGAGATTTGAACTGCCAAATTGCAGTCAGCCGGCAGTCAGCAGAAGTAGCCTGCAGTACTGCACTCTAACCACTGCGCCACCATTGCTATAACAATTCTCCTTCACAGGATACTCTTTGCTCTTGTCCTTGGTTCTCATGTTCTGTTGTATCCTATCAAGTTGGATACCTGGATTTAATTCTCCAGCTTTGTCAACTATTTTGATAATTTGGATAAGGAAAACATAATTTGTCTACAATTTGTCAACTGATTTTTTTTTTTTTACAAAGCTTGCCTAGTTCTACTTGGTTGCTATAAGGAGCGTGCTAAGCTGCTAATGTAGAAGCCAACCCTGTCATAGCTGTTGGACTAACTTCCCCTGTCTGATCTCACACTGTCTGATCAATTAGTAATTTTTAATTGGGTGTTTTCTTTTATTCTGATCTTGGGTGAATTGAATCTGGGTATATATTTGTTGACCTGACTGTAACTACTTTCGATGATGATGATGATGATGATGATGAATCAAAACGTAATTTAGATTACAAGTCTTTTGGCCTTTTAGAATGAGAAACTAAAAAGTAGCACAGGCCAGCACCACAATCTGAGCTGGTCCCCAGGTGGAATTGCCAAGTGCTGGACATACCTGTGCCAAGGAAGAGCACCTCGTAGCGCCCATCCACCGCATCCACAAGATCCACAGCCAAGGTGGTGAAGCTGTAGGGGACATTGGTCCTCACCAGGAGGGGACGGCGCTGGAGGGGATAGACTGCATGGAACATCAAGGGATGGGCCCGCACGAAGGTTACCAGCTCATCAGAAAACTCACGTGTGGAGCGAAGGCCTGGGGTGAAGGTTCCTCCCGGGCACTAAAAAAGGGAAAAATGATCCCATAAACTCATAACTGGAGAAAAATTAAAGAATTAGGATTCGGGTTTTCTTTTCTTGCTCGCTTTACTCAGAATTAGAAGCGAGCCAAGAGGTCACTGGAAGGAGTTTACAGAATGAGAGGAAACAGGAAATGAAATCTTGAACCCTTGGAGAGTAAGATGTTTGGGACTCACGGCTCCAGGACGAGGGTAGGGCACACGTCCTGTGTATGGCCCCCACTGGTAGTTGTGTCCTTCCTTGTGGGCAAAGGGCCCGTTGAAGACAGTGCGGATGTCAGCCATGGAGTAAACACAGACTGCCGAGCCACGGAACACTGACCTTGGAGGAGAAGAGGCAGAGCCAGAAGGACAGAGGAACGATGCTGGGATCTCCTGCACAGGCTCTCCCCAACCCCATCACATGGGCTTTACTCACCCCAGTGTGGAGAAGACCCCATAGAGTAAGGGATGCTTCTCATCCTGAGTCGGCAAAAGGAAAACGTCACCTGGGGGAAGGAAACAAACCAGTCGAGGACCTTGAAGGAGATGCGTGTTCAGGGTTTGCATGCAAAGCTCTAGGGCGGTGTTTCCCAACCTTGGCAACCTGAAGATGTATGGACTTCAACTCCCAGGGTTCCCCAGTCAGCATGGACAGATCTATTTCATGCTTGGAGGCTTATCTCCCCCAACCTGGAACCCTCCAGGTGTGTAGGGATTGTAAATGCTCCCAGTTGCCAGCTGGCACAAGAAAGTTATTTTAAGAAACAAATGAAAGAGAAAGACATTTAAATAAGGGAGTGTGTGTGTGTGTGTGTGTGTGTGTGTGTGTGTGTGTGTGTGTGTGTGTTTTAATAGCCATTTCACATACTGGATTCAGGGACTGTTTATAAAATGGCCAGGACCAACAACACTGCCAAATCCAAATGGGTGCTAGATTACATTGACTGGAAGTTCTGCATCTGGGTTATTCTACAACACTTAAGGCAGAAAATACTTTTAGAATGGCCATAGCACACTAATGCTAGATTTCAGCGGCTGTTTTTTGTCACTGCTTGAGCACAGTCCATCTTTAAGTCCTTCAGCTGGAATCTCTCCCCAAACTTTAGGCAGAATTTCTGGCTCACATCCTTGAACAACCCAGCCCCGCCTCTTTCATCAAGTCCCAATTTTCCATGCCTTCACCGCTATCACTACACCCCAAACCTGTCCCCTCTTCTCCCAAGAACAAAACTCTCTCTGTCCAAAAGAAGGGCTCACGCAGCTCATCAAAGAAAGTCTCCACGCCATCCTCTCCAATCACAGAGCACACGAGACGCGCTTTAAGGAACGTCGTCCACTTGTTCAACAAGGAGCGCTGTCCCCCATCGTCGTTCTGAAAAAAAAAACCAAGAGATTTACTAGGACGACCCCGTGATTCCGCAGAGGCATAAACCTTGAGACAAGAAAGACACGGGACCGCTTTTGAGCTGCAAGGGGGCGAAAACAGCTGTTTGCACCTGGGAATTATGGCACTATTTCAGCCTGCAGGATGTGAGTAACAAAAATTAGGCTGAATCAAGGTACAGGGCCGAGGAGACCTAGTAGAACAGACTTCTTCATCCTAAGACCACTAGATGAATGGGGCTACACCTACCCTTGATCCAAGACAGCCTGAGTCTGTTTGAGAAAGGCTTCTTCCAGGTTTGGGGAAGATCTGAAGACCTCAACTGAGTACAATGGGAAGCTTTAATGCTACAGTCAATAGCAATAGCACTTATATACCGCTTCACAGTGCTTTACAGCCCTCTCTAAGCGGTTTACAGAGTCAGCATATTTATTGCCCCCAACAATCTGGGTCCTCATTTTACCGACATCGGAAGGATGGAAGGCTGAGTCAACCTTGAGCCTGGTGACATTCGAACTGTCAAATTGCAGCTGGCAGAAGTAGCTTGCAGTACTGCATTCTAACCACTGCGCCACCGCGGCTCAATAGGTGAAATGATGGCATGTGGTCTCCAAAATCTGTGGTTTTTTCCAACAGCTGTCATCCAATTGCAATGTGCAACATGACCAGAGGAGCGGGGGGGGGGGAATTATTAAAAGACAAAAAAAAAATCACCATTTTATAAATGTTTAATAAATTAAATTTAAATTTAATTGAACTGAAATGTATCTTATTAAATTGAATTTAGTTTTAATCCTGGCCGCACCTGACTTTCTACATGTGGTTGCTGGCATGCCAAAGGCTGAATTCCTTTGGCTGGAACAACTGCTCACCCTTGATCTGAAATCTCCAGATGAAATACTTTTTTTTTTTTTTTTGCAACTTCCCCCCACGGAGAGCCATGCCAAGAGAACAATGGGGCTCTAGGGAAGATCTCATTTCCCTCTTCTAATTGTGGACGTGGGCCTCCCCCAGGGCTGAACAAGCCATTCGGCTGTGCAGTAGCCTTCCAGCCCTTCACACTGCCTGCACTCCTGAGAACTCGCCATAAATTGCAACGCAGCAGCTGCTCCCTCACCACACGGTAGGGTTGCACTGGCCATTCTTCCATTTGCTGGGAAAATTTTAAATCTACCAGGGATGATTCTCAAGAAAACACCCCAGTAGATTGGGTTCACGACTGTATATCCCCAGAGAGCAGGACGGATACATGCACACTTACCATCCTACGCTGTCCATAGGGTATTTATGTGCTCTGCAACAGGCAAGGGACAAAATTGCTTGTACCTCTTTGTGCCTTTCCCTTGCCCCCAACACGTTTCCATCTACCTCCCCCAAGGGCCACTACATTTGCTTCGTCTTCTCTGTTCAGTTGCTGCTGTAAAGCTGGTTCTTTTCACCCTTTATTTTCACCCAATGCTCCAAAATTGATTGCTACTTTGGCAAATCTTAGAAAGGGGGGGGGGAGTCCTTATCATGTGATCCTTTTTATGTCTCACGGAAGACTTTAGCATTCCTGTCCCATCAACACTTGCCAATTATGTAAGCTTTCTATATTTTAATAAGTTTTTTTATATTTGCTGTAAGCCGCCCAGAGTCCTTTGGGAGTTGGGCGGCATAGAAATGCAAATAAATAAATAAATAAATAAATAAATAATGTTTGCTCTTAAAGATCCAGCGTGGCACCTTCAAGAGGGAGGCTTACAAGCGGCGGACACTTATTCTTTCCTAGTATAGAGTGGAAGTCAAGCTCGGTTTGGCTCCTGAATCAAACCTTTCGTTCCCTTGGACCCTTTTTTGAATCGCTAAGTAGAACATCAGCTCTGCAGTAGAAGAGGTCACCAGCAGCAGCTCCCAGTGGCTTGGCCCTTCTCAGTCCCCCTTGCCCAACCCTGCCCCCCCACCCCCAGCAAAGATAAACCCCAATCTGCTCACCAGGCACACCCGTCCCACCCGAGCGAGTACGGCAGGCCCCACGGCACCCTCCAGTGCTTTTTCCCGGAAAAAGAAGTAGAGCTTGTCGTCATTGTGGTCGGAGCTGTCAGGAATGATGTGGGCTTGGAGGAAAACGGGGTCTGAGGAAGGGGGAAAGAGATGCCATTGCATGGGTTCACCACTAGATGGAGACTGCAAGCGCTCTAGCTTAGCCTGAAGCAAACTTTTTGGGAAGAGATGCTGCCATAAAACAAGTCCGAAGTATAAGGTCCCTATCCTTGGTATGTACAGTTCCTCTGCAGGTCACTGTTTACTCCTGAGCCTTGGGACACTTTTGCCTGCAGACCAACCAACTGAGGCCTTTAGAGCACAGGTCTTCAAACTTGACAACTTTAAAGATGTGTGGACTTCAACTCCCAGAATTCTCCAGCCAGCATAGCCCCTGCTTTAGAGGCTACAATAGAATGGAGGACAGAATATCTAGTTGGCAGACTTTGGCTCTTTGTCAGAGGTGTTTCATTGGCTGCAGGCTCCACTGGTGTAAGCAGCACGCTGAAGCCATGTCTTGCAGTCACCAGAGTACAATTTTTAATCGGACAGAAGCAGCTTTACATCAATGGGGGAGCAATCGTATGAAATCGCTTGCAACACAATATGGTTCTCCTGCTCCTGCCCACATTTGGCTTGCCAGTCAAACTCCAAGAACAGCCCTTACCCTGGCAAGGCTATCTACAGTTTTTCTGGGTGACTGGCAAGTCCTGGCATTATCCTGATATCCTCCTCCCCCCCACCCACCCCTAAGATATTCACACTATAAGAATTCACTCTTGTTATCCATCATGGTCTCTTATCTCATCATTCAGTCCAATTTCCCCCTTGGTTTTTCTCTAGATGGTGTTTGGCCTCCTACCATAGAGCCATCGGGAATCATGCTGCTCTGTGCGTATAGCTGGGCGCGGTCCCATGGTCCGGAACAAGGCAGCATCGGTGCCCATGAAATCCACGTGAACTCCAGCATACAGTGTGTTATCTGGAGGGGTGGATCAGGAAGAAGAGGAACAATGGAACATCATTGGGTGTAATCATGTGCAGGCATAACCAGGGAAACACTGGAAGATCTGGAGTTTTGAGAACATTAAAATACAGGGAGGTGCCTTAGGCTTTGTCAATAAAATCTACTCAACAGCACGGATATCCTTGAGGGTGGGGTAGGGAAATGATAGATTATGCTTGGGTGTGATGATGCCATTTGCACAAAGGCCACAATTTATGTACTTGTATCAGATATTGTGACATCAGAACGTATATTAGTGCATTTTGGCTGTGTCATCCTCACAGGCATGGCATCACTGGGGCATTATTAGGGCTTCTGATAGATCAGGGGTCTTCAAACCTGGCAACTTTAAGACTTGTGGACTTCAACTCCCAGAATTCTCCAGCCAGCTATGCTGGCTGGAGAATTCTGGGAGTTGAAGTCGACAAGGCTTAAAGTTGCCAAGTTTGGGGACGCCTGCTTTGTCTTCATTTCATTTCTCAGGTTTTTTTTTTCATAGTTTCTTTGTTATTGTTTTTGATTTGCTTTGGCTGCACTTTCATTAAACACTATATGATAGACCAGGGGTCCCCAAACTTGGCACAAGTTGAAGTCCACAAGTCTTAAAAGTTGCCAAGTTTGAAGACCTCTGTGATAGACGCTGTTGCTGCTGCTGCCTACAGACACGATCTTGCCAGGGTGTCAGACAATGGTACTTCTCGGCTCTGCTCCCTCCAATCCTTTTAAATGAAATGCCAGGGATGAACATGAGACCTCAGCCATCCCAAGCATTTCTGTGCAATTAACGAAAGCTTCTCTCGCAAAGACCCTTCCCAAGTACTTTGTTCCCCTCCAGTCAGCTGTTTACTTCCTGCAGCCCTGATAACAAACCAAAAGCCACAAAGATCAGATAGGAGCTATAGATAGCAGGGTTGTGCGGCAATTCAAATTCAAAGGAAACCTGCAATTCAAAGAGCACATGGACACACACACACACACACACACACACACACACACACACACACACACACACACACACACACACACACACAGAGCACATGTCAGCAACTGCTTAAACCAATCACAATTTTTTTCGTGGGATCGTATGACAGCTGTGGAGGGCAGCCATGCCACCCAGGAAGAAGCAGCTTGGGTTTAACAGCTACAACACAGTCTCCACATGGGTATTGACCAGAAGGGTGCCTATGCAACAGCATAGTTGCACTTTATATCTTAGCAATACTTCATCCAACTCAATTCACTCAAAGCTACTTACTGATAAGCACAGCCATGCTGGACTGCCGGGGGTCGTAAGGACATTTCCCCTTGCCTGGTTCCAGTGAATGAGGCACTATGCGGAACAGGTATTCCTATGGAGGGGCAAACAGGGAAAAGACAACAGAGCCATCATCATGAAAACTTAACTTTGATTTCGAGTCATTTAGAAATGAACTCACTTTCAGGGTAAGGGTTCCAGTCCCTGCTTCCAAATTCTTTCTTTGCCCTGCCCTCTTTTCTCAACTGTCTCTTCATAGAAGTGACCTCATATCAAGGCAGACCACTAGCCAGCTGAGTTAATGACTACTTTCTGCTCTGATTATCTTTCTCAAAGTTCCCCGAAGATGCCACAGATTGAGAATAGAGAGAGATGCCTTCTATCGCTAAGATACTCTATGGTTCTTTTCCAGCAGGAAGACTCCGGGTCGTGGGTCAGTTTTCTTACTTCAGAGCGCCAGCCACGATTGATAAGGATGCAGACTGGATGATAAGCCCCCGTTCCGCAGGCGTAGAGATGAGTACGGTTCAAAGGTTCCATAAGCCGTATGTAGTTGAAACATTCACCCTACAGGACATGAAGAAGTAAAACATGAGCTGGAGTTGCAGGCAGGAGTTAATACAGTCTCCGTCTTCCCAGGAATACATAGATTAAGGATCCTGGACTGTGTAGAATAAAAAAAAAAAACTAGCAACCGAGACAAAACCAAAAGTAACAATTTTCCTTCCAGAGATGCAAGAAATCAGATAGCTTTTGGACACTCAAAACAAAACATGTTTCCAGTTCGCAGATGCATTGAAGCCAAGCCAATAAACACACTAGGTACAGGGTAACAGTGAAGGAGCAGAAAATTGCCACTTACTCTCTGCCCTTTCCCTGCCAAGCGACACTCATTCTCCTGGTTTGGTAATGCTGGCCAATGAATCTGAAGAAATAAAGAGAGAGAGAAACAAGGATCGTCTTCAGATGCCACTCCCTTTGGATTTCTTGCTTCTCCAGCTCCTTTTACAGTCGGCCTTTCTTAGTTTGAGCTACAACCCAATGAATCCTATCCATCTTGCAAGGTATGTGTGTGTGTGTGTGTGTGTGTGTGTGTGTGTGTGTGTGTGTGTGTGTGTGTGTGTGTGTGTGTCTATCCCACTGCCTTATTTACTCTACTGTCAACCCAGCCCAAGGCAGTTAGCAACCACTGCAGAAAAATGTTGGGCATGATGAACGTTAGAGGTCCTTCTTGGCTCTCTGAGTTGTTTTCTTGCAGACGTTTTATTACCCAAACTAAGTAACATCATCAGTGCTAACATGATCAACATTCTGAACTGATCCAGCGGGGTTGTTGTTGTTTTTTTAGACTTACGATTAGTGGCTCCTTGTTGATGTTGTGAAGATCCAAGGCCACCAGAAAATCTCGTGCCCCCAGGTAGAGACGTTCCTGGTCTTGGTCCACCAATAAGATGCGATAATCACTTGTGTTAAAGTTGAAGCTGAAAGGACGAGCAGTGCGGGTCTCTAACAACTCTGTGGAGGGAGAGCCTCAGAGTCAACAACCAGTCTCACAGTCTCAGGAGTAGGACCACCATTTACGCACTGACAAAAAGAGAGGTCAGGCTTGCCTAAATACATTTTTAGGAATCTTTATGTAAAGCGAACTTTGGTTATCTTACTAGAGTGGGGAAAGCTGTAACTTAATAACTCATTCAACATTGAGTTATTAACTGCCGGAAGATTCAACATTGATGGGCAACTCCAGGGTCTTCACTTCTCCTTACTCTTCCCACCTACGACTCTTTTCATCTGAGCAGCAAGGTCCAAAACAAGTCTGCTTTCTTAGAGGTATCTGGCCCCTGACCATCCTTCTGGAAAAGGACAGTCCTCTATGATGAATTTAGCCTAGCCCACTGTCTACCTGACCATACAAACGACAAGAATCCAGAATCCTAACCTGCCTTTTTTTTTCTTCCCCTTCCCCCATCCCCTTGCACACAGAAAGGGCAGCAACTGGATCATGTTGACCCATGTGATGGGTGGGGTGGGCTGGCTTGGCTTGGGCTGAGCTCAAGGGGTATTTTGGTCCCTTGAAGTGGCAAAGGCGGAGCCAATGTGGGTGGGTGGGGGGGTATACAGCAAAGCGGCTGGTACAGCAAAGAGTCTAAATCCCCCAGCAATCCCCCAGCCACATTCCATGGGCACAGATCAGAGAGCGATGTGGTGGACTTCCCACCTGTGGTGACCTTGGGGACGAGGCCAGAGGACTCCAGCCCGGCCCAGTTATGCTCTGTAGTCAAGTCTAGGCAAGAATGCAGAGATCAGGGACCAAAATTGGCCTAATCCCTCAAAGCAAGTGGGCTAAAGCCAGGAAGAGCTGAGGTGGCGCAGTGGTTAGAGTGCAGTACTGCAGGCTACTTCAGCTGACTGTTCAGCAGTTCAGCGGTTCAAATCTCACCGGCTCAAGGTTGACTCAGCCTTCCATCCTTCTGAGGTGGGTAAAATGAGGACCCAGATTGTTGGGGGCAATATGCTGACTCTGTGAACCGCTTAGAGAGTGCTGTAAAGCACTGTAAAGCGGTATATAAGTCTAAGTGCTATTGCTATTGCTAAGAAAAGCAGATTTCCAGGAGGCCAAAGAGGAACAGATGCAGGGGAAGAGATGAGTCTGGGGAGATGAGGAATTAAAATCAAATTAAAGGAACAACCAAGCCGAGAGTAGCATTGCAGGATTCTGACCAATGTCTCCTCTCTTTGTCCAGTTCAGCTGACATCTCCCATCTCTTCTCTGGAAGCTGGGAAGGAACTCTGGAAACCTGATGGAATTCCCCAGGCATTCCACACGGCAGGTGGGAGACTATCATGCTCGCCCCAAGAAATAATGGCAATATGCCCAGGGGATGGCTGTGTCATGCATACTACCCAGTTTTGATATACAATGACCATTATATAACACTGGGGGTATATACTGTAGCAGTGGCATTAATCTCTTCTAAGATAACCTAGCAAAGTTAGGTTATCAGGTATCCTTGACTGTGATGGAGAATGAACTAAGTCCTTCAAAGCCGAACCTCTTGAAAGCATCTTCCCAACGCTTCTTCCTCCTGCATCCATTTATCACCAACGGAATCAGAGGTGGGATTCAGCAGATTCTGACCAGTTCTGGAGAACCGGTAGCGGAAATTTTGAGTAGTTCGGAGAACCGGTAAATACTACCTCTGACTGGCCCCGCCCGCATCTATTCTCTGCTTGCCGAGTCCCAGCTGATCGGGAGGAAATGGGGATTTTGCAGTAACCTTCCCCTGGAGTGGGGTGGGGATGGAGATTTTACAGTATCCTTCCCCTGCCACGCCCACCAAGCCACGCCCACAGAACCGGTAGTAAAAAATTTTGAATCCCACCACTGAACGGAATGCTGATAATGGGGATAGAGATTTACTGGATGTCAGATGAAGACGGTCTCACTCCCCTAATGGACTTCTCTGGGACAAATAAATAATTCAGGTGCAATTGCTGTATCATCAGGATTGTGCGGGTGGAAATCACTGGTGGTATAAGGAAAACAATCCGTTCACAAGATTTTCATGGATGCCATCTGGAATTGGCGGGACGGTGGCTCAGCGGTTAATACGCTGGGCTTGTCGGCTGGAAAGCCGGCAGCCCAGGTTTGAGACCTGAGCTCCACGCTACGGGGTGAGCTCCTGTTACTTGCCCCAGCTACTGCCCACCTAGCAGTTTGAAAACATGCCAAGGTGAGTAGATAAATAGGTATCACTTCGGTGGGACGGTAAGAACGTTCCGTGATGTCATGCTGACCACATGACTGCAGAAATGTCTTCGGACAATGCGGGCTCAATGGCCTTGAAACGAAGATGAGCTCGCCCCCTAAAGTAGTCTACGACTAGTGGAGTAAAATCCACAGAGACTCCTTCACCTTTTTTTTTTAACCACCTGGAATTTCCATACCCAGAAGAAATCCATTCTGTTGCAGACAAGCAAGCCTTTAGGTAGGAGTATGCCTTGGCAGAAATGGAGCCCTTGGGTCCCACAAACCCCTTACTGTTCGATCTCATAGGCCCCCACACTTGGGAAGGAGGAGGGATGGCCTTTGGAGGAGCCAACAAGAAATCAGGAAACGTTAGAACCATCTGTCATCTTACAGGCAGACTGAAGCAGGCTGTGGCCAGCCAAAACAGTCAATGGGAAATATGTGTCTGGGAAGTGCAATTGGTCAGCACGTTGTTGATTCTTTGGCATGATGACTGAAGCTCTTTGGGCTTAATAATGTATCTTTTTTAGCCTTAGCTCCACCACCACCCTAATGAAATATCCCAAGCAAGTTGAATTCTGCTCAGACAACTAATTGCTTCTGCAATCACAGAACTGTGACTTGTATTTCTGTGTTATTTGAAGAGTGAACCATAATGTACGTTAGTCAGGATTAGTTTCTCTATCAAGCAAAATGAAGAGAAAAAAAAAAGCTCAGGTGGTAAATTGATAGGAAATGAAGGAACACTTCAGATGTTCCCTTCTGTAGAGAAGAGACCCAAGTTGCCTAACCTCCAAAGCTTAAAAAAGGTGCCTTCTGCTGTGAGAGAGATGCCGTCCCGTCACTCATTCTGAACTGAGATTCAGCAGCTATTCCAACTGTTTTGTGTAGCTGGTAGAAGAGGGTACCATTCAGAGGTGGGTTCCTCCCGGTTCACCTGAACCGGTAGCGACCCGCTGGTGATGTCACAGTGATGTCACGGATCCGGTTCGGTCGGTGCCGGTCCATGGGCGCCGCCATCTTTAAAAAAAAATTTTTTTTTTTAATTTTTGGGGGGGAATTTTTTTCTGGGTTTTTTTTCTTCTGCGCATGTGCAGAAGCTGAGTTTCCGGCACTGCGCATGCGTCACCATCTTGTTTTTGCCTTTTTTGGGGGGGGGATTTTTTCAGATTTTTTTGGCACTGTGCATGTGCGTGTGCGCCCACGAGGCGCGACCACGTGGCGCAGGAGGAAGCGAACCGGCAGCGAGGTAAGTTAGAACCCACCCCTGATACCATTTTATATCCTGGGTCACCCTTCTTGCTGCGAGAGCTTTCAGTAGGGGAAGCAGAGTTAGTTATCATCTAATGGTAGTTCCTACAATAACCCAGTAAAAGAAATCAGGATTATTATCCTTTATATTGCAGAGGGGAGATGGGTGGACAGAGCCTGTCCAGGACATTTGGTCACCTGATATGGACCTTCCTGGCTCATGCCATTACCCAGAAATGGAGCAGAATGGCAGCTGAGGATGCTTCCAACACTGGAAATGTGTAGCATTTTCCATTGCACCAAAGGGTAGCAGGATCGTTCAGGAGCGAGTCCAGGGCAGCTGTAGGCCCCATCACGAGCTCAACCCTCTAATCCAGGGGTCTCCAACCTTGGCAACTTTAAGCCTGGCGGACATCAACTCCCAGAATTCCCCAGTCAGCTTTGCTGGCTGGGGAATTCTGGGAGTTGAAGTCTGCCAGGCTTAAAAGTTGCCAAGGTTGGAGACCCCTGCTCTAGGAAGTTACAGGTCCTCCTCGACT
>QLTV01002677.1:3025682-3044220 GCA_003457575.1 Thermophis baileyi
TATATATATATAAGAGAGAGAAAAGATATGAGAAAGACTCAGAAAACACAATTTGAATTGTAAGCAACCCAGAGTCAATTGAGATGAGTATAGAAATCGAATAAATAAATTATATATATATATAAGAGAGATAAAAGATATGAGAAAGACTCAGAAAACACAATTTGAATTGTAAGCAACCCAGAGTCAATTGAGATGAGTATAGAAATCGAATAAATAAATAACATTGAGATGGGAAGTCCTGGGGCAGACCTGGCTACTATGGACATTAACTAGTGATCAGAGGGGAGGAGGTTTGCCTGTACACAGGATGAAACTTTGTAGAAGTTGGGATGTGGTGGGATCATGGGGGATTTAACGGAGGAAGCTACTTTTGCAGCACAAGAAATGATGCTATAAGACTATTTAAGTTACTGTTGTTGGCTTTGGACTAGGGTTACCAGGATAACTTCATTATATGGTCAAGAGAAAAAAGTGGGGTGTCAGGATATTATGGTTCAATTGTAAACTACAAGTAGTTCAGGGCCTCTGTCTCTGTCCTAAAGCTGCTACCACCCAGACTCAATCTTAGCTTATGAGGTCACTCGGGATCAAGAATCAACTGCTTAATATTTCTCCCAGTCTTTCTTTGCAAGTTGATTCACCTTCATTTGCTAGAATCGGTTTCTAGAGCCCAGGAATTGTGACAGTTCTTGCACAACCTTTCCATGGCATCTGGACTCTACTGATTTCGTGTGTTCTATCATCTTTGAGGAGAAACTGTGTGCACAAATTTTCCCTATATAACCCTAAATCCCATCCATATTTTACAGAATAGAGAGGAAAAACCAAATCCTCAGATATTGAATTGTTCGACTTCGACCCCAGGATCTTTTAGAGCAGTGGTTCTCAACCTGTGGGTCGCGACCCCTTTGGGGATCAAACGACCCTTTCACAGGGGTCGCCTAAGTGCGCGCTAGCCCGCCACGCCCTTTGTCACCTCATCGCGTGCGGGGAGGGGGAGGGGCGGGGATCACGGCGGCGGGGTGGGGGTCGCGGCATAAGGAAGGTTGAGAACCTAGGTTTTTTAGCAAGAAGACAGATCCCCAACATCATCCTCATGGGTATTCTAAAATATTGAAACAAATTACCCATCCTGAATTGGACAAAAAGTGAGGACAGAGCACTCTCTATGCAAACTTTACCTGGAGTTAACTAGAGAACTAGCACAAGAGGGTAAGATGGGCAAGGTAGAGAGACAATCTTGCCAAATTCATCCTCTTCTGTTCCAAAGCAGTACCAACCTCTGGATATAAAACAGGAACTCTTGGAAAATTGCATATATAATCTCTTCCCACCAACTCCTGTTTATTGATCCATCTCTTGAAGCACTGGGGAATTACAGTCTTTTTCGCATTGTCTGTTACATGAGGCTTGTCATTGACTGCATTTCTTATAGACAAGACCATCTAGATCTAAATCAATGACCATTTATTTCTTCTAACTAGAAAGGAAAACAATCCTAACCCCAACAATCACTGCTGCTAGGGCAGAGACTCACCATACCATTAGTTCCCAAGGGCTTTCTGAAATAGTGCAGGTTCTCTCCTTGAGAGGCCGCTGTCATTAGAAACCACAAGTGTGTCATTTTCTGTAGCAGCTCCTTTCCTTTGCTCCAGGACACCTCCAAACTTCTTGTCACTCAGGAAAGCTACCATGAACCTGGCTCTTCCAGAAACCCTTTGATGGTATCATGGGTTCCCACCTGGCAGTAGCTGATGGTTGCTTAGGAATATTTATCTCAGCATGGTTAGAAAATTGACACTGGAGATTGGAGATTTTTTTTTAAATTCTATTTTAATTTCATCTTATTGTAAGCTACTAAGAGTCTTTTGGGGAATTGGTTAACATAAATAAGTAGCCAACTGTACAATATGTAAATCAAGGCCAAATCTGCCAGTCAAGGAAATACCATACATTATTTTACTATTTTCAGATAATTTGTTACAGTGTTTGAACACTGAGAAAATAAATACCTGCATCAATATCTACATCTTTTTCATATGTGCAGGGCAGGGCAGCTTTTCTATAACTATTAATCGTTGAAATTGTTTTTTAAATTTGGAGGTGTTCTCTCTCTTGCTTTTTTTTAATGCAGCTGAAAAATGGCAAATCCAAAATTTATTAATAATTAACTTAGTGATAGCAACAGAACTATGCAACAAATTGGAAAAGGATTTTTGCATTATCCCTAGGTAAGCGATTGAGTTCCTTTGGAATCAGACAAAAATAGTCCAAAGTAATTGTTTGCTGAATAATGAGGCATGTACAGTTGAACAAGAATTACTTTTTAATGCAACAGGTGAGGCTTAAGCACTTTTTAATAATTTTGAAAAGAAATAAATTATAAGAAATTAAACAAAATGAGGCTTCAGCCCACATATCGAAGGGAAAAGACAACATATCAGGGGGGAAAAAATCAGCCAATCTTCAGACTTCAGATTCTCTGTCAATGATCTGGAATGAGTCAATTTACTATAACCTTATTCTACTCCGAAGGGCTGGCGGGTTGGAGTCAGGAAAGATTGATCACAGGCAAGCCCCAGATTTTGAGAGGAAAAGGAATATAGAAGTTTTTGGCCACATTATTCATCAATTTTGTGATCCATGCAAATTGCCATCTTGCTTATAGGCGTGGGAGCTGCTGATTCGTGCCCATTTATATCTGGGCATTCATGTTATCCGCTCAAAGAATTGCAAGATGGGAATTACTTTATTGAGTTGGGAAGGCATGCCAGAGCAGGACCAAGGGAAAGACCTTCTTCCTGGTTTCTCCTATGGCTTAGTCCCATAAAACCAGCAGACAGAAATGTCAAGTGTGGTTAGTAGAGCTGTGGAAGAAGCCCTATCTTGTGCCCGGAGATGTCAAAGGTTTAGACTGCCTCGGGTAGGTAGGTGGTGTTATTACTATATGGTGATGGTTGTTAATTAATGAAGTTTGGAGTGATTGCCTGGTTGTGGATGCTACCAAAGTTTGTGTGGCCCTGGCAGATGGCTTACTGGTGATTGAAGATGTTGCCTCTGGTGACGGGTCAAGTTTTACATTCTGCTGCTTTGGGGTTTGAAAAGAGGATTTTGTTGTTCTCATTGTTACAGAGCTCCTTTTGTTCACAGGAGAGACAACAGATGACAACTGAGGTGATGTCATGGAAGTTACAGATGACTGCTGCGTAGGTGTCAAGGAGAATTTGGTTGATGCCATCTCAGCGGTAGTAGGCTGTCCTGGGATGGAAGGTGTTTCCTGTGGCAGATGTCCAGAACTTGTTGGTGCCCCAAGCTGTGGTTTTGTGGCTGAGGAGAAGGATGCAGATGTTATAGGTGATGATTCATGGGCTGTTGTAAGTTTTACATTAGTGGTCTCTTGGGCAGGATTTGCTGCTTTTGAAGAATGCGAAATAGAATTCTTAGTAGTTGAAGACACTGCACCAAATTGCTTTGCAGTTTGGCTTATTAATGAGAGCCTTGTTGTCATGGTTTTTTCTACTGGTGGTGCTTCAGTTGTTGCGATTGTTTCCAGTGCTGGAGGACTGGGTGGTGGAGATGCAGTGGTGGCTGCTGTAGTTGCTCCTAGTGATGGCAGACTGGTTGATGGCAATTTAGTGATGGTGGTTGTAGTTGTTTCCATTGATGGTAGTTTAGTTGCTTCAATTATTGCGATGGTTCCCAGCACTGGAGGTTTGGTCAATGGAGATGCAGCCGTGGCTGCCATTGTTGCTTCTAATGGCAGACTGATTGATGGCAATTCAATAACAGTGGCTGTAGTTGTTTCCATTGACGGTAGTTTAGTTGCTTCAGTTACTGTGATTATTTCCAGGGCTGGAGGTTTGGTCAATGGAGATGCAGTGGTGGCTGCCATAATTGCTTCCAGTAATGGCAGATTGGTTAATGGCAATTCAATAACGGTGGCTGTATTTGTTTCCACTGGCGGTAGCTTGGTTGCTTCTGTTATGGCGATTGTTTCCAGTGTTGGAGGTTTGGTTGGTGGAGATGCAAGGATGGCTGCCACAGTTGCTTCCACTGATGGCAGATTGGTTGATGACAATTTAGGGGTGGCTGTTGTGATTGCTTGCACTGGAGGCAGTGAGGCTGTTATGGCTGCTTCTGAAGATGGCAGTTTAAATATTTGTTTTGCAGCTGGAAGTATTACAGGCACTTGGAGAGTTGCCGATGGTGTTTGAACTGTAGTTGGTCCCAATAATGTTACTGGTTGCTGCTGTCCAGCTGCTGAAGGTAATTTGTCTTCTGTCTGGAGAGGATTCTCTAAGGCTCCCACTTGCTTCAGCCACTGTATATGGGATAAAAGCTGAGAAGCCAGGATAGGGATTGTGCAGTTGTGCAAGCTCTGGCTTACAAGGCCCATCACCTCCCATTCCCAAGTAACTGGATCATGACAGATCACGGGACTGCCCACGGGCACCTGAAAAGAGGAGAGGGCACGAGAATCAAACAATCAAGATGACCATGGAGTCAGATCCTAAAATTTGGATAACTACAAATATAAAATATTAGAATATCTCTGCTGGTACAACATCTGAGATATTCTGCATATCTGAGATATGGATGCTCCAACTTTGGTAGCCTTTCATAAGAGTAATATTCCTCCAGGCATTTGGGCTGGGAGGTTAAGCAAGCTCTTACCGATTGATTGGTTTTCATTGGTTGTTGTTTTTTTCTACTGAAAGTTGAAATTGGGATTTTTTTTTTATGTGTGAGAGAGACCTTGGACATTTATTACTTGGATTACTGATGTAACTATTGTTAGTTTTAATTCCTGTACATCATCCAGAGTTGTTGGCAATGAATTGAGTGGCCAAATAAGTTATTTAAATAAGTTAAATAAGTAATTCTGCCAGTGAATGTCATAGTGGCTCTGTATTCTGCAACATTACAGAACTTTTGTTCTATTCTGTGTGTTTCTCCTGATGTCAGATAGAGCAGGGGTCTCCAACCTTGGCAACTTTAAGCCTGGCGGACTTCAACTCCCAGAATTCCCTAGCCAGCTTTTTCTGGGAGTTGAAGTCCGCCAGGCTTAAAGTTGCCAAGGTTGGAGACCCCTGAGATAGAGGATTATTTGCTTATCAAATCCTATCTGCCTCTGTAAGTGTAGATAATATGGCTCTGTAGCTAGAAAAGCAGAATTAGTGCTGGAGGTAGATGAAGAGGACCTCCCTTACTCTTTGAAATAATAGTGATGAGTTTCCTCATGACATAGAAGATAGAACAGTGGAAAAAGGAGTAAAATGTGCTGGAAAGCAAAGCAAAGAGGAAACATTTCCCTGCATTTACAGTCCAAAGGGATCCATTTGTTTGGGTTACCTTGCAACTTGTGAGGTTGGGAGAGTCCTTTTGTGCCACACACAAGTTCCTGCCTTCTGTAGTGTTAGGCCAATGCTTGGAACAGTCGGATATGCTCAAGGCCTCCACCATTGTCTCCTTTAGGAACCATCTCATCGATCCTGTGGAGAAGGAGAGAAGGTTCTCAACTAGTCTAATTCCTAGCATTCAGCACGAGGCTTCTTTCGTCTCAGTCTGTACGCAGGAATGTGGATTTAGAATATGCAAACAAGTTTTGAAATCTCGCATTCCTTTTTTTTTTTTGGTAAAAAGTTTTTTTATTTTTTATTATGATACATCTCATTGCGTGAATGGTGTGGTACCTGGGTATCATACATTTCAATACAAATAAACATAACAATGTTATTCCTAATAATTACATTTCATTTTGATTTTTAATTTTACTAACACTTAACTTTTACTATCATCCTTCACTTCTAAACCTTCTCATAGTTCTTTCATACATTGTAACATTTTAATATCTGTTTTTACTATTATTCCCCTCTTACTTCTACCTCTATTTTAGCCCCCCCTTCCCCTGTCACTCTAATATTCAAAGACGTGGTCCTTCCTTTTTTCATTATTCAATGTTTCAATATACACTTCTAATACCAAGCATAATCTTTCAAGCATTTGATATATATCCATTCATATTCATATTTTTTTCCAATCCTTCAATCCTTATAATTCTACTATTAATACTCATATTTTCATTAAGATATATCTCTTTATCGAGTCTCAGATTATTTAATTCTAACTTTTCACTGTTAATCACATTTTTTACAAATTTAATATTTTTTCCAATCCTTCAATCCTTATAATTCTACTATTAATACACTTGTTTTCATTGAAATATATCCTTTCTTTGTCTAATCTTAAATTACTTAATTGTCGCTTTCACTAATAATCACATGTTATACATATTTGGTAATATCCTCGTACAAATTCTATTTATCTAATTTACAAAATAATTTTCCAACCTATATAATTCTGATAAAAGCTACCTTACTGATGTATATTCAAAGATAATTTTAACTCTTACACTACATACAAAGCAATTATCCAACTTATATAATTCTAATATTCATACACATTATTAAGATATTTTCATAAAGTTTTTGCTTTACATTCCCTTTCTTTTCCCTTTATCCAACATCTTTTGCCCGCATCCAAATTTTTAATTCTTTTTTTTGGGGGGGGGGTTGTCTCCCATACACTTCTTTTAAATCTTTTAAATCTTTCATTTCATCTATTTTTAAATCTATATTTTGACTGTACCCTCTAGCCTTCTCTCTCCTCACCACTTTTTCCCACCGTCTAGTTCTAAGGCTATCTGTTCTATACCCTTTTTCTTCTCCCCAGCTATCTTCCTGTTTCTCCCATTCCCTTTTCACATTTTTAAAAATGTTTTCCTTCTGTTATAATCCCTTATTCACTCTCCGTTTTAATGATATCTTCTTGTTATTATCTTCTTCTTGTTGATTTCCCGGTTCTGCTATCTCCTCCGCTCCTTCTGGTAGTTCCATTCTTTCCTCATTGTCCTGGTCTTTACTTGTTGTTCCTTGTATTTTATTTTCCAATTTTTGATCTATACGACCAAATATTTCCATCATCTCCTTGTATTGTTCTTTTATCAAATCCTTAATGTTTTGGTACTGTACATCAGCTCCATTTCATTATCTCCACTTGCTTCCATTTTACAGTCAATCCAATTTAGAAAAGAAACCAGGGGGTTATCCACGCCTCTTCCAATCACTTTTATCTGCTCAACAATGTTCAGGGGTCACTTGGCTAAAGTTCCAATAAATCTCCAATAATTTTAAAGTAAATTCTTGTAATTCAGCAATTATGGAAGGTCCCAAAGTTGCACAGTTCTCCTTTTAGCAGTAGATGGCGCTCAAACTTCAACTTGCTATTGCCTCTCTGCGTAATGCTGATAGTCCGATTTTAATTATTTTAAATTATAAATTCAATAAATGAGCAAAATTGACAATCTCCAGATCTAATTCCAGTATTTTTTTAAAATACCTTTTCATACCATGTCTTCCACTTTGAGAGTTCAATTTTCTTTTTCTTAGTTTTCTTTAAAAAAAAATTCTCTCTAGTCTAGTATTTTTTTTTAATGTGCTTATTCCGCAAATAGTTCCAGTATGCTTCCCCTTTAAATTTCTTGGGATCATTTTTCAATAGGAAGTATTCTCTTTCCCAGTTCACACACCACTCACTTTCTCCGCTCCTGCACAGTCTTATGTATTCAGGTTGTCTTCGGCTTCATGGCAGCCATGTTTGCTGCCGCTGTTCCTTGTCCTTGGCTGAGGGGGCTTTCCTAATGGGGGGGAAGATGCGGCTCCCCTCTACCTGCTAGGCGGTCCCCCTTTAGTTCACCACCCCTCCAGGGTGGCTATGGTCCAAATTTGGACCCTCCGACAAGGAGAGCTCGGAGCCTGCTGCGGAGCTTGCGGTCCAGGCTTCCGAAGGCGCCGGAAGTACAACCGGAAGTCCGTCTGAAATCTCGCATTCTTGAATGCTGAAAGAACTGCTTGTTCTCTCCTCCAGCTTCTCAGTATATGTTTTAAAATATTCCCATAGCCATAAGGGCGGTAGAAATTAATTAATTCTCTCAGTATGCCATACTCTGGCTGTAATACCAGTTTCTCTGCTTTTATAGTATTTCTCACAGATGTGCCAGACTAAATCCATCTATAGTCTGCTAGGCTGTGCTAAGAAAAACAAACATTACCTTTATGCTGATACCTTTGATCCATAGCCCTAGATCTGTTTGCTAAATAAATAGTCTTCTAAACCATGATATACAGCACATCTAAACTCACCCTCTTGGCCTCGTTCGAAAATCCTACATTCCTCCTGGGTGTTGTATGGTTTTTCTTCCTGAGGAATACAAGCTGGCCACATGTCTTTTGCTGTTAAATCAACTGGCTGGGCAAGCAAGATGAGACCCAGGTCATTATTGGGTGCTGTATTCCAGGAACTGAAGCCCCGATGTAGCAGAAACCGACTCACTGCCTTGGTGGAGAAATGTCCAGGAGACCCGGTCAACTCTACTTGGCTCGGATTCCTGCAAGGCAAACATAAACGGCTTGTTTTAATCCAACCCAGGGATTTAGTTCTGTAATCCCCAACCCCAGGACCTTCTGATTAGATTGGAAGATGTTGAGTATTATCTTCTCCAGTAGAGCCACCCATTCCAAGGACAGAGCTGGAGGGGGAAAAAATGGCTTCTGATTCTGTCAATACTCACATCAACAAGAAGCAGTTGGCTGCTGTCAGGACCCACAAGCTGCTCAGGATAACTCCTTGGCATCTCTGGCCGTTTCCATAGATGTTCACGAGCCATGGGGCTTCTGTGGCTCCACTGTATTCGGAGATGACATTCACTTCATCCAACTTGGGATCTGGGTACTGAAGGCCACAAACTGCCGACGAAATGCATACAAGTACCTAACACATTATTCCCCTTTTGGGTACGCAACTTTACTCAAAGAGCGGAAATGTAAGAAGTACAAAGGGAATGAGAGACAACAAATAAGGTGGAAAAAAGGCACCAGAGATAGGATTCCCACTTGCCTGTCATGGCTTTGGTCAATTAAGGCTTTCATGCTTCGGGTTTTTTTTAGTAAGACATAGAAGAGGTAAGCTAGGTTACTAGCATTTTCCTACCTATGGTAATGTTCTCTTCTTATAGGAAAAACAGTATTGGTTAGTTTGGGGACATTGTGGCCAATATGCCACAAGGGCAACCAAAGCATAGTTTGATCTCAGCCTATTCACCTTGATCTATGCCAGATAAAACTTTTAACCCGGAGGCTGCCTTACCCAAATCCAATCAGCTGGGAGATGCATTCTGCAACACTCAAGGTACAGTGAGTATACAGAGCAATAAGCTCCCATCTAGACTTCCATGCTACAGGGTAAATAGATGCTCCAGGTCTTGTCAATGTGCTGGTTACTCAGTTGACAAGAAGTGAACTGGGTAACAGCCCGTCACAGTAAGGTGTTGGTAGTGCCTCCATACTGCCTGCTACTGCTGGTACCAACTCCCATTTGGTATAGTTTTAAAATTCTGCTTTTAATGCAATATTGATTTCTAAGCAAGAGTTTATTGCCATCAACTTGGTGCCCATACTTGCATCTTCCTTTTCAAATATACCAGTTCATCCCAACTTGTTCTGAGTTTTTTCCACAAAACCTTCCTCTCTTCCTAGTCTTGGGAAACAAGACTCAAGAATATTGTTGCTTACAGTTGGAGGAGGAGGACAGAAACAGTGGGAAGAGGGTACATAGCCCAAGGAGATGGTCCATCCTTTCTTTCTGTGACAGAAGAAGGTGTGGGAAAAGCTGAGAACTCCGGGATGGAACCTTTGAGCTCACAAATGATTAATTTGTGACCTCAGCTATATGGAGCTCTAACATCATTTTGTCCTTTTGCCAGAGCCAGTCTTCTGGTAATCTCTAGTCCTAAACTGCATTTCCTTATCTATATTTTTATTTCAAGGGTGTTCCTATTACTAGCATATAATTCATTCTTCTGCCTACACCAGGGATGTCAAACTCAGTCCCATTGCGGGCCGTATCAGGATTTTGTTTGCCCTTGGGGGGCCGGGTGGGCATGGCCTGGTTGTTGTAGCTGACTGGGTGGGCGTGGCTGGGGTGGGCCAGGGCCAGGCGGCACGGGCCACTCCCTCACTGTCTCTGGGACGGCCCCGCTGGAAACTCTGGGCCTATTGTGGGCTGGATCTGGCCTGCGGGCCGCGTGTTTGACACATCTGGCCTACACCATCCCATTACCATATATGTCTATGTCTATATCTGTGTCTATATGACTTTATATTTTATGGTGTTGTAGAATTAGGGGTTAATTTTGTGATATATGGTTCTGCTGTGATGCCAAGCAAGGGACATTGCTAATTTAGAAGAAGAGTCATCTGGCTCATTGTTAATACATGAAATAGAGTAGAATTGAATAAGCATGCTTTTGCTGGATTTGTATCTGTTCACTGACAATCTTCTCCAGATTTTGACCCAATGTTTTCATTGGCTAGGAATACATGAGGGTATGTGGGTTTTTCCCAAGACACATTGTTAATTGTGACAGATTGTATTCTTGTAGTGTTATCAGCTAGGCCAAAGTTCTCTTTCTTTTCTCAGACCACATTTGTTCCAAGATACTAGCTGTTTCAGAGTCAGCTGCATTCTATAAAGCACGATACATTTTCCAAATGCATTAGTGAAATAACGTATGTTGGCATGTCAACTTCTAAGTTCTATATTTTGCAGCCTCTTGGTACATTGTTTGGATGCTTGCTTATTTGGAGGACTACGGTGTTGTTAACAATCATCCAGGGCTGTCATCTTTCAGCCAGACTCTCAATCAATGTCTGAAACAGCTTCTTGGTCTTTTGAAGTGTAGGTATTTCAACCTTTTTGTAGCCGCAAAATGATAGTCGTTGCTTTTCTGGTCATTTGGCAACTCTCTTGCATATATGTACATGCAGCATACTGTATATCAATACACCTTTATAAAAAGGCAAATAAGAAATGTCACCAATGGAAAGCTATGTCCTCATTTCCTTTCTGATTTTAGTAGTTCTTTGGTTATACCATAACTCCTAGGGTACTTCTTGACATGAATTCCCCCCCCCCTTTTTTTAAATGTGTTGTTCTGTTGGAAAAGTAGACCTGGGATACTCTTGAATTATGAAATGCTTTGTTTGATTGTTCACACCAGTTCTTTACAATGTAAATGTGGAACAGTAAAGTTAGCTGTGCTGAGGAGTATTAACCATGTCGGAAATTCAAGTCAACTGGATGGACCTTCAATAGGGACAGAAAAGGCTATGTATAAACATAGCCTCACACTTTGTGGTTATTAGTTTGATTACTTATTACTTACTAAAAACAGCAGCCCTCACACACAGACCCTCCCCTCTAAATAGCAATAGCACTTAGACTTATATACCGCTTCACAATGCTTTACAGCCCTCTCTAAGCGGTTTACAAAGTCAGCATATTGCCCCGTCCTCATTTTACCAGCCTTGGAAGGCTCAGTCAACTTTGAGCCGCCCAGAATTGAACTCCTGGAGTGAGCAATGAGCTAGCCCTGCAGTACTGCCTTCTAACCACTGCGCCACCACGGCTCTAAAAATCAGAATATGCATGGTGTGTATATTTTCAGGCCTCCGCACTATTACAACCAAGGCCTATCCAAAACTGCATATTCCATCTCCCAGTCTCAAGGAGACGTAGCCGTCTATGGTTTAGAGAAGTTTCCTAGAGTATCTCTGTACTGTAGATATATTGTGTGGAATGTAGGAGTGGAGTGAGGAGAGTGAGGAAAGGCAGACTTGCACATTAACTTGATGTCAGAATGGCAGAAAATCTCAAGGCCTGACTCTACTTAGAAAACGCAAGGAAATACAGGTAGCCCTTGAATTATGGCAGTTGAGCCCAAAATTTATGTTGCTAAGTAAAACACTTAAGTGAGTTTGCCCTTTTCTCGCTAGAGTTGTTAAGTGAATCATTGCATTTGTTAAGTTAGTAACATGGTTGTTAAGTGAATCTGGCTTCCCCATTGATTTTGCTTGTCCGAAGGTCGCAAAAGCAGATCACATGACCCCGGGACAGTGCAACCGTCGTAAATATGAACCACTTGCCAAGCATCTGAATTTTGATCATGTGACCATGGGGATGCTGCAACGGTTGTTAAGTGTGAAAAACGGTCATAAGTCACATTTTTCAGTTCCATTGTAACTTTGAACGGTCACTAAATGACCGTTACACTAAATTGTAAGTCGAGGACTACCTGTAGCGAGGATTCATTCCCTTAAGGACCACCCCAAATTTTTATTCGCAATATTACTGGCTTGAATGAATGAACCCTGTGAAATGGTTCTTGTGATGATGCACTACCACAATCAGGACAGTGGGTTAGGAAACGCCGCTAGCTCACTGGCTTCATTCCGCCTGGTCAGCCTCTCCGGGTCAATCAAGAATTGCTTGTTTTATCCCTCTTTGACAGCTTGGTCAGGGGTGAACATTTTCTTAACCCAATGCCTTCCAGATCTGCTTGGATTATGACATCCCCCCCCCACAATGCCCAGCCATCAATCATAGGAATGATGGGAGCTGTAGTCCCATCTGAGAGCACCAGCGAAGAAACTTAGTGAAAGAAAGCATGCAACCTCTCCTAAATCAGCTTTTTCAAAAGATTAAGTCTTCTCAAAGTAGGTTCTGTAATTCTCAGTCAGCCTGACCAAGCCAGGTAAGAATTGAAGTTCTTCAGTATACTTCAGCACTAAGATGAAGAAGAAAAAAAATTGGCTTGAGAGAAGCAGGAATTTCTGAAACTGCTCTTTACTGAGAAGATGTAAATCTGTTTCCTTTTTTCATTTGCTCACAAGGTTTAATATAGAAGAGCAGAAATGAAACGTCTAAAGCTGCTTTATTTCAGAGTTATGAATGCTTTGTTCTTCAGAGAGACTGCATGGACCCCAGAATGTAGCTATCAGTAAGCATCTTCCCATAAGTGTCTACTCCAAAGTTCAATAGCACCAGCACCCAATTAAATGTGCCTATATCTTTTTTATGTTGTTGTATTATTTTGTCAACCTTTCACCAAAGCAGTCTAGGAATTATTTCACTAGGAATGGTTAGAAAAGCTCACTTCCACTCAGAATTACTGCATAGAGCTTGTAGTACAATTTAGACCCAGCAATAGAGATGAGAACATACAATGAAATGTAGCTTTTCTTTTCATTGTAATGGAGGAGAAAGGTGGACTTCTTTGTGCTGTACACAACTTGAGGTCAGCCCAATAGATATTTATTCAGAAGGAATCTACCTTATGCTGACATCACACCTCTGAAAGTGGGTGTTGTATTGGGCCATATTGGCTCTTCAATATTACAAAGGTAATGCCAGTGTAGGCTGTCCTCCTCCTATTTCTCTCCTAGAGGTAGTGCATACCTATGGACAAAGCAGGAAATCCCCTGCCCCTCTTTTCATACCTTAGATGTCTTTGATATTGCAGTCTCCTTTTTTCCCCCTTCTGTTGCTTCAATAGCTTGATAGCTTTGAGGCTGAAGGAAATCCAAGCTGTATCCAAGAGCCAGGGTGGCGCAGTGGTTAGAGTGCAGTACTGCAGGCTACTTCAGCTGACTGTTAGCTGCAGTTCAGCGGTTCAAATCTCACCGGCTCAAGGTTGACTCAGCCTTCCATCCTTCTGTGAACCGCTTAGAGAGGGCTGTAAAGCACTATAAAGCGGTATATAAGTCTAAGTGCTATTGCTAAGTGCTATTGTATGTTCACCTCACTCATCTCCACTACTCCATTTTAATTAAACAAAAAGCATCAAGCCAATTGCATGTAGGGATTTTGTTGTCCACTTTTTATAGGAAATAAGTAATAGCCTTGAAGACAGTGAAATATTGACCATGAGGCTACTCAACAATACTGAGGTTTGTTATGTTCACATTTTGTGGCTGGTAATTGCTATTAATGCATTTTACAATGGCTAATTTATGTTTCCTCATAAGATATGGTTTCTTACTGTTGCTGATAAATCGCTAGAAAGGACATTTTCACGCCATCCTGCAACCAACTGCCACTTTTCTGCTTAGAGTGTACTTTCAAAAACATGAATTTTAAAAGGTGTTCCCGCTTAGTCTAAGTCTAAGTCTAAGTGTTTGTTGATACATGGACTCCCAACTCCCAGAATTCCTGTTATCAAGATTGAGAAACA
This sequence comes from Thermophis baileyi, assembly GCA_003457575.1. Classification (NCBI taxonomy): domain Eukaryota; kingdom Metazoa; phylum Chordata; class Lepidosauria; order Squamata; family Dipsadidae; genus Thermophis; species Thermophis baileyi. The sequence goes on from QLTV01002677.1 coordinate 3,039,814, forward strand.
CTGGCCTAAGCAAATTGAAGAGGATTTGCCTTATTCCTAGATTTCTCACATTGATATCCCACCCTTCCTGGGAAGAGACCAGGGGTAGTGTATGTAAGATGCACCATCCCTCCCTTATTTAACCTTCAAGAAATTCGGGCCAAGGGCTGAGAAGCAGCAATTTTTCAGAGCTGTCCTATGAATTTGAGAGGCTAAAGATTGCATCAGTATCCTGTTCTGTAGGAAGAAGACCACCATCATACATAAATATTAAACAGTCCTGAAAGGGAGACCAGTGCTAGATCATAGGAAGGACTGAGGGGGGAGAGAACAGGGATTAAAGAAACAGACTCAGCAGTTGCTAGAAAATGCTAGGAAGAAAAAAAAAATCGTGCTCTTCTTTAGAGTTGCATTTGAGGCCAGCTGGATTTATTTCCCTTTGCAGGTATTACATCATGCCATCCTGGCTCCTTAAGGTCCCTCTCCCCACCTGCCTAGTTTTGTTCCCCATCTCCATTCTTAGGTAGGCTATGAATAACATATTAGTTACATTAAAATTAACAAGAAAAACTCTGGTAGTGCATTATGAACTGCAAGTCACCTTAGTAGCTATTACATATCTAGGTTTATGGATAATAATCAGCTTAAAAAGAGTTTAAAGAAGTACTTTAGGCACTGTTACATTAACTAGGACCAGATTCAGGTATGAGAGCAACATTTGAGAGCCAGTTTTATGTAGCGGTTAGGGTAGTGGCCTAGAAACCAGGAGACTGAGAGTTCTAGTCCTGCCTTAGGCATGAAAACCAGCTAGTCTTTTCCTTGCAGCCCAGCACATCTCATAGGTTATTGTTGTGGGGAAAATAGGAGGCTGGAGTATTGGGTATGTTTGCCACTTTGAGAGTTAAAAAGGCAGAATAAAAATCAAACAAATAAGATCTTTGCATTTTTCACTGCTACTGTAAGAGGAGTATGGATGCTCAATTGGGCCAAACATGATGTGAGCTGATGTCAGCATACCCCAAACATGGGAATGGTGTTGTGAACCTGATCCTTGATACCAAGTCCGGAGGAAATGAACGTTGTCTTACCTGAACGTTCCTTCTATGTGCGCTGCGGGAGTGTCCAAGTATGGGTTAACTTCTTGTCAATCAGCCAGAGACTGAGTGAGAAATATCCGGCCACGCCTCCTCCTTGGCCCCCACTGAGCCAGTTGTTTCACGAAGAAGTAGACATGCAGGTAGGCAAATGGAAATCCAATGTCCATACCCTGGACCAGAACCGGTCACAGGGTGGGGTTGGACACTCCCACAGCGCACACAGAAGGAACGTTCAGGTAAGACAACGTTCATTCTCCTGTGCGCTGCTTGGAGTGTCCAAGCATGGAATGTACCCAAGCATAAGCCTCAAGGGCGGGAAGAGGTCTGGGCCGGGGCTCCCGATGTGGAATGAACCCTCTGTAGAACTCTCCTGCCAAACGAGGCCTCTGCCGATGCAAAGGAATCCAGTCTATAGTGTCGAATAAATGGCGACGGAGTCGTCCAGGTCGCTGCCCTGCAAATGTCGTCAATGGAAGCTTGCGTGGCCCAGGCTGCAGTAGTGGCCGCGCTGCCTCCTGGCAGAAGTGATAGCCACCAGGAAGACTACCTTAAGGGTCAGCAACCGGAGACTAGTAGATTGCAATGGCTCAAATGGAGGACCAGTAAGAGCTTGTAAGACCAGGGTGAGGTCCCAGGACGGATATCGGTGCACCGTTGGTGGGTTCAGATTAGTAGCTCCCTTGAGGAAACTACGAACCCTAGGATGCAAGGACAAGGACTGAAGACCTTCAAAGACCAACACAGTAGATAGCGCCGCTGCCTGTCTACGAAGGGTGGTGGGCGCTAGGCCCTTATTCAACCCGTCCTGTAAGAAACGTAAAACTTGCGGGACTGAGGCTGAAGTTGGAATGATGTCCTGGGCTGTGCAGAAACGACAAAACGCCAACCAGGTAGTGTCGTAAATACGATTGGTAGATGGTCGTCTGGAAGCTTGAATGGTACTGATCACTTCCCCTGTACTTATCCCTTGTCAAGATATCCCTCTCAAGTGCCACACAGTTAGTTGTAACCATTGGGGGTCTGGATGGAACACTGCCCCCTGGCTGAGTGATATCCTGTGATCGGGAATCCTCCATGGGCTGGATACTGACAGGCTGGACCAGGTCTGCGTACCAAGGCGACGAGGCCAATGCGGGGCGACTAGGAGAACCTCCGCCCTCTCTGCCAGTAGCTTCCTTATCACCCTTGGAATGAGAGGGAGAGGGGGAAAGGCATACAAGAGCCCCTGTGGCCATGTGCTGCGTAGAGCGTCGATCCCTTCCGCCCCCGGCACTGCAAACCTGGAGAAGAACCGGGGAAGATGAGTGTTGGATGGAAGGGCGAACAGGTCTACTACTGGTCGACCGAACCTCCGGGACAGATCCTCGAACAGATCCGGGTGCAGGCACCACTCTGAGTGATCTATTGTGGTCCTGCTCAGCCAATCCGCCTGAAGATTCGCTGTCCCGGAGATGTGTTCCGCCTTGATGGACTGGACGCGGCGTTCCGTCCAAAGGGCCAGTTGCTGTGCCTCCCGCATGAGGCTGTTGGACCTCGTGCCCCCCTGGCGATTGATGTGAGCCCAGGTGGCTACGTTGTCGGTCAGTATTAAGACATGTTGGTCGGAAACTAGATGTTTGAAATGACGCAGAGTGAGACGAACTGCCTTCAGCTCTAACCAATTGATGTTGTGTGTCAAGTCCGATGCGCTCCAACGCCCCTGAGCCACCAGGGACTGGACGTGAGCCCCCCACCCAAAGAGACTGGCATCCGTCATGATCGTGATGCAGGTGGGTTCTCTGAAAAGGCAACCTTTGGACATGGCCCTGGATGTCCACCAATGTAGAGACCTAAGGACGGACAGTGAGACACGTACCTTCAGCGTGGAGTTGCTGCGCCTCGCCCTCTGATGCGGCAGCAAGAACCATTGCAGCGGCCGAGCGTGCAGCCTCGCCCAAAGCACAATGTCGATACAGGAGATCATCTTCCCTAGAAGCTGGGAGAGGACAGCCAGCGGAACTAAGTGAAGTCTCCGTACCTGATCGACGAGGAGCCGGATGCTCTTCAAGCGGTCCTGTGAGAGGAACACCTCGCAAGATCGCGTGTTGATCACTGCTCCCAGATGAAGAAGGCTGGTGGTCAGAACCAGATGACTTTTTGCGAAGTTCACGGAGAACCCGTGCTCCTGTAAGGTTTGTATGGTGACCCAAAGGTGTTCCTGAGCTAGCAGAGGCAAAGACAACTGAATGACGATGTCGTCCAGATAACACTGCAGCCGTATAGGTCTCGCCCTGAGTGATGCCGCCACTGCTGCTAACATCTTGGTGAAAGTGCGAGGGGCGGACGAGAGGCCGAACGGCATGGCCCTGTATTGATAATGCGCCCCGCGACACAGAACCTCAGGAACCTCCTGTGCGATTGCCGAATGGGCACATGAAGATAGGCTTCCTTTAAGTCTATGGAGGTCAGGTAATCGCCTGGCCTGATGCAACTGAGGATTGATTTCAGAGACTGCATCTTGAATTTTCTGTATGCCCAATAAGGGTTGAGTTGCTTTAAATCTAAGATGGCCCTGACCCCCCCTGAACTTTTGGGAACCAGGAAGAGGATGGAGTAAAACCCCCCACCTTCCTGCCCCGGGGGTACCGTCTCTATAGCGGCTATATCCAACAGATGTTGGATTTCGATTTCCATGAGACGTCTTTTGGCCTGATTGGTGGATACTGGGCACTGAATAAAGCGCCTTGGTGGCATGGCAGTGAACTCTAGAGTGAGACCTAGACTGACTGTCTGCAGCACCCAAGTATCCGATGTAGTAACCTCCCACTGGTGGATGAATCGATTTAGCCGACCACCAATGGGGGTGCCTAAGTGGGAGTCACTTTGATCTGCGAAAGGGCCGGTTACCGGACCCTCGAAATGGCTTCCTATTCTGGAAGTACTGTCTGCCCCTGTCTCTACCCCCTCACCTGTCCATGGGGCGAGTAGACCCCCGATAGGAGGAGCGTTGGTATTGGAAACCGCTAGGCCCCGGGTCTTGGCGAAATGGCTGTCTTCTAAAAGAAGGTGTCACACGACAATCTGCCCGTCGGTAAGTGGAAGGCAGAATTTTCCTCTTGTCTCTGCTCTCCACTAGAATAGGATCCAATGACTCACCAAAAAGATTGCCCCCTTTAAAGGGTGCAGCCGCCAAACACCACTTAGATTTCATATCAGCCTGCCAGTGGCGAAGCCACAAGAGCCTGCGTGATGTAACATTGGCCGCAATAGCTCTAGAAGCAAATTTGGCTGCATTCAGAGTCGCATCTGCAGAAAATTCAGCGGCCGCTAGGAGTTTGTTTAGATATTGACG
>QLTV01002677.1:3044733-3057933 GCA_003457575.1 Thermophis baileyi
ACTGTGAAAGGAGGAGTGAGTAGAGCTATGACCTTGCTGGGAAATCCAGTCAGATTGGTCCTGGAGGCCAGGGGATAGGCCCCTGTGTTGCAACTCTGAAGAAACTCTCTGTGAGACAGCAGAGGCAATAAGATCTGATATCCTGGGGCAGAGAGAGGTCTTGGGATCCCACAGCCCGAAGACCTGCTGCAGTTGGGGTAAAGGTAGCAGCTGGAGCAGACTTGGTCAATGATCTAGACTGATCAGACTCAGAAACCCTAACTCCAGCCAAGGATCTAACTGGAGACCTTCTAACCTCAGCTTCTAGAATAGGAGCTTCAGAAGCCACATCTGGTGACAATTCCCTGATAGAATCAGCACGTGCAGGAGAGCCCTCCCCAAGGGCGGGGTCCTCCGCCTGTACAGGAGAGAGAGACATTTCAGTTGCAGATCGCTGAGATGCTTTAGCAAGTTGCTTTTCCAATGATCTAAGACGCCTCTGAGTCTCCCTATCCTCAGCTGAAGATGAATGCTTTCTAGAAGAATCCTTAGGAGTCTTACTCTGCCCAGGGGTTTCCTTATCAGCTCTGTGAGTCTTATGAGTAGATTTGGAAGAAACCACTTCCTTAGAAGAAGCAGATTGAGACACTGACTTGCCCTTCTTAGCTCTATCTGCCATAGCTCAAATTAAGGTCACAGAAGAAGAAATATAGGATATAAATTAATATCACCAGGTTCTTTCGTAAAGGCTGCACTCCAGCTGAAAAAAGCAGCTGGGAAAGGGAAAACAGCACCCAGGAGCAATTAGCCCTCCTTAGAAGCTGAAATCAGACGAAGTCAGACTACTAGGAGGCAGGAGAGTACCACAATAAGCCAACACCAAGAGGTTTGCCCTTATGCGATCCGATTGCAGCAGCTAAGGAGCTGGAAGCACATGGGACCGAACAACAACAAGGAATGACGACCGAGGGACAGAAAGCCCACGGCGTCTGCTCCAGGAAGCCCCCCTTCCACGTGGGTCAGCAACAGCCTCTAATCCTCCTGGAGCCAGGCTCTTTGTTGCTGCCTGCTTGCAAAGTCACGTGGGCGATCAGATTACACTGATTCCAATCTTCCTCCAAGCGCGCGAAGCCCTGCCGGCCTCCCGGACAAGGACCGCCCTCATTAACAAGCAGAGACTGGGAGGCCTATTCTCCCCTCAGCTCTGCTCACAAATCACAAACTACCTGCCGCTTGTCTTCGGAGCCCCGCCAGTAAACCGGACGGGCACTCCCAGCCTTTCGTGGGCTACCAGCCAAAGCAGAAGTTGTATGTCATGAGAGCGGGAATCCGACTCACAGCTGACTGGCTCTGTAATTGTCCTGGGGCCTCGCCGGAGCTTCGGACAAGGACCGCCAGCAATTTTAAATAAACAACCTCCAGACTCCAGCAAGTAAGCGAAGATCGACTTACTGCTGATCAAACCCCCTGGGTCTTTAAGGCTCCAGAGCCTCTCCGGACAAGGACTCCCTGGGCATTCAAGGCTTCACGCTGCTCCACACAAACCATGTGAGCGGGGAAACCCGACTCACCGCTGGTTATTCCACCGATAGAAACGGGGCCCCGCCGGGAACCCCGGACAAGCACGCCCGCATATTGTAAGGGTCAAGGGCAGAAGCATAATAAGGCAATCCAACCCAAAGGCTAAATTTGCCATCCGTGTAAACAGAAACACATTATACAGGGCGGCAGGGAAACTTCCCATGCACACACCCACATTCCAAAGACAGAAATGCAATAAAAACCTGAAAATGAAGATCCACAGGTAAAATCTGACTATTATCCAGAGATTGAATGGAGAAATAATATTTTGTGTCCCTCTTGGCTCGACTGAGTGAAACAACTGGCTCAGTGGGGGCCAAGGAGGAGGCGTGGCCGGATATTTCTCACTCAGTCCCTGGCTAATTGACAAGAAGTTAACCCATACTTGGACACTCCAAGCAGCGCACAGGAGAATAATGTTTCGCAGAAGTCAGGAAAAGGCTGAGTCTTCTGGAACTAATCTCATCTCAGCTGTAAACTGATCAAACAGCTTTAACCAACTTATGTATACCCAGAATTGTCTGTAGTTAACATACTGCCACAACTAAACACAGCAGTTTAGGAGAAGTTGTTGTAAGGTAAAAAGGTAAAGCTTTCCCTGTCAGTTGTATCCGATTCTAAGGCATGGTGCTCATCTCCATTTCTTGACCGAGAGAGCCAGTGTTGTCTGAAGACAATTTCCATTGTCATGTGGCATAGCATTGTCATGGCTATATGCCAAAGGCGCATAGAGCGCTGTTACCTTCCCACCAAAGTGGTACCTATTAATCTATTTGCATTTGCATGCTTTTGGACTGCTAGGTGGTCAGGAGCCAGGGCACGTACCAGTAACAGGAGCTCACCCTGTTGTGTTGAGCTCGGGTCTCGAACCCAGGCTGTCAGCTCTCCAACTGACAAACATTTGAAATATCTTATAAGTTCTCCAGCGCGCTGCTTGGAGAATCCAAGCGTGGGTTGACTTCCGTCTATTTGCCAGAGATTGAGTGTTGATTTTTTTCTTTTTTTGTTGACCACGCCTCTTCCTCTCGGCTGAGCTTCCAGTTTTTTCACTCAGTCTAGCTAGAGAGATGTGTGTTTATTGCCTCTGGCAACTAGATAGGATTTCAATCTAAGCTTTGGATTTTCCAATCAAACAGGAGCTGAAGACTCAGGAGCAAAAGGAAAAAGGGGATCCCTTTTCCTGCTGCGTTACAGCCTTCAGGCTGTCAGCAGCTTCTAGGCTGCGGGCGGGTGTGTTGGTCTCCCCTGGGGCTCCAGGCTGACCGCCACCACCTCCAACGCTCAACTTGGCAGCATCCGGAGTTTAGGTCTCGCTGTGGGGCTTCTCTGGTAGTCACGGGTCTGCTCCCCCGTTTGAAATTGCTGCCAGTGAGTGAGCTGGTTTCCCGGTCTGCTGGCACAACCGCCACCACAACTTCGGCTCCACTTGCTCTGGGCGGCTCCGGAGTCACTGCCTGGCCTGCCGGGGCAAACTCCGAGATTCTACCTGCTCTGAGGCGCTGGGAGAGCCTAATTTCGCTCTCGCGCCACAGTTTTTAGAGAGCAGACGGCGGTGGTGCCGGAAGAGCTGGTTGCCCACTCTCGCGCTGATCAGACTCCACTCTTGCAGCCACGGCGGGGCTGGGAGAGCTGTATTAGCTCTCACGCCATTTTTTTTAGAGTCTGCGGGCCGCGGAGGGTGCTCGGAGAGTTGAATTCACTCTCGTGCCGATTCTTGTATTTGCAAGGGGGCACAGGCGCGGGGAGAGCCGTATTTCTGCTCTTGCGCCAATTTTCTGGCCCTTGCAAGCTGCGGCGGCGCTGGAAGAGCGGTTTCCCGCTCTCACGCCATTTTCTTTCTTTTTTTATTATTATTAAAAAAATTATTTTTTAACACACAGACATACAAACAATATATTTTCTCTGAACAGAGTATCGCTCGAGTCAAAATTTTATACAGTTTATAACATCCCCATACACAATTTTTATATATTTCCCATTTCTGCCATAATATTCTTTCTCTATGTTTTTTAATTCTATTTACCTCCTACTTCTTTTCTAACGTTTAAACAATATTACCATTTGCCCTTACCCCAAAACTTTCTTATTCCCTTGTCTAGTTAACACCCTTTAAAAGCAGTCCTTTCCATCTTAATTCCTAATTTCTCATTTATTATAATAAAATAAAATTCCATTTACTTTTCAATACCTTTTCCATTTAACTTCATAAATAATAAGTTTCTTTAAACTTAATTTTTACATGTCCTTTTTCACCTACCTTCATCATCTTATAATACATTCATCCAAATATTGCTCCCACATATATATATACAGTATATATATCAAACATTTTCCCCCTTCCCACATCTTATAATACATTCATCCAAGTATTGCTCCTACATATATATATCTCAAACATTTTTCCCCCTTTCCATTTCATTCATTATATCATCTTCTTATTCCAATATTACAGTTACACGTTAATCATCTTAAACTTTTATCCTCATATTTTCTTATACACCGTTCCTTCTTCAACTATCCAACATCATCTAATAACCAATCAACCACCTATTCCATTCACCAATATTAATCTAAATATATATCACTTCTGCCTATAGATATTACTTTCACTAGCTTATTTTATTACAATCATTAATATTTACTATTCAAACAATTTTAAATATATACTTTTCTTTTCCTTTTTCCATGTCATTCATCATATCATCATATTCAAATACTACAACTACACATATTAATCTTAACAGTCTACTTATACATATCGTATTTCCCATTTTTTTCTTTAGTTATTCCTTTAACCATTTTCATTTAGTCTCCCATAGATTCCACTTCTTAGTATATCCCTCTCATCCTCACATTCTCTTATCTTTTCTTGTTTTAAATTTTATAATTGTTATATCTTTTCTTCTGCCTTAAGATCCCATCTAATCCCTTCTCTTTTCCCTTCTCCCTCTTCATTTCCCCACTGTCACGCCCAGTATATTCATTTATCCCTTTTGAACCTACTCTCTTCCCCTTTTCTTTTCTTCTTCGCTTCTTTCCTCCCTTTCCATTTTCACCACTGCTAACCCCAGTGTAATCATTCACCTTCCCCTTTCTTCCCTTTGTTCTGAACCTACTCTCTTCCCCTTTTCCTTTCTTCTTTGCTTCTTTCCTCCCTTTCCATTTTCACCACTGCTAACCCCAGTGTAATCATTAACCTTCCCCTTTCTTCCCTTTATTTGTTTCCTTTTCTTAGTTACTTTTCTCCTAATCTTTCTCTTTCTTACATTATTGCTTCCAATGTCAAAGTCAGTATTTTTTTCTTCAATGCTAAGTCTTTGCTTCTTTTTCGTGGTTTCTTTATTCACTTGGGTGTATTCCAGTATATTTTCTGATTCATCAAGCTTAAATAGTCCACGTATCATTTTAACCATTTCTTTCAGTTCATTAATCATTTCAATTACTTCCTGGGACATTTTGTTATTTCCATGATATTCCAACTTCAATTTAAGGTTCTGTAAGTCCACCACCTGTTGCCGGGATCAAACCTCTAAAAAGCAAACAAGTCCTCCTTGAAATTTCTCACAGCTTATAATCCAAGGACACTATGTGGAAAACGAAAGTAATCTTACAGCTCCCAAGTTATTCGTTGCAATTTTTTTCCCTGCCAGTAGGTGTCTCCACTCCGCAACTACAATCGACAAAATAGTGAAAATAAAAACTTTCAATATAAATCCACGTTTTAAACCTTATTTTACACTTTCCTTTGTCCTTCTTTCAATACTCCAAATTTAATATTACTTCCAGTCTTCTTAAACAACTGCTTTCTTTCAGGTTCCTTCTCAAAATGCTTTGATAATCTCAGCCTCCATTTTAGGCTTGTGTTTAAACTTCCTTTCACTTTTCCCCCACACCAAATTAGCTGCTAATTTTTCGCTGGGATGACTTCAAAGTTTTTTAAACAAATTTTTTCTTTAACATATGTTGGCAGATCACTCACCCGATGTTGATACTCTGCTAAATTCACCGTTCCTGCACAAAGCTTATTCCGGTTGCCCCAGCTTGTGATGGCTGCCATGGCCACTGCCCCCGCTGCCAGTTTGAAGACCTTTTCCTCCAGCCCCCGAGGGATTTGCCTACCCCTCTTGGTCTTCCGAGGTGCCTCTCCTTCTTCTCTGTCCCTACAGGACAGATCTGGTTCGAAGACCCCCCGACAGCGGCTTGTCAGCCTGGAATTTCGCTGGGCTCATCAGAGCCCGCTATTTCCAGACAGTCTCACCGTGACGCTTCCGGTTTCTCAGCCATTTTCAAACTGCTGGAAGCCGCAGAGGCGCTGGAGAGCTGGATTCCCGCTCTTGCATAGTTTTCAATATGCTCAAAAGCTGCGGAGGTGCTGGGAGAGCCGGATTCTGCTCTCGCGCCATTTTCAAGTGTTCCAACCTCCGCTTGCAGATGCAGCGAGGTTTCCGCACTGTGGTTTGACCTCAAATTGTGCGTTTGGCTGCTGTGGCCTTTGTGAGGATCTGGATTCATCTGTCTAGCCAGGTGTCCTCCCTCTTTCCCCTCAAGACTGCCACCCAGATCAGCCCAGGACTGAAGTCTTCTATCTGGTCTGTATACCAAGGGGCTAAATAAGGGGACAAGATGGCGGAGCAGGAATTGTCCTCAGATATTGAGCAGACGGATCCCTCCCCCAGGGCTTATAAGGTGCGTAATCCTGGCCCCAGGAGCTCCAAACAGCCCTCCAGGGGTAAATCTGCTGGGAAAAGCAGATACTAAACCCCTATACCTAGAAAGACATCCTCTGCTTTAGACAAAGATGCAGAAAGACGCCAAAAGGCATTGGAAAAGCAATTTGTTAAAGCCCAACAAAAGGGTCTGGTTGAGGTAGGCCCAACTACCTCCCTTTCAGAGGCAGAGGTTTTCCGCCATAGAGGTTTTGCACAATCGCCTCACCCTAGGCAGGCCACGCAGCTGACTAGGTCTCCAGGGGATGCAGCTGTGCAGCACCCTCCTCCCACAGGCTGCCTTGAGGAGAATATCCTCCATTTCCCCTGCCTAGATACTGTTGGGTTGCATTCTGCACCCTTGGTGAGAAGCTCAGCACCTGCAACCTTCACCCCCACTGCAGTGGGGCTCTGCTCAGGGGAGGGCCCAGGGCCCGAGCTTTCCCAGGACATTCGATCCCTCATTTCTGAGGCTATTTCAAGGGGAATAGCTGCAGGTCTACAACAGATTGATTTCTCTACTTCTATGCCTCCCATCCTACATGCTCAGGACCCAGCTCATATTCCAACGATGCTGGGATCTCCTGCCTTTCAGGCATCTCTGCACAGTGCAGATTCGATGATGGGGGAGGAGGATGAGGACCAGGGAGACCAAGAATTCTCAGAGGACGAAGGGATGTTACCTGACATGCGGGCCTTTTCTGGCCTCTTTCGCCCATCCTTATTTAAGTCGTTGCTCCATAAGGCCAAATCAATGACCAATATGGGCGTAACTGATCCCTCTACAGAATCTGCTCTGGGTCTCCCAGACCCACATGAAGGCTTGTTTACAGAACCAACGCCTGAACAAGAGGTCATCCCTTCTCCCAAGCTTTTCATTGATGTGATTCAATAACAGTGGAGTCAACCCGGGTCTCTGGCGGCCCCCAGCAGGCACAAGAGAGTTTACTGTACAGGCCCGGACCTTGAAGAACTACTCCACCTTCCATCGGTGGACGCTCCAGTAGCAACCCTGACTTCTTCCGCTATCCTCCCCATGGACATATTAGAGGGGTTAAAGGCAGAGGACAAGAAAGTGGAGATGTCCTTCCGTAAAACTCACCAGGCGGTGGCCTGGGTAATCAGAGCTGCAACTTTGGTCTCCTTCAACCGTGCCTCACTGCTCTGGCTCTACCAGATGCAGGCGAGGCTGCCCCCCGATGACAGCAGGCTGCACCAGGATTTAAATAAATTAGTGGCGACCACCGAGTTTTCAACAGACGCAACCTTGGACGCAGCAAAATTCGCATCCAGAGCTCTGGCTTCCACAGTCACCTCCTGCCTCTTATGGCTACGCCACTGGCAGGCGGATATGAAATCGAAGTGGAGGTTAGCATCAGCTCCCTACAAGGGTTCAAATCTTTTTGGGGAAGCCCTCAACCCTATCATTATTGAGAGCAAGGATAAACGGAAGGTGATGCCCTCTATTCGCAGACGGGCGGACCGTAGATTTTCCCCATACTCCCAAAGGCAGCCCTTTCGTGCATTGGAACCCAGTGCCTCTGTACCTCAGTTTCGGAGGTCCTACCCTCAAGGTTTTGACCGTCCCTCTGACAGGCAGTCCTTTCGGGACAGGGGCAGACGTTTAGGGGAGCTAGAAATCGGTCCTTTCGCTGAGGAAAGTGACTCCCAACCCACCCCCATTGGCGGTCGGCTGCAAAAGTTTGCAGGGCAATGGGAGTTAACTACCACCGATGCCTGGGTCTTACAGACGGTGAGTCTAGGCCTCACGCTGGAATTCCTCTCCAGCACCCCAATCGCTTCATCCATTGCCCGGTCCCCAAAAATATCATAAAAAGAAATCTGATGGAAGCTGAGATCCAACACTTGTTGGAGATCCATGCCATCGAGCCATGGGTCAGGAGGGACTGGGGTTTTATTCAATCCTCTTCCTGGTACCGAAGAATTCCGGGGGCTGGAGAGGAATTTTGGACCTCAAGAAGCTCAACACTCTTGTAGTGTACAGACGCTTCAAGATGCTGTCCCTAACCTCCATCTTGGGCTGCATCTGGGAGGGTGATCTATTAACATCTATAGATCTCAAGGAGGCTTACCTCCATGTTCCCATCCGCCCCTCCCATCAAAGGTTCCTATGGTTCTCATATGCGGGGCGCCATTTCTAATATTGGGCCATGCCATTCGGCCTGTCATCGGCCCCCAGAACCTTCACAAAACTGTTAGCAGCAGTGGCGGCAAACATAAGATCACTCCCCATCCGGGTGCAGTGTTATTTAGATGACATTTTAATTCAGTCGTCCTCCCCTCCTCAAGCTGCCAGGGATCTAGACACCGTGATCAGGACTCTCCAAGGTCACGGCTTCTCAATCAATATGGACAAAAGCCACCTGACCCCTACCACCCGCCTTCTTCATCTCGGCATGGTGATAGACTCCAGCATATGCGAGGTCTTCTTGTCCCAAGACCGCCAGGATAGTATACGAACTCTAGTAAACCAGATCACGTCCCGACAGTCGGTCCCACTGGCTCTCCTGTCGCAACTGCTAGGGAAAATGATCTCTTGCATTGCAATTGTCCCGTGGGCACGTCTGCATGTCAGGACTCTTCAATGGTTCCTGCTTCCACACCAGAGAGCCGGCAGCAGCAACTCCAAGTCCATCGTACGTGTCCTGCCGAGGGTTCTTTGGTCGCTCCATTGTTGGACATCATCAGCCTTACTGAAGGGATCCGTTTTCAAGGAACCTCAACGCATCACGATAACGTCAGATGCGAGCCTCTTCGGCTGGGGTGCCCACCTTTGCTCTCAGGTAGCCCAGGGACAATGGTCTCCAGCAGATCTAACACACAATATCAACTGGGTGGAGCTCTGGGCTATCCACCTGGCTCTCCGCCATTTCAAGAGTGCTGTGGCAGGCCGCCATGTCTTGATTTTGACAGACAATGTGGCTGCCAAGACGCACATAAATCGCGAGGGGGGCACTTGCTCCAGAACCCTTATGAGCGAGGCGCAGAAATTGGGTCGCTGGGCAGAGAATCATACGCTCTCCATCAGAGCAGAGCATATATCGGGGGAGTTCAATGTTCAAGCAGATTGGCTGAGCAGACAGACAATAGACCACTCTGAGTGGTGCCTGCACCCGGACCTTTTCCAGGAGATATCCCAGAGGTTCGGCCAGCCGATAGTAGACTTGTTTGTTCATCCATCCAACGCCCAGCTTCCGAGGTTTTTTTCCAGGTTTGTGACACCAGGGGCAGAAGGGATCAACGCTCTCCGCAGTCCTTGGCCTCAGGGTCTGCTTTACGCTTTCCCTCATCTTCCCCTCATCCCGAGGGTGATCAGGAAGGTGTTGGCAGAGAGAGCGGAGGTCCTTCTAATCGCACCTCATTGGCCCAGGCGCCCCTGGTTTCACCAACCTGGTCAACCTCTCAGTGTCCCGCCTCTGGAGGATTCCCCGGGACAGGATTTCTCTCAGCCAGGGGGTCGTGTTACATCCGGAGCCTCAGTGGCTCCAGTTGACCGTCTGGCACTTGAGAGAAACCTCCTGAGGAAGGACAAATTCTTCGGGAAGTTGATACAGACTATTCAAGCTTCCAGACGTGCATCAACAAATCGGATTTATGACGCAACCTGGCGGGCATTCTGCCAATGGTGCTCTAAGGGACACATAGAACCTCTTTTGGCATCGATACCTGAGATTCTGGATTTCCTGCAGGAGGGGCTGGACAAGGGGTTGGCTCCCAACACCCTCCAGAGACAGGTGGCGGCCTTGTCAACAGTCCTGACTTATGGGAACCAGCGCCCTCTCACTCAACATCCAAGAGTGTGCAGCTTCCTTAAGGGAGTTGCTAATCTCAAGCCCCCTGTCATTCATAGATACCCATCCTGGGACCTTACCTTAGTCCTGCAGGCACTCACGTCTTCACCATTTGAACCTATGACGACCATCAGTCTTAGGTTCTTGACCCTTAAGGTTGCCTTCCTCGTGGCCATTACTTCGGGCAGGAGGATCTCCGAATTGGCAGCACTATCAGTGTGAGGGGACCTTTGCATTTTCCATTTGAACAGAGTGGTTCTGGGGTTGGATCCCTCCTTTCTGCCCAAGGTGAACTCCTGGTTCCATCGGGCCCAGGAGATCATTTTGCCTGATTTCTGTCCAAATCCAAATCATCCACTGGAAGAAAGATGGCACACCTTGGACATCAGGAGGGCCCTCCGCAGATACATTAAAAGAACAGCGCCCTTTAGGAAAATGGAATCTCTGTTCGTTTTGTTCCACCCTTCATCCATGGGCAGGAAGGTGTCCTCCTTCACGATAGGTTGTTGGTTGAAGGCGTACATTGCAAAGGCCTATGAGCTTAAGGCCAGGCCTTTACCCGGAAGGATTTTAGCTCACTCTACTAGAAGTGCAGCAACAACGGCCGCATGGGCTACGCAGGCATTCATTATAGACATCTGCAGGGCAGCTACTTGGTCGTCCCTAACGCCATTTATTCGTCACTATAAACTAGACAGCTATGCCTCGGCTGAGGCATCCTTCAGACGGAGAGTGCTTCAGAGGGTCCATTCCACCCTGGGATCCCGGGACCAGTCCGAGTCCCGCCCATAGAACCTTAAGCTTGGATATGTCCCACGCTTGGATTCTCCAAGCAGCACGCTGGAGAATGGACGTTGGTCTTACCTGAACGTCCTTTCTCAGCGCGCTGCGGGAGAATCCAAACCCACCCATTTAGCGGCATATTCCAGGGCTCCGAGGGTGGTACTATTCTTCCTCTGCAGCACTGTATCATTTACACTGGATGACTACGACTTTGTTGAAAAGCTGGAAGCTCAGCCGAGAGGAAGAGGCGTGGTCAACAAAAAAAGAAAAAAAATCAACACTCAGTCTCTGGCAAATAGACGGAAGTCAACCCACGCTTGGATTCTCCCGCAGCGCGCTGAGAACGGACGTTCAGGTAAGACCAGCGTCCGTTTTGTTTAGAGCATGTCCTCTTCCTTGGATCTAGTGCTGTCTGCACTCTGTTGCTAAGCTAGGACTTATTTGAAATCCCATTAGGCCATACAAGGCTTTGTTTTGGGCTTAGCATGGGTGTAGGAATACAGCCATTGTGCCTGTATTCCTTCTGCTGTTAAGCCACAGCATACCATGATCTGTGAAACCATCTTATGTGGGAGATATAGTGGTTACTGTGATACTAGGACCAGAGAAACCAAGATTAAAAAAATGTCTTAACAAGACACAAAATGGTGATCTTGAGCCAATCGCTGCTCAGAAGAAAGGAAGAATCATCTATATTGTAATTCACAGAGAAGACATACTGTTACTTCCAAGTTTCAGTCATCTTGAACATAAATTGTTGACAATTTTTGGAAGACCCATGGGGCTGCATTCAAGGCTTTTGTAAGTTCATGTAGCCTGGGGGCTTCAATTGTGCACTCCTTTCTATACATAATAGAGCTGGAATGCCCAGCTTTGTTGCTGACCAACATCAAGAAGGATCGGTAGGGGCAAATTTCAGAAAACAAAGCACTGAATAAAATTACCGGTATCTTTTAAACAAAGACCATGTCTGTAAATTGACTTCCGAATGTATACACATATATTCTCGCACACAAGCCCCCTCATACAAATGCACACAAAACCATTTTCTCCTCCTGTTACTAAGACAAGTGTGGCACTCAAGCTCTTCTTCCCACCAACTATATATTGGAGAGAGTCTGGCTGCAATAGGCCAGCATGCTTAAAATAGCTATGAAACTGGACTGGGCAAGAAGCACTCTGACCCACTCGTCAATTTCAGGTGACTATTTGATGCCAGCTGATTGCTGGAATTCTTGCAAAGAACAAGGAAGGGCCCCGATCTGATCAGGCAAGGCACCTCTTAATATTCATAGAGAACTACTGGACTTAAAAGATAGATTTGGGTTAATCCATCTCTGAGAGGTCAGTGCATACTGAAATAGTGAAAGAAAAACACAAGGGACTAAGAAGCCAACAGTCTAAAGGGAGCAGGGGCACAATTAGAAAAATTCAAAATCCTTCATAAGGCTTGGAGGTTAAACAGTGACCAGATCACACATTAGTCATGCAGAAAATTCCAAATTGAATATTGGCAATTCCATCTAAAAAGAGTAGGCACAAATCAAAGGCTGTATTTAATGAGTTGAGTATTGCTAAATATATTTCTTTAAGCTCAATTATATGTTACCTTACAAACCTGTGCAAACTCACATTGAAATTTTCATGCTGTGCAGAAAAATACTCCTATGTTCTAATTTATTCTTCCAGGAAAAAACTACATAAACCCCCCAATTTAGAATGTCGCTGCTTAGGAGGAAGTGACAGAAACAGGGTATATACATTGTTATCTTCAGTCTTTGACTCTCCTAGCCTCTCACCACAACCATCAAGTTTTCAAATTCTGAGGATCTTTCTTCTTGTCAATGAATCAATAGCAGGCATGGATCATGAAAACTTACTTCAGGATTTTACTGTCCAGATGTTTGAACATTTGCCTCCTCATGCTTAGCAGTTCCTTTTAGTTCTCAATTAATAATCATATCAATATCAGTTCCTTTTAGTTCTCAATTAATAATCACAGTATTTGGCGGATAAAGTCGCTCAGATTCGGATGGACCTGGACTCTGATTGGGCAAGTCAAGCTGAGATGACAGGGGCAGGCCTTAATCCAATTTTGTGGGAGGAGTTTGAGCCTGTGACTCCTGAGGAAGTGGACAAGGCTATTGGAGCAATGAGCTCCTCCACTTGTTTATTGGACCCGTGCCCCTCCTGGCTGGTCTCAGCCAGCAGGGAGGTGACACGAGGCTGGCTCCAGGCTGTAATCAACGCCTCCTTGAGAGAGGGGTCCGTCCCACAACCTTTGAAGGTTGCGGTGGTGAGGCCCCTCCTCAAGAAGCCATCCCTGGATCCAGCAGATT
>QLTV01002677.1:3059051-3126944 GCA_003457575.1 Thermophis baileyi
CGACTCTGTGGAACCAACTTCCCCCCGAGATCCGTACTACCCCCACCTTACTGGCCTTCCGTAAAGCCCTTAAGACCTGGCTTTTCCGGCAGGCCTGGGGCCAATAGTTGTTCTGATTGGCCCATGCATGGTTGTGTGAATGTTTTATTTTAAAATAAGTTGGGGTTTTTTTTTTCCCCTTTCTTTTTTAAATTGTTTTTATATGTTTTATTTTTTATGATGTAAGCCGCCCAGAGTCCTTCGGGAGTTGGGCGGCATATAAATTTTATAAAATAAATAAATAAATAAATATAGTGCAAATGGTGCAGGAATCCCGAGGAAGGTTTAAAATCCCCCCCTCCCCCAATCACAATAGAAAGACCTTCAAATTCAGTGGCCTGGATGAAATTTTGAGAAGTTATTGTGATTTCCACTGCGGCAGTAGATAAATCAATGGGAAAAAATGGCATGGGTTGTGTAATAAATGTGTGAGAGCGAGTGAGCAGAGAATTTTAGGTACAATATACTAGATGGCAGTCTTGCCAATCTGGATTTTTCTAAGTCAATTTCTTTCTCCCTTATGTGTACTGCAAATTAAAGCATCACTGATTACTCAGAAGGCCATATGGCATGCTAGTTCAATAACCTCACCTTACGCAATCTGCTTTCCCCTCTATTAAGGACTTTCAACTTTTTATTATATAACCTTACCTTCACATAAAAATCAAGAAACTGCACTTTTGTTGTGGTAACTATATCCAAAGACTTTTTTTCCCAGCAAGGCCCACTGTTTTTTCAGCTTTCATCCCTCCTCCTGAATGAATACAGGCACAAACAATCTTATCAAGAGTGGGCTTTTATTTTTTTTCCTTTTTTGGAATTTTTTTAAACCTTAGGTTCCCTTCCAGCAGCAAATGGGTGCCAAGGAAAGAGACCAACAAAAGAATCCAAATGCTCCCTCCCGCCGCCTAATCAACACATTCCAAGCACAAATTAAGAAATGCAAACTAAACCAAAAAATATATATATATTTGTATATATAATTTGTCTTTTTCTCTCCGGGTTGCACCCCACCCTGCTCCGCCTCCAATGACGGCTGGGGTTCTGTGGCTCTCTTCAGTAAGGGGGCAGCAGGGCACGCGCACACACACACACAGGTGGTTGGAAAAGGAGGAGGAGCATCGCTTGGTTCCACTCCCTCCCGTTGCTCCCCAAGTCTGACAGTAGAAAAATATGGCAGCTGGAGCCACCCTTATGCCAGGCCAAAGCCTTCTGAGCATTCCTGGATGGCCAGTAGCAGCATGTGACGCAGTTTTTCATAGCTTTCATAGGCAGGGAGGTCCAGCTGGTTGAAACTGGTGGAAGAAAACAGAAATTAAATGAGGGAAGGCAAGGAACATGCAATCAGCTAGACTGTTTGCTTGCAATATTTTTGGCAATAACTCCCACCAGGGATCTGCACTCCCCTCTTTGAAAATCAATCGCCACCAATTCAAATTATATACATTTATCACCAATCCTTCATTTGTTTTTTTTTCTCCTTCACCCTCACAGCAGACCTAAGTGGGAGATTAACTAAAATGGTATAAAAATCCCCCACAAAATAATTAAAACCTCCCCCAGGTATTGCAGCAATATAGTTGCTTAAGTAGCTGTGTCATGGGATAAGTATAAATACACAAAAGGGTGGCAAAAAATTTTCCAGATCTTGCAGAAGTTGATCAACGGCTTGGATTATGCCACAGTGCTATTCCTTTTAGATGGAGTTATTGCAGAGGGAAGCACAAAAACCAAACCAAAACAAAACCTGGGAGTAGTATTCTGAGAAATAAACACATATCAATAATGGATTTATTTAAGGAGCTGAGGTGGCGCAGTGGTTAGAGTGCAGTACTGCAGGCTACTTCAGCTGACTGCTAGCTGCAGTTCGGCGGTTCAAATCTCACCAGGCTCAAGGTTGACTCAGCCTTCCATCCTTCCGAGGTGGGTAAAATGAGGACCCAGATTGTTGGGGGCAATATGCTGACTCTGTAAACCGCTTAGAGAGGGCTTGTAAAGCACTATGAAGCGGTATATAAGTCTAAGTGCTATTGCTATTTTATCCAACGTTCCCATTTGCCCCTTACCACGTGTGAGCAGAAGGCAGTCTGTCTGTTGAGCGGTCATCTCTGTGGATCTGAAACTTCTGGATACCATTCATGCCCTCTAGGGCAGCAAAGCCTTGCAAGGGCACCTTGGATGTGCCAGTGACGAACTGCAGGAACTTCGCTCTGTCAGCCTGATCAAAGGAACGCAGTGCTCGCCAGAACCACTGGATCTATGGGGAATGAAGGAAGGAGTGGAGTGCAATGTCAGGAGCTTTGTTTTTGTTCAAAAATGATGAAAAATTTAGATCCTCCAGAAAAAAATGGATATTAAAAAAAAAAAAGATAAACGTAAGGACAATTTAGTCCCAGAAAGGGACCTGTTTCAATGAGACTTTTGTAGCAATATGATGAATTCTGAAATATTTCAACACCCACCCACCCTGAATTAGATTTTAACATTGCCTCTCTAGATGAAAGATAAGCAGGCACCTGCCCAGAACTGAAAGCCTAACCTGGATGGAGTTTGCCTGGTACTTGTGATACTCTGTATTGGATTTCAGGTCATCAATATCAATGGTAGGTAGCCCCGAAATTAGAAGCTCCAGCTCCTGTTCAGTGAAGATGGAGATGAGGCGCTTGGGGATAATCTCATAGAAGCCCTCCAAAAAGGCAGCCAGCTGCTTGCGGATTGCCCCTGCCGGAAGAAAACAGGATGCTTTGTTGAAAAAATTCTTCTTTAATTAATCCCTAATTCTCCTTAGAATACAATCTATAAATGAATTATTTTACATATTGGCTCTGTGTGCAATTTTCTATATAAAGTTTACCATCTGTCATTCAGTTAGTTGGGCACAGAAGTTTTCAAAAAGCCCAAGAACTGATACATGGGTTAGACCCTGCCCCGTCCCAGACCCATTGTGTCCCGACGCACCTGTCATTCTCATCTGACACACCAAGTGCACGTATTCCTTCTTGTTTTCTTCAGTCACAAGAATGTTGGCCCCGTTGGGCTTGAGGTCACGTACCTCACATACACCAAATTCTTGAACCTATTTGGCAGGGCGAAGGTGGGGTGGGGAGAAGGAAAGGGCATCAAAAGAGTGCTAAAAAGTTTGAACCAGAGAATAGGACAAGGCTACCACTTTAACATGGGGTTACCTCAGTACTGAAGGTGAGATCATAGCCCAGTGTGGAGACATCATTCTCCAAGAGATACACCAGTCCCTGGTAGAAATGGTAATCCTCGCTCTCCATATCTGTGTACCTGCAGGCAACTGGCTGGATTAGAAGCGGCTCCCAGATAGGAAAGCTCAGGAGATGAATCCATTCATTTAACAGTCTTAAAGCAAATGCACTACTTACCTGACTGATTTGCCCAGGATATGCTTGTAGAAGGAACGGGTGAAGTAGCATTCTAGTAACCGATTGTCATATACTGCCTTTGCCACAATGCGCCCGACAAACTTGAAGTAACTCAGGTGGTTGGGGTTACAGTGGGAAGAAGGATTGATGGTGTAGGTAACCCGATCACCAGGCGACGTGCGGAAAAGCGCATACATGGGGTTAAACATCTCCCGTGAGATTATCATGTACCACTCACGTAGCAAGCCTCCAGCATCCTGGCCCTCTTCTCCTTCAAATACTATGTACCTAGCAGAAGGAAGATAGTATACATACATAATAGCAACTGTCAAAGGCAGCGAGATGTTAAAGCTGCCAAATTCAATCTTATGTCTTTAGTTTAAGGAAAAATTTAAACTATACATTTATTTTATATGACACTTTTTTTCTGGGTATCAGGATTCAAAAACCCCGAAGAATAACAACTAATAATAATTTGTGTGCCATGACACCAATTTCACCACAGGCTGTAGCAAAATTTCAGCAACTGGACAATATATTGCTTACAGCCTGTTTTTCATTTCTTCAGGTGATTTGCGATGCAATTCCCGGTAAGAATCTTCAAAGACGTGATCTCGACGCACATGCACAGCCATATCTTCTTTCCTCAACCCCTCATCCAACCTTTCCAATTCTTGCCGGAAATACCTGCCAAGGAAGATTGAGGATGCAGCATTACTGTGTCACTGGGTGGTCTTCACGACAATGACCACAGAAAACTGAAACTAACTTCATAGTTTTCTTAGGCACAGGAAAAAATCAGCAGTCTGTCAGAGGGTTAAAACATTTTTGCTTATAGTTGTATATTTGTCCCACAACAAAATCAAAGTCTACCAAGTTACTTTTACTTGTTTTGCACTCATCCCAAGGACTAGGGTAATTAAAAACATCAAGAATATTCAAGTGCAATAGGAAATTAATGTGTTCCAATGTGGAACAATCTGTCCTAGTGCTCAAAGATGGAGCCATACTTCCACTCCCTGCTGCCGCCTTATTTTTAAAGAAGGAACCCCAAGTTTTTACCCCACTCTGAAACCTACTTCCGTTTGACATCAAAGTCCAGCACACGTATGTAATCAACAAGGACTGCAAAGGGACCATCAGCCAGGTGGGTAGTGGACTGGCGCAGGATCTGGTTCAGCACGGTCCGATGTGTCTCTGCAAGTTGAGAGAGGTAATGATAAATCCATAGTCTTCCCAACCAGCAACTGATTTTTCAGCTACCCTACCAGAATATCTTCTGCCCCAAAGTTGAGCCCAATTAACCATATGGTGGCAGCCATGATTTATCATTTACATTCCATCCCTTCTGAATTCTCTTATGTTAATATTTCTGGTACTCTCATAAAAGAGTTCCTTTCAGTTCTCTTGACTTAAGTCTGGTGTGCCTTAGTTTGAGCTTACCTGCAAAACGGAGGAATTTCTGGGTATCCGGGGGAAGGCTGGAGGAGATATGCATGGATGAAGGCTCACGGGAGAAAAAGGGGTCAAGGGAAGAGGGTGTTGCTGGTGTCAGTGGGGCAGGTGAAAGTGGCGGGGGTTCATCCTTGATATGAGCCAGCTGACTTTCCCGAGTGTCACGTACTGGTGGCTTGCTTTCTCGCTCTGTCGCATGCACCAAAAAGAAGGCCTCCACTGCAGGCTGTAGCACTGTAAGAGAAAAGAAGAAGAAGAAGAAAAAAAAATAAGTGCCAAGAGGAAATGAGGGCTAAACTAGTTGGACATGTACAAGCAGCCCCGGAACCTTACCAAGCACAGCGTGTTGGTCATGGGATTCTTCCAGCTCTTTCAGACACTCGCCCAACATGTCCCACAATTCATCCAGACTAAGCTGCTCACTGAGCAAAGGAAGATCTGGAGGGCGCTCTTCTTTCTCCTTCTCACCCTGCTGGGACCCTTCCAACACTGTGGAAACAAGGAAGTTGAGTCCAGAGAGACCACGCCTTTAAAAGCAATCTCCCCACCCTACCTCAGATACTCGTAGATTTGTGACATGCAGTGTGTTGGTCCAAAAATATGAGAACACCAAACAATGGCTATGTCAGGGGCAAACGGCAATTAAATTATTGCTTATTACCTAGCGGAAAAAAATAATTATATTTTCTGTGGCTAAGGAAAAGTAATAGTGTCACAGGAGGCCATTGCAGCAAAACAGTATAGAAACTGGGAAGTGTTTTCTGCCAACATCAGAAGGTAATCATTTCTCAATTTTTCAGCAGTGGGCTGCTGATTTCAGAGAATTCAGGGCAGTGCAAATAAGGATCATGCACTGATTGTCCATTGCTGGCATTCTAAGATATAATTGCTTTCCCATATTAATGGCAGCCATTGATTAACTTCCCAAGCTGATACTAACCAACTGACTGGGTGTCTTGTGTGGTGGGTGATGGCTGATCCACATCCATTGGGGATTCATCTCTCCTTACAGATCCCTCTGCTTGGTTTGACTCCGACTGAAGAGAAGAGAAACACACCAGTAAATGCTGCAGTCTTCTAGAAGTACTGGAGAAATAAGTGCTGGGAGATTAGCCCAATCACTTTCCCAAGAAAGGGTAGAAAATGGAATCACACTGAACTGTACATGGTAGCACTACCAATTTTCCCACCCACCACAAAGACCAAAAGAGGTTAAGCATGCTACTGCACACAAGCTAAAATTTGCAGGAAGAAAATTAAACAAAAAGGCATTGCTACAAAAGTAGAGGATAGAAAAAAGCAAGAAGCATGAGATGCATGAAGGCTGATCATTTATAGCTTGGAGCAAAGGTTTGCATGCACTTGAATGAGAAATTCTATAAAAGGAAAGAACAGCAATGGGGGGAAAAAAGTGGGGGGCTGTCATCGGGGCCTTTCCTGCAGGAGAGAACTTATAAATTGAAGTTACACACTACTAAAGCAGCTTGTGACATTGTTGACTCTATCTACTGTTTAACTAACAAGAGACATAAACAATAATCTTATGCCAATCATGGCTTGATTAGTAGACCTGGTTATACTGAGAAAAATCCAGTGTGTGAGGCTCATCTCTTTCCTCAATAGCATTTATAATGTAACTGGCTGGAGAACCTCCTGTGAAGCTGGAGAATTAGGGTCTCAAAGATGCAAACGATTATCAGTGAACTATCTGGAGAGAGTGGGCCAAGGATTTCACACATTTGGCATCATCAGCTATTATTATGTACACAAGTAAAGGATGTATTCGACCAATGTAGGTCGTGTCTTATGCATGGTATGTAATAAATTATTTCTAGCTGCTAAAACTCAGAAGTAAATGCAGTGTTGTATCTCTGAAAGGCAGCAAAAGACAGCAATAAGGAGTTGATGCACAAGCCTTCAGAGTTGGGACTTTGTAACTCAATGAAGGTGATGTTCTAACCTAGGCTGTACAACTGCTGCAAGTAAAAACTCAACTTTATTTCACAACCTCCATTATACAAAATAGATGCTGGATCTAAATTGAATTAGCACTACCACAGATGTCAGCTCATTCACAGCCAAGCACTTCAATCTGAGTGCTTTGAAGTTTGGAAAAGAGAGTAAGGTTGAAGAGCAGAGAAAGGTAAGCCACAACCATGGTTATCGATCATATATATTCAACTAATAACTCTAGCAGTTTTGAGTATTCCGTTATTCTGTTAAATCCTAGAACGTATCAGTAAACTTGAGTCCTTCTGAAGCACTTTATTTTGTGAGGTGCCAGATGAGACCACAGCTACTGCTTTTTTGCACCTTTGCCAAAAGACTACCCTAATGGCTACCTTTAATTTTTTTTTTAAATTTTTTTTGAGATTTAATAAATTCAACGATTAAAAAAGCAAAAATGGAAAATATGTCAAACTGATCTCATCCATAAGTGCTGTATTTCTAATTTTCAGCCAATACTCTTAGGTATTAAGAAAATTGCTGGAATTTCAAAATCATTATTTTAATTAATTTAATTTAATTTAATTATTTGTATATGCCGGCCAACTCCCAAGGGACTCTGGGCGGCGATTTTCTTCTAGTCCTGCCAAAGCTATTTGCCACCTGAGTTGTAGAGCTCCCTTATATTGCTTTGGCAAATAGTCCAACCTTCCCTACTGTGAGCAGGCCAAGCAAAGTAAGTGATATGATTACATTCTCAAGTTTCAATCTGGTATAGAAATAAGATAGCATGATTAATTTATTCACAGCAAGAAAGAACAAGATCTCTCAACACTCAAGAAAAGGTAAATAAGTTACAGTTAGCAAAAAATATGTCGAAAGCCACCAAAAGGCTAGAGACCTGCCCACTTAGAAAAAAGAACACGAAATACATGTCGAGACAGTTAAGAGTACAAAACAATTCTACATGAATGAAAAACCCTAAGGATCCAATTTGTTAAGACATTCTGGAAATAGTTTTGAAGCAAGAATTCTCAGTCAACTCTAAAAAGAGAGAGAGAGAGAGAGAGAGAGAGAGAGAGAGAGAGAGCTCTATCATAGTGGAGTGACTTGAGAAAAGAGAGGATCTGGCATTTATTTGTATTGTCACTTTTCTCCACTGCACTACAGATCTCTCAACACTCAAGAAAAGGTAAATAAGTTACAGTTAGCAAAAAATATGTCGAAAGCCACCAAAAGGCTAGAGAGAGAGAGAGGTTACGTGATGAAGCTCTCTCCTGCACAAAGAGGCTCTGATGACAAGAGCAGATAACCATAAAGGAGAAACGATGAGAAAAAAAGAATGAAAAAAGGAGTTTCAAATAAACAAAATGAGTGGCCTACAAGCGCCACAGGCACCATGCTAACCGTTGTTGCTTGCTGCTGCCTCCGGGCCCTCTGACCCTCACGTACCATTTGTATAATGGCGTCAGCCTCAGCCTCCAGCTATCCAGCCAGCTACAAAGAGCAAATTAAGTTGCTCCTAAACTAGCCTGTGGCTGCAAGCTTTCTCTCTGAGACGTAGATCTCTGTGGTTACGTGATGAAGCTCTCTCCTGCACAAAGAGGCTCTGATGACAAGAGCAGATAACCATAAAGGAGAAACGATGAGAAAAAAAGAATGAAAAAAGGAGTTTCAAATAAACAAAATGAGTGGCCTACAAGCGCCACAGGCACCATGCTAACCGTTGTTGCTTGCTGCTGCCTCCGGGCCCTCTGACCCTCACGTACCATTTGTATAATGGCGTCAGCCTCAGCCTCCAGCTGCCGAACAGCGGCCTGGATGCTGCTAACTGAGCCCAGACCGGAAGTACCTACACACACACACACACACACAAAAGAGAGAAAAAGAATGAAGAACTAGCCCCGTCTAGTGGGATCCAGCCCAATTTCAGCTTTGGGCTGGGGACTCTGAGTGACAGATGCAACCTCAGGATCTGCCTGGACTGATCCCCTGCCCAACATACCTAGCCTGCCTGTCTGTTTTGCCTTTTTGTTGGCACGGCGTGTGTCATCCCGCAATTGGATGATGACCTGCAGCACCCTTAAGAAGAACTTCTGCGTGGAGGTTTTAGAGGTCAGCATAGACATTGAGGGTAGCTGGAGCTCCCGACCACCCAGGGGACGTTTCTGCGAGGCCACAATCACCACGTTTTCAGCAATGTCAAACCTGCGAGAGGGCACAGGGTTGGAAAGGGCAAAGGTCAGCGAAGTACACTCAACACGAGGAGAGAAGGACCAGCTGAGAGGAGACTCACCGACTCTGCATCTTGCCTTTCAATTTGGTGGTCTGAGGCTGCTCCTCTGGGAGCCCATCTGGTGACAGAGACTCACACTGCGCTCGGCGCTGCTGCTCTAAATTGTATTCTCGCAGCTCTGCCAACAGTGTACCTGGAAAGAGAGAATCCGGGGCTGAAACTGATCATGCTGCCTCAGGAGAATATCCCTTACGGTTATCTCCGCTATAAAAAAGTATGCAAGACTGTGAACTCTATCTGACAGGATTAAAAGATCAGCAGACAATTATACCAACATAAAAACCAAGACAACAATAACCCTGCCTGAATAGAGAACGCTTGCGTCAGGTGAATCCAGAAAGTTAATAGTGAAAAGGATTCACCAACCTTCCCGGGACAGACAATTCCACAACTGGGGTGCAGCTGTGAAAAATGTTCCTTTCACATGTCAAAAATAACCGAGCATAAGGCAAAATTAGAACCCACAGACGATCTCTATCACATTAGAGCAGGGGTCCCCAAACTTGGCAACTTTGACTTGTGGACTTCAACTCCCAGAATTCTCTGGCTGGAGAATTCTGGGAGTTGAAGTCCACAAGTCTTAAAGTTGCCAAGTTTGAAGACCTCTGCATTAGAGGGAGTGGCCAGGAAGATATCCTGGATGTAAACCATTTTTGGCTCCTACAGGTAATATCCGCAAAGGTACTTCTGATCAACTCTGCTACTGGATTCTGATGCAATGGGAACATCCAAAGACTCCCAAGGAACAGCTCCACTAAGGTGTATATCATTTTAGTAAGGTTTGGCGTCACCAAAGATCGGATTGACCTATTTGGCCTCCAGAAACAAATCTAGATCCATAAACCACAAGCAATCGCACTTCTATTTGAAGAAGTGATCCCTTTTTAAAGAAGCCACCGGTCCAGAGAAACAGCTTCCTAATAGTAGCCCATACAGGTAGTTCTCCCTTGCCAACCATAATTAGGAGCAGCAACTCCATCACTAGGTTCTGTGGTTGTTAAGTAAAACTTCATGTGATTTGAAGTGGAGACGCTGCAACGGTTGTAAATGTGAGGACTGGTCACAAAACTATTTTTCCCAACAGTTGTAAAATCAGATGGTCACTAAGCAAGGCAAGGGCTACCTGCAGAGTGCAGTTCCCTGTACCGAGGAAGTTCTAAGAAGATTATCTCAATTTACAGCAAAGAGAAAAAGGCTTTTGAAACAATCCTGGCTACAATGTATTCTCAAATGTGACTTTAAAATTGCACATCAGGAGCACCGCATTGCTTCTTTCAAAGAAGCCCCTTTTTCTGACTTCATCTCTGGATTGTGACAGTCAAAAGAAAAGACAAGACTTGGATATTTAATCTACAGTGCTTCCATCACAGGTATTTACCTATTTGTTTGCAAAGGGTGTAACCCAGTTGCCGGGCCCCGTTAAGCAGGAGCTTCAGCACAGTGTCACGTGTGGTTGGGTCACCTCGCGACAGTTGCAAGAGAACATTGGCAGCATCTTCCAGGCCTTCTTCAGAGCAAGAGTGAGATGTCAACACCTGGCAGAGGAAAAGAGAGTTTTGCTGTAGAGCTAGACGTTTCGGCCTCTACCCCCACCTCTTTGATATGTTATGTGGGGTCACTCCCATCACTCTATTGTCACTCACCTCCACGGACAGCTGAAGCTGGTTCTCCGTTAAGCCTGAAGCTGCCATTTTGCTATCAGTCCCACCTCCACCACCTCCTCCTTCGCCCACCTTGGCTGGAGATTTGCTTGGTTTTGCAATAGCTGCAAAGAGAAAGAGAGACCGCATGCAAAATCCATGTCACCTTGGATTTGAACTTCAGTATCTGCATGACCCGACAACCGATGAATTGAAATCTTCTATACTTTATGTGCAAGCCTCTCCTGAACTTTTTTTCTGACAATTCTATTTTAGGAGCCCTCAACACACTGCAGAAACCAATAAAATAGAGGTCCCTTCCACCATCCATATTTCTCCCAGTCAAGCCCTGTTTGGTAATAGATTCAAGTACAACAGTTAAGGTAGCAGATGGAGAGTGGAAAGGCCCCAGAAAGGCCTAAATATCTCTCATAGTCCCTGCAAAACTAGATTAGGTTTCCCTTTCTTCCCCCCACCCCTCCCCAAATGAGAGGACTTACTGGACACAGCAGCTGGAACCGTTGACGTGGTGGTTACTGTGGCAGCAGCCCCAGAAGCGGCGATCGAAGCAGCAGTCGCAGCTACAGCTGCTGCTGCCAAGGCAGAAGCAGGAACAGGGACTGGGACTGGGAGGGGGGCAGGAGCAGGGGCAGGAGTGGGAACAGGGGTAGGGGCAGGAGCTGGGGTGCTGGCTGCATTAGGAACAATGTAACTGGTTGCCCCCTCAGCCGCGTTCTTGTTCTCAGGAAGAGCAATGGAGATGAGAGACAGCAGGCGCAGCAGCTTTTCAGTCAGCAGAGAGCTCCGTCTGATCACTGGGTGCGACAGCATGTTCATCAGCTGGCCCAGTGGAGAGGCTTCCAAGCTGTAGGGGGAGCTCTCCCCTTCTGAGCCAGCGCTCACAGGCACAGATTTGATGGAGTTCTTGCCCTTGCGGCTTACATTCATGTTATCCAGTTTGACCAACAAGTCCCAGAAGTCCGTGGAGATGCCACTTGTGCCCATTTGACCTGGGCAAGGACTGCTTGACTGCTTATTACCACGCTCCCGCTCATTTTCACAGCTGGTCTCTTTGGTCCGCTGCTGTGTGAAGTGACTGGGAAACACCTGGAAAGGTGGGGGAAAGGAAAGGAGGGGAATTACATCTCTTTCTAGGATCTCTGAATCCATGCTGGCAGCCCACATTCAATTTTAAAAGTTTTACTAGTTGTTTCTTTCTGGTTTCACAATGTAACAATGGCACTTTCTCAATGTAACTAACCCCTCCCCCCAAGTCCCCACATGCAAATGCCATCTTCTAGGGCTAGATTCTCTAGGTTCTGGGGGGAAAATGAATCGAGTTACCTTGAGGTCCTATAAATAAACAAACAAATAAATTAAAATAAACCTTGAGGTCCTATAAATGCAATAAATAAAAAATAATAATAAAATAAACAAGCAATTAACTGCCTCAATGTTAAAGATCAGTTGGATTCTTCAGATTCAGAACCTGAAGAGCCTGACCAGGGAGACCCTTAGCCTGTGTTGCAGGAATTAACAGAAGAGAAGGCCGTGGGGAAGAGGCATTTGAGGAGATGCAGTTGCAGGCTGGTCTGGCTGACCCAGAGCCTGAGTTAAATAAGCTCCTGAGCTAACCGCAGGTTACATATTATGAAGGGTAGACCAAAGAAAGTCAAGCCAACTAGTTGAAAGAAAGAAGCCTGACTTAGCAAATTAGTCAAAGTGGTATCAGGGGACAACTGCTTATCTGTGGCTCTTGGTGGCAAACTATGTTCTGTCTTCTTTCTTGAAACTTTATCCATATGGGGTTTGGGGTTTATCTAATGGCTAATCCGTGGGCTAGATGATACAGTGGTACCTCGGTCCTCGTCAGTAATTTGTTCTGGAAGACAGGCCGAATACTAAAACTGACGGGTACCGAGAAAACCATGTGACTTACCACATGACCTGCTATTTCGGCCAGAAGAAATAGTGAATCACGAGGTAGCCGACATCATCAAGTTCTTCCCTGCACGTCGACTACTGGGAGAAAGATGAGCGGCAGGACAAGATTTCTGCTTCAAAATGTGTCAAATATCAAATTTGACGCATTTTGAAGCAGTCGAGTGCCGAAGTATGACTATATCTACTCTTGGATCCTCTCTAAATCTGTGATTTGCTTACTTTTTTTAAAAAACATACTTAAAATAGAAAGTTTTACATCTCTCACACACTTTTGTGTTATTCCAACTGAAGATTTATGAGTAATAAATACCTTGAGCTTGTAGCAGAAGTATCTGTGTATATAACTAGCAACACAGAACACAAAATATATCTCTAGAAAATGTATACACAATATCTGTTTACAGCTTATTGTCAATGGTAGCTAATAAAAAGGAATGGATAGCACTAGCACTGAACAGTTGCCACTCCAAGTAGAGAACAAAATCAGCCAACCCACTTCTAAAGACTAATTTTTGAACGCTAGCATTAATATTAATAAGCATTCTTGCTCCTTGCCTAGAATAGCGGTAGTATTTCTTACCCTGTAGTAACCCGGAAGAATACTGATTAATTGCAGCTCCTTTTGGATAGACATAAAGCAAATATACAACAAACCTTCATTCATTTTAAATAAATGCTAACTACAACTGGTAATATAAGGAAGATTCATAAAAATGGTGCTCTGTAGAACCACAATGTTTTTTAGTGGGCAGGTCTGGAACTGGGGTAAGCCTTCCTACTGGAAAGACTTAAGCATCGATATCCTGAAACTGCAGCGGGTAGGTGGAGAAACCACTCCAGGGTAACTTCTACCACTGAAGGGAAAAAGCTATACATTCCACATATTTTACCTTTAAATTCACACAACTCTTTGGCATAAAAGAAGCGGGATCAGAAAAGACCACAGTATTTTTGTATTTCTAGTGTGGCACATGGACTTTGGGGGACAGAGTTAATGCACTGCAGCCGACTGCAACGGAATTCTGGCCACATCAATTCACAATGAGGACAACAATTCTGGCAGACAATCATTGGGTCAATGTCTTCATAACAAGCACAAGGGAGAAGTAAATTTACTCATAGTTCATTCTTCAAGCCTAAGAATTAAAAAAGCAGCTTGGAAATACTGAAATGAAAACTACAATTTCACTCTTCCCCATTAAAATTAGTTGTGCTTCTATATGTTTTTTTCCCCAGTGTTTATGCTGGTTCTCTTTGTGGTTTTTAGTACACCAATGGACAAGATGGATTTAAATCTTGTAAATAAGATATACTATTATACATATGTATAGTTCTATAGCTCACTGTTTTCTATTTAGGAACTTGTTGCATTTTTTCTACATCTATCTCCTTGTGATAATCAGCCTTGTCATCTTGATTTACACATGGAATTAATTTTGTTATTTAACTGCAATATTTCAACCTTTTCTCTAAGAGAAACTGGCCTACTTCTTCGAGTATTCCTCAAAATGAAAAAAATATATATATAAGCTTTTCCTTGTCGTATCAAGAGTAGTACATTAAAAATCTCTTGCCTTCACCTTGGCAAGTTGAATGAGAGTATCAAGTACATGGCGGCAGACCACTGGGGCAGCCTGTGGATGTATGTGAACCGTGGAACCAGCAGCAGCATGCTTCTCCGTGTGCTTGCGGCCTCCTGCCCGTTGGATCTGGAAGATGTTGGTTCTACAACCCAGAGCTGCATCCATGGAAACTGAGAGCCAAGAAAGTTGCCCTGAGCTTTTGGATTCCATTTTATGCAGTAGGTCAAGTGGCCGGTTGTCCGGACCACAGCCTTTGGCTGCCCTTTTGCCTTTGTCATCTGGTGCCACAGTCCCCTTGGGTGTCTCCACACACAGTTCGCTCTCACTGCTGCGCTGCAGGATGGAAAGTAGGCTCCGAATCACCCAGTTTCGTGTCTGTGCATGATAACAAAGATTCCGCAACACCCGATGAAGCCGGCTTGTGTTCAGCTTTGGCTCGTCTACGAAAAGCAGGACCAACAGACAGGACAAGGCCTCATGGTCGAGTAGAAGGCGTCCACGCAAACGCAGCAGACTGTCTACATTGCTGCCTGATGGTCTAAGAAGCAACAATAGAAATATCATACCATACTCCATAAATACAATAAAGATAATTCTTTAAAGCATCCCAAAGAACCCCTTTCTAGCAAAGAGAGACTCATTTAGTAGAGGCAGGTTTCCTTATGTCATAACTTCAATGAGTTGGAAAGTTCTCTTTTCTTGTCATTCTATCTGTTAACCAGAATGACTTTGAATCCATTAAAGTTTGAATCCATTAAAGTTTGAATCAAATATTGAATCAAATGCTTATCCTCAAGGCTGCTGGTTCTTAAAACTATAGCTCTGCTCTTTATTTTCAAACCAATCCAGTCTGTCTTTCAGCTTACACAGTGAAGCAGATGAAAAGGCAGGACTTTTTGCAGTGGCTAAGTACAGGTATTTTCTTATTTCTGGAGGGAAGATCATGGCCAGTCCAATTTTTAGATTTCAAATTAAGCCCACCTCCATGTTAATAGAATAACTAGTTTGGAGCAATTATTACAATTTTAGTTTTGTGATTCCAAACAAATCCAGTTTATCAC
Source organism: Thermophis baileyi (assembly GCA_003457575.1). NCBI lineage: Eukaryota > Metazoa > Chordata > Lepidosauria > Squamata > Dipsadidae > Thermophis > Thermophis baileyi. The sequence continues at coordinate 3,074,406 of QLTV01002677.1, forward strand.
ACGGTGTATCCCTCCTCCAGAAAAGTCCTGTCCCACTCAATATCTAGTACCTGCTGTGGCTGCTGCTACCACCCATCTGGAAGGTACCTCCTCTTTGTACAGCTAAGCGTGTATACTGGACACCTCTGTTTCCACTCAATCGGCTTGTGAAGGCTGCGTAGAGTGAAAAGGGGAGCAAAGTTAATTAAATCAAGAGCTGAGACCCAATAAACCAAACAACATACGATGACAAAACAGGAAAGGCTTGCCTTACCTGGGCTACGCAAAATAGCAGACAAGGCAGAAGTGCTAGAGTGACCAAAGAGACGCTCATGCATTAGTTGACGCTGGCGTGCTTCTTGTTCTCGCCTCAGAGCCTGTGCCTCAGCAGCAATATCAGGAGGCATGACTGCCAATACACTATCCTCCATGTCTTCCAGCACACTGCGCCGCAGATCTGATGGCAGTGTTTGAATGAAAGTCACTGGATCCATGGGTGTGTCTGAGCTTGTGCTTTGTGCAAGCTCACGCCTTTGCTGTTCCGCCCGCTGCTGTGCCAACACCTGGAATAGAAAAAAAGGTTTTGAAAGTTTGAAAACCAACAATTTCCTCATCACAATGAAACCTTATATGCCAAGTACAGAGTTAGTTTCTACAAGCAAAGCACTTCTTCAACCATATGTCCTGTAAAACAGCTAAATTTAAAATACCAATTATCCAGTATGAATAAATGAAAGGCTGATATGATATTAAGCCTTAAGAGAGGAAGGAGGAAGGTGATCCAGTGCACCAGCTGATTCAGCTGATGAAGTGACTTGCAGGTCACAAAAACTTAATGCTTTTAAAATAAAATTTAGTTGTCAGAAAAGCTACTATCAGAACTCCTGTTTTTCTGCCATCATAGACTAACACGGTTCTCCTCCCACAATGTTTGAAAAGCTAACTAAGAAAGACCTTATAAAAGAAATATTCATGAAATAACTAATAATTGGAATATCTGTATGAGTTTCTCAGGAGCACTTTAGCTTGATTTTGACATCATTGCATTAGTATTTTGATTAAAAACAATAAATCTTTACATAGAAAGAGCAAGACCAATTGTGGATGTCTATTTCATAAATAAGACTCCACGAACTTGGATAAGCACGGAATTCCTTTCCTTGGAGACTTGACAGAAGAGAATTAAGCAAGTAAGTTCACAGAAAGAGTAATGGAAGCTTGGACCCAACTTCCAACAAGGTCAGTCATCAGTAACCGAGTTTAAACATGCTTAGGATAGTCCATCATCCAACAAAAATTTAAAAAAAAGAAAAGAAAAGAAAAGTAAATTAAATAAATTAAAAAATAAGTAATTAAAAAGAAAAGAAAAAAACTCAAAGGGCAGACTCAATGGACCACTAGGTCTTTTTCTGCCATTAATTTTCTATATTTCTAAATATGACTAAAGAGTGATATAGATAAACACAATCCTATTTTATGCAATGCAATACGGTGGACCACAAGGATAGCTTCAGTTTCTTGCTTCTACGAATTGCTTCGATTCTGTGTTACCCCCTTAAGTAATATATAGTAATACCTCTTCCTGGATAGCCGGGGGCAAAGCAGCCAAGAACTCAGGACTGACTTCTGTCACACCAGGATTGCCCACTACAGGAGGTGTTGGAGTTGTGGCCGTGGTGGTAGGGGCTGAACGGGCAGGAGGCCGGATACCCAACTGGTTCTGCAGCACTTCGCGTCGAATGTCATCAGGCAGGGCAGCCAAAAAAGATGGGTCGACACCTTCAGGAAGATTTATTCCTGTTGAAAAGGGACATTAGGTACAATTGTTGGTGCTACAGAGAAAAATTTAACTATTATAAAACTGACCGTTATCTTTTTCGCTCCTGTAACATTTACCTGCCAAAGGATCTTCCTCTTCACTGCTGGTGGAAGGCAGTGGTTCTTCCAAGATGCCCCGAGAATCAGCACCAGAAATGGCTACAGCTGAATCTCTGGTGGAGGAGCTCTCAGAGGACGATGCAGGTGGGGAGCTGCATAGCAGGGAAGAGTGGTAATAATTAGGGCAGGGCTAACAGAAACAAAACAGGTCACCGGCTTATATTTGATTTCTGGCCCTTACCCATCATCCACCTGCTGGCTGGGATCAGGCTGGCCCTCCCTAGCAGTATGGGCGTTTGGCCCTTGTTGGGTTGCATCGGCTGCTGCCACCACAGTGTCTGTGCCCGCCTGTTCCACGGTGCTAGCTCCACCACTCTCCGCCACGCCTTCTTCCAGATTGCATGAAGCCAGGCTGCTGGTGTCCATGGGTGAGCCCTCCAACTGGCTGCTGACAGCAGTCAAGGCATCTGAGTCTTCAGCTCTCTCTGGAGAGAGCGAAGCTGGTGGGAAAAGCAAGACAAAGGTTTATGGGCAGGGAACTCAAATTCTTTCACGGAGATTCACAGAAGGACACAGCTCTCTGGGATGTGAAGTCCTCTCCAAGAAATTAGGACAGAATATATTGCTTGAAATACTGGACTGAAAATCTGTTGTTAATCAAGATTGCTAGCACCAGGTTGAATTGAAGGAAGCTATTCTTTCCATTCAACAAAACAAGGCCACATTTTGGCTGTGATGTACTAAAAGACTTTGGAGTGGCAGACTGCAGAACTTTCCTGGAAAAACTATCAAAGCAGAAGGGTAACCCAAATAAATTGGCCAAACATGTCATTATTTGAGAGTCAAAATTTGAAATCACTCCTCCATAAAAAGACTGAGTTTTTAAAATAAAGAAGGTTTAAAAAAAATATTGATATAGCCAAGACTATATCACAGTGGGGATTATTACACAGGCATTAACCTTGTATGTTAAAATTTCATACAAACATACCCATATATAAACATAAACCCTTGAAAAAAAATATGCTGAACGTTTGAACAAAGATAAGAAACATGACTGCACAGCTATGTACAAGGGACAGAAAGGGGCAACAGTGGCTGCAGGGTGAAGCCTAAGGCCACTTACTGATGGTGGGGGCAGGTGAAAGCTCCATCTGCGTGGCCTCAGCGTCTGTGCTCAGCCTCCCAGGGCCCGAGTCCTCCTGCTCCACTGGCATCAGCAGCTGCCCAGAAGCCTGAGCAGTGGACTGCCCCACCAGCTCCGAAGGGAGCTCTCCTGCCCCTGTTGCTTGTTGCTGTTGCTGCTGGGGGCTCTCCAATGTGACCAGAGTCTGCTTAGGGCCAGCCGAGGTGTCTTTGGCGGCAGCTGAGACTGCGGGGTAGCCGTCGGGATGGGTGGCACCATCTGGGAGCCAAGAAAGGGAGGGAGGCTGGCTTAAAACCCAACCTGCTGAGCAGCAGGAGGATTTCAAATGGGGCCTTGGCTTCCCCCCCATTTTAGTAAAACAAAGCTCCGAGTTCACACAAAACTAAGTGCATTGAAAAAACCAAAACACAATATTGGGTACTTTACCCCACACAGGGAAAGTAGTAAGTTGTATAGTTATCTCTGATTTGGGGCACAAATCCCTACCCCACAACAATACAACTTACTACCTCACCCTGGTAGGAGCAAGAAGCACAAAGGTATATAGTATGAAGGCAAAGTATTATTTCTATTGTTTGCGCTACAGAAAATCCTCCCCTTATCCCTGTACTGATTCTTATAGATTGAAGAGAACACCCTCATTGGAATTTCTCTACTCAAAGCACACAACTGCTGTTTGTAAGATACAATAGCCTACTGCAAACACCCCAGCCAAACCCAGCAATGGAACAACAACAACACACCCAAACTCAGCAATGGAACAACAACAACAAAATCTCCCGTGTTGCATCCAGACTTGGGGGCTTGGGTTCCCAGTTCCTTGCTGGAGTTAGGTGTAATCTTTCAGTAGCATCTTTCTTCTTCTTCAGAGTAGGCAATGGTGGCATGATGGAATTAGGAATCCTCATAGGAAAGACAGTAGATTGTATAGTTATCTCCAAGACCGGGTATGACCCTAAAACTATACAATCTACTACCTCATCCCAGGGGGCCCGGGAACAGCATCTGCTTGAGCTAAGCTGAGGGAGGAAAATAAGACACCAATCAAACATCCAGAAGAAAATAAATTACCTGGAAGATTCTGCTCAGCTGAACTGTTTGACTGTGGCACTGGTCCCTACAGAGGCAACAAACATACAAAATCAGAGTGAGGCAGAATTCAATCCATCCATCTCAGGCTGTGAAGACCAATGTAGGTAGGAAAACGCTAATCTACACCTTCTTTTTAGGACAGGAAGGATTGTGTGTTACTCCCACCCAGTGTCTCCACCTGTGTTTTTTCTATTCCTGTAAAGCAAACTTAAGGACAATTCCACATAAAAGCTAGTAAACATATTCTATACCCGTGATGGCGAACCTATGGCACGCATGCCACAGGTGGCATGCAAAACCCTCTCTACAGGCATGCGAGCCGTTGCCCCAGCTCAGCTCCATCGCGCATGCACGTGCGCCTCCCGACGGCCAGCTGGTTTTTGGGTCTCTGCTGCGCATGTGCGAGGTGCATGCGGGGGGTCACGCGCATGCGCATGGTGCGCGGGGGGTCACGCACATTGCATTATGGGCGTGCTTTTGGCACGTGGCGACGAAAAGGTTAGCCATCACTGTTCTATACATTGCTATTAAACACACAGAAATACGTTAATTGCTAGCTCTGTCCTAAAATCCAAAAATCCAATGCACATAAAAAGAAATGCAGAAAATGATTCTGGAATAAAGTCACTTAGAAACAGCAAATGGTTAGGGCCAAGTCTCCCTTCCTTTCATAAACAGAGGTTGTTTGTATTCTGCAGTATAAAGTGCTAACTTAACCAAACATATTTCCAGCTGCTGATCCTTCTTCAATCAACTTTAGCAGCCATGCCAGCTAGAAAAGGCCTTGGAAGTCTAAAGCCTGGTTTTTAGGGGCGCCTTAAAGAAAATCCACAACTAGTCAAGTTTGACTGCCAACCTGAGGATTCTGCTCCTTGTCTTCTGAATCTTTGGCCTTATCTGATACTTTGGCCTCTTCCTCTGCCAATTGCTTCCGTCTTTTCTCTCTTCTTTCCTCTAGCTCTTCATCCCTCAAGGCTTCCAGGTGGTTGATAATGGGAACTTTGACCACTGAATGGAGGAAAGGCTTCCAGTCAAGCAGAGTCAATTTAAGGGAGGAGGATGCTATCTGAAGGAAGGAACTACTCATTAGCTCACCTGAAACGCAATCATGCATACTTTCCGCATCAAGTACTTTGCATTCTTCCGTCCAGCGCGTCAAGGCAGTTGGGATGCTTGACAAAGTTCCTAAAGAAATGAATGAAAGGGATGATGGTTCTGAAAGAATTCAAACAGCAGCCCCTGCTCTTTTCAGTAACTGATGTATCAAGAAATAACATTTTGGAGGGGCAGGCTGCATGGAGATTGGTATCCCTTGAATAATGCATACCTATGAATGTGGGCCAAGTAAATCCCATTAACTTAAATGAAGTTTGCATATATGTGAACATGCATAGGACTATTTCCTAAATTTTAAATGTATTTTTCTCAAAAGCATTTTCTGAGGAATTAACGCAATCAAATTAAAGTCAAAAACTCTTTGGAGCAAGGTTTCCCTAAGCATCAAATGTTGTTTCACTGTGACTTGGTTATGGCTAACACTGGTAGAATCAAAGCTAGAGAAAAGCTTTCAAGAACTGGAAGTCTTTGAGATACATCAATGCACCAGAATGCTTCCTTAAAATAATAACAATTCCACTCCCCCTCCAGCTTGCAAATGCTGGATTTCTAGGTTATTGACAGCTTTGGTGTTATTCAAAACTTTGGTTAAGACACAATTATTTCAGCGTTCCAAAGGCTTAGCAATTAGTTCCCTGAAGACTTGCCTGCCTGGCTGGTGGCTGTGCTCTGGTCGTGAAAGAACTCATCCAGCAACTCATCATCCGAGCGAGCAATTATGTGCACATCATCATTGCCTACCAGGAGGCGAGCACGACCTCGACTCTGCAGTGGAAGGCTACTGCTTAGCTGCAGGATGTCTGCGGCTGCTGAAGGACCCAGCAATCTAAAGATGACATGCAGTAATTGGAAAGAGTTAGGAAGCGGATGTTGCAACATTTTAGGATAAGGATGATCCAACGCATGAACAAATTGCAAATAAGCCGCTCTCTTCTAAAGCAAAATTACTGGAAACTGAGATATGGCCGGTATTATTAACATTCAGCATTGTTCCCATTAGGCTCCTCTCTTTCTCCTCAGCTTACCTCTGCAGAATGAGAGGTGGGTTGGGCTGCCGGGTGCCTGGATAATGCACATGAATTGTATGGCCCGTATTGGCTGTCAGCTGTCGTAATGTCCTCTGGCTGCGACCAATGCCTTGTGCCAATCGAGTAGTAGAGGAACCGCTACCCAAAGTTAAAGAGCTATGGTCTGCATGCCGCACCATAAGTGGGTGAGTGGCAGGAATATTGCCAGGTGATGGGGGAATATCCGCTAGGAATAAAAATAGGAGAGTTAGCAGATCAAGATGGGACTATGAAGATTTAAGTAGAGAGATTTCCTTACATTACAAAATTGGCCAGACCCAGAGGTTTAGCAAAGGTAACATCATATACGTTTCTAAATGACTCTTGTTGTTTTTGTAAATTCCAATTCATCTCATCAGCCTGGGCAAAATACAGGAAGAATATTTCATTCCAAAATAAGAAAAGTAGCTTCTTAGCCATCAACATTTTGCTTCCCAATTCTCACAGGTTCTAGAATATCATCAATATCCTATGGCTTCTGAGTTTCAGAATTCTTACTGGCGCTGGAGAACATGTTGTCAAATTCTATGATGAGGTCATCTTCACGGTCAAAGCGTTCAAAACGCACCAGCGGGGAGGCATTCATATCAGGATAGTCTTCATCTAACTCCATCTCTGAGCCGTCATCATCATCTTCCTCTTCTTCACCTTCTTCACCTTCTTCATCATCCTACATGAGCAGCAAACATCAAAATCAACAATTTGTATCCAGGATTCTGAAATCCATCCCCATAATCATGCTCACTACTTTGAACCAAGAAAAATTCTAAACCAGCAAAACTCTTAATTTAATTGTACATTAAGCAGACTACAGATCCCACGATTAATAGTTCTTGAGACTACTAAAAACCAGCAACTTTTAATTGTCCTTCCTTGTTATTCCATACAAGTCAGTAATGTGAAGATTGCAAAATTAAGTTGGCAGTAGGCTTTTGTGCTGGCTTTTCTCTAGTGCCTTTACCTGATCGTCTTCATCTTCCTCCTCCTCCTCTTCTTCCTCATCTTGACTGTCATCTTCATCCTCATTGCTACCACTGCTGTCTTCTTCCTGTGTGTGCTCTTCCTCATCTTCAGGATCCAAGATATTCATAGAATCTAGAACAGAATTGAGAGTGCAGATAAAGTGAGGTGGCTTGTGCTAATTAAATGAAAACATTTTCCAGTTATTTCTCTAATGAGATTCTCCAAACTCTTTTTTTTCCAAATTTAGAAAAGCCTTATGAAGCAAGATTACATAAATAATTATCTTTCTGATTTCTAAAAAAAGAGCTTAAGCCTATGAACATCTTGAAAATATAGTAGTGTTAAGTTTCTTTTCTCCAGCACTGCACCAACCCCACCGGAAGGATGTCTATCGGCATTTTTATGACTAGAGATAAATGTTTAGGCAATGCCTCACCTTCCCTGTTGGCCTGTAGTGTGGAAGCCTGGCTCAGATTGGAAGGTGCCTCATCCATCAACACATCCTCCTGAGACTCATCCTCTCCACTTCGTCCCACTGAAGGACACAAAGGTAGAGCACAGGATTTAGCAGAATCATGACTGAACAGCTTTTTTTTCTGTTGAGGAATGCCAGAGCTGTCCATTTTATCTATAAATACCCATTATGATTCTGATGTGATGCGGTAACTAAAAACAAATACATTGATGACAATGTCATGAATGCATTTGCCTCTGCCTAGCACCCTGAGAAAGAAATGAAATGTTTCTAAAGAGAGAACAGATAGCACTGGCATCTGCCAACTATTAGTACAGCTTTTTCCATGCTTTGCATGAATGAATAGCAGCCAAGAAATGGCATGAGCAGCAATTTTTCTCTATCTGGAGGAATGGCCACTCATATAAGATAGAATTCTCTATAATATAATGTGGAATTTAAATTATTCCTTTAGATTACACAAGACATGTTAAACCCCGAGATCCTAATTGATGACCCTACATTAAATTATGTGTTTGCTCTCACCTATTATAGTACTATTTCCTGAGCCACCGTCTTGCTCCAGTAATTCATCAATCAGATCCTCCAATTCATTTTCGACCTAGAAAAACAGAGATGGGAACATCATTGAGATCCAGTTCCACATACCTTAATAAGCCTTGAAACTCTAGAGAAACTGCACTATCCTGTGTTAGTACCTCTCTGCTTGTTGTTCCATCACAGGTAGAAACTAATAAGCAGCCCACCCCTACTTCAGATATCACAATCTGAATAAAACAAGGAAAGACTACCGTGTTTTCCTGAAAATAAGACCCTGTCTTATATTTTTTTGAACCCTGAAATAAGCGCTTGGCCTTATTGCCATGCACTCAAAAGCCTGACTGGACTTATTATCAGGGGATGTCTTATTTTGGGGGAAACAGGGTATGGAAATTGGTGGAAAGTTAAGCGTATCAGTCCAGGTTTTATTCAGTCATTTAAAGCTGTCTTCCCCCAACCTGCAAAGATTCAAATATGATGGGATGTCACTTCTCAATTTCCATGGCTGTTGGCCACTTGGCTTGGGAATTTTGGAAGTGCTACGTTGGCAGAAAATGCTGTTTTACGAAAGAATTTGGTGATTGCAAATCTTCACTTTTATTCTTCTGTATGCAATTTAAGACAAACTTCACCTAAATCAACATAAGCAGGAATTCAAATGATACCCCACCCCATTGAATTATATTTCTGTCTTAAAAGTCTGCAGTCACATTTTGTAAAAAACAAAACAAAAACAAAAACAAAAAAACCATACAGGGAACACCCTTACAACCTCTAGCATTCGTACCTGCATCTCTTGTGTGCTCAGGACTTCAGGCTGCCCTGCAATCACCACTGCGTCAGTCTCTGCTTCACCATCCATGATGTCACCATCTGCTACTTCTGCTTGTGCAACATCATGGTCCTCCTCGGGGGCTTCTGTTTCTCCACTTTCTCCTAAGAGTCAAATAAAAGGGAGGCCTATCCTCTCTTGAACTGACTTTACTCAAGCACAAATCACTGGAGATACATATATATTAATGTAATAATAACAGAGTTAGAAGGGACCTTGGAGGTCTTCTAGTCCAACCCCCTGCTTAGGCAGGAAACCCTACACCACTTCAGACAAATGGTTATCCAACCTCTTCTTAAAAACTTCCAGTGTTGGAGCATTCACAACTTCTGGAGGCAAGTTGTTCCACTGATTAATTGTTCTAACTGTCAGGAAATTTCTCCTTAGTTCTAAGTTGCTTCTCTCCTTGATTAGTTTCCACCCATTGCTTCTTGTTCTACCCTCAGGTGCTTTGGAGAATAGCTTGACTCCCTCTTCTTTGTGGCAACCCCTGAGATATTGGAACACTGCTATCATGTCTCCCCTAGTCCTTCTTTTCATTAAACTAGACATACCCAGTTCCTGCAACCGTTATTAGCAGACAAAAGGAAAGCTAGCCAGAGGAGGGAGCAAATCACAAATTTGCTCCCTCCTCACAAATCAAGTATAGCAAGATAAGGAAACCGGCAGGGAAGAGGTAAAAGTGCACGGCCATTTTAAAGAAGAATACTTAGATGAGACGAGGCATGTTACCTGCATCTTGTTGACCGCTGCTGGCATCTCGTGCTACTCCCTGAGCATCCTGCTCTGCCTTGCTCTTGCTTGAGGCACTTTTGCTACCGAAGAGACTGCTGGGCTGATTGACAATACGTGACAACGTCTCCAGGGGTTTCAAGGCAGCATTAACTGTGTTGGCCATGTTGGGACTTTAGGGAAAAGTACACACAGAGAGTGGTCCGAGTTAGAGCAAAGTCAGATATCAACGAATAAACTTTAGTTGATGTAGATATAATAGAAATCTTTAATAAAACGGGACAGGGTCAGAATTTTAGTTATCTCAGTAAGGCAGCTAATTCTATTCTAAAATAACCAGACTTTTCCCACAGACAAATCTTAGTGTAAACCAGGGGAAAATTTATTTCTTAATTCCAACCAAATTGTTTAACACCACTGTAGCCATGAATAAATTCGGCTCCATTTCTTGAGCAAATTACCTGGACAGATCAAGACTGTGGGGCACTCTGGCCAAGTCATTGACCAGCCCTTTCTTGAGGAACAGGCGGATGATGTTGTTCATGCCGTTGTGCTGTGTCTTGGCTGTAGCGCTGCTGTAGAAGCTGGAGGTGGATGGGCAGGATTCCATGATGGTGCTGATGATGCACATTACTGCCTGTAGCCTAAAGGAAGACAGGATACCACAAACATGATAACATGAAAGCAATGTTTCTGTGCTTATCGGGACAATATCATGGACACCCAACCATGCCATGGCCCAAGTCTGTGGAACGGCCTTTTTTTCCCTTTCCCATAGTAAACACCCTCGTTTTATTTGTTACAAACTTTACTGGGAGTAGCATTCTAAATTCTGGCTACTGACAAAAAGGCATGCTCTTGGGTAGCCTCTCCCTGTACCCTCTGAATGGGAAGGCACCCTCCAAAGGTATCATTACAGTCTTATAAGTACGGTGCCTATATTTTTATAATATAGTGAAGAAACATAGTTTACTGATATCTTTCACATAGCCCAATCAAAGGCTAAAAAAATGTCTGAACCTCTAGGTACGAGAACTTAAGAGTTACAGTGCTGTAGCTTTCCTCAGGTACTGATCCACCTGGAAGCACAGATATTACCCATATTCCTCACCTGGCATGTTTCTCGGTGCTTTCTGCCATGGCCAATGCCCGGCCCAGGGCTGCCTTCACCTCATTCACCAAGGCGACCTGGGCATCAGTGCCACTACCCGCTGCAGCCAAACTGGCTAGAAAGAGGCGAGCCAGGGCTGGTGTATCTTTGTCTTCAGCATTCTGGGTGTGGGGCAGGAGATGGTCCAGGACAAAAGCCAAAACACTACAGTCCTGAAAAGTTCCAGTAAGAGATCAGTAGGAAAAGAAAAACCAGAATTCCCAACTTTTTCTCTTACCGACAATGCCACCCAATTTACAATTCTCTGTAAATTTATGTTTTCCATTGTCCGCTGGAATAACTTAGGGTACCGGCCCTCAACATCTTTCCTTGCTTGTACCTTGCTTCCAAGCCCATGGTTGTCTGGCACTGGTCAACCAGTGCATTTAGACTTTTCTTACCTCTTTTATAAGTTCAGACTGGCCCACGGTGTAACTGTAATTTGCAATTAATGTAGCAATGCCCACATATGAGCGCACAAGCTCTGCCAGGAGCCGCAGAATAGTAGAGGTAGGCATAAGTGGCTTGCTCCCCTTAGCCTTTTGCTTGTTCTCCTCTGCAGCTTTATCACCATCCTTATCCTTCTTATTTTCTCTAGATTCTTCAGGCGTAGAAGCTATAGGTTAGAAAGGAAAGGATTCATCAGCGGGAGAGCTTGCTATCCCAAGAAATCTAATTTCAGAACATCTGAAACCAGATCAGCTTGCCCATACTTGGTACCTTCCAGATATATTGTGATTATATATACTGATATGGAATACAGAAAATTATAGTTCCAACACATTTGGAAGCTGTAGGTTAGAGAACACCAGACTACACCCAATTAAGGTAACAATTTGATCTCATGCTGGAAGAGCGGGGGGGGGGGGAGACAGAGAAGCTGCATTTTTACTGCTAAGACAAGAAATTCCCCCTACAACAGAATGACATTTAGAAGCTAACCAGTTTAGTCAAATAAACTTCCAAATGCCTAGGAACATCAGAGAACATATCAGCAGAGGTATTAAACATCACATTTAGCTTGGGATTGCATCGTCAATAAAACTGGTGCTTACCGTCACCTTGGGGAGTTCCAGACTGAGGAATCTCAGAGGCTGCACTATCAGCAGCAAAGACTTGAGCCTAGAGCGAAAGAAAGGAAAGACACAGTGAATGATTTAGACTTCATCAAATGGAGTAGAGTGCCATACATGACAAACAGATACATTTTTATGCCACTTCTTATCCTAGAATTAACAGAACTACTTGGGTTGTTGGCTGCAGAGACAGATCCGAGGGACTCACATTGATGCCAAAGCCTGTCTGAGAATCAAAATCACTACTCTGGCGAGTCAAAGAGCGGTACTGCTGATACACGTCGTCTCCCATGTCTTGTAGAATCTGGCTCACTTCCTGATTAGTAGTATTCACTTTGGGTTCAGATTTGTCTGCTGAAAATAAGAGAAACAAAAGCAGGTCTATAGATAGTACTTTCAGTGGTAAGCCTGCATATCTGGCCAAAACAGAGTTACCTCTTCCAGAAAGATAAAGTATTGATACCTTAGATCAGGGGTTCCCAACTGGAGGTGCGAGACGACATTCCAGGGGGTGAGAAAACTTAGAAGTTTCAAAATTATAGTGTATATGCATATAATTATTTACTTTTGTAAGGGGTGCGAGAATATATCAGAAGAGTTCTAGGGGTGCGGGGTATAGAAAAGGTTGGGAACCCCTGCCGTAGATACTTATCTTACTGAGTGACTTGCTGAAAAAAAAAAACCATCTAAGAGACCCAACTCTTTCTAGGGGCAAGGGAATAGTTAATGTTAGTACTGGCTTTAACAATGTGTATGGTACATTTGGAAGGAAAAGGCAGAACTATTTAGAATAGGGTTCCCAATCAAAAGGCATGAACGTTTCAGCAGTCAAAAACTATGATGCCACCCATATAGAGTTCTCTTCTATTATGTCCCAGGGTATAATGTACCTTCATCAGGGGCATGGTAGGCAGCCAAAGCATTCAGCATGTCATAGATCACCTCCTTGATCGTATCAGGTATGACAGGTAGTGGTGAAGGCTTAACTGGAGTAGTTTTCACTAGCTGGACAGCATTGGGGCCCTTAATCCGCAAGTTCTCGAACTCGTCGTCAGAGGCTTGGGGAGCAAAAGGAGAAAGAATAAAAAGAACTAGAGCCGCCAACACTACAAACAGGACCTGGAAAAAGAGGTTGGAAAGGGGAATAGAGTTCAGCATGCTTATATCTGCTTTGGGGGGATTTTTACACAAAAGGTCTACTATGGAAAGCATTTCTCCTTCTTGCCTCTGATCGAGATCATCATCTTCTCAAACATGAACAGTCAAAATCCAGGTTCTGGCATGCCTGCACACACACTCGTCTGGTTATTGCAGGAGAACCAGCAGAGTTATGATGTACTTACCAGTTCCGGAGCCACGGGGAGCAGGCAGGGCAATACGAATGCAACCGTTGGCTACCTCAGTGAAGATCTCAGGATTTCGGCAAGCGGCTGGGCCCAGCACTCGCAAGATATAGTTGATCTCTCGGGAGCCCAAGCTGCCTGACACCACACCTGAAGTGGTGCTGCCTGCTCCACTAGTGGCTGCTGAGCGCACAACCTAGAATGACAGAAGGAAAAGGCAGGTGAGTGAAGGGATCTGAAAAACCAGTCAGGCAAAGTTCAAAATAAAAGGCAGGGCAGCTAAGAGAAATCAAAGTTAAGATTCACAATCATTTTATATGAGATCTACGTTGATACAGAAATACAAAAACTATGAATATATGAATTAGGAACACCTGACTACAACTGGCAGTGGGATGTTGCAAAAAAGAAGCTAATGAATTCTAAGGTTGAATCTGTGGAAAAAGAGGTTTGGAATCACTCTATACTATCTGGTCAAGCTGCATCTGGAACTATATTATTCTGAGAACATATATTTGCACTGTAGGTTGCCTTGGGCCCTTGATAACCAGAGAATGAAATTTATAAATTAATACAGTGGTGGAAACAACGCTTAAGAACAAGCTGAATATCTCTTTGCCAGATATCTTCCCTTCCTGCCTTGCCTTCTTGCACTGCATATTCTGTATTACGTGGAACAGGGCAACAGCCTAAATTATTCCCCTATTTCTTTCCAACACGATGATTCTATGAATACAGGTAGTCCTCGACTTATAACAGTTCATTTAGTGATCAAAGTTACAACGGCACTGAAGAATGTGACTTATGACTGATTTTCAGAGTTACAACCTTTGCAGTATCCCCATGATCATGTGAACAAAATTCAGATGCTTGGTGACTGCTTCATATTTATGACCGCTGCTGTGTCCCACGGTCATGTGATCACATTTTGCGACTTTCTCACAAGCACACTCAATGGGAAAGCCAGATTCACTTAACAACCAGGTTACTAACTTATCAACTGTGGTGATTCACTTAGCAACTGTGGCAAGAAAGATTGTTAAAATGGAGCAAAACTCCCTTAACAAATGTCTCACTTCACGCCAAACATTTTGGGCTCAATTGTGGTCGTAAGTTGAGGATTACCTGTAGAGAACTAACATTCCCAGTGTTGAGCAGAGCTAGGCCTTTTCATCAGTACAGGTAGTCCTTGACTAATGACCACAATTGGACCAGAACTTCTGTCGTAAATTGCTGCAACTACAAAGGCAAGATATCATGTGATTACCTGGGTCTTAAAAGGCCCCAGTAAAGAGGCAGTGAAAAGGGTCTGAAAAGAAGGTAGCAAAGGCAGCAAGGCACTTCTGCTTCAGCACTGGGTGTAAAAGGCGAAAGATAGGTGCAGAGAACTGGGAGTTGGACAAGCTGCACAGTTCTGGGACTGCCTGCTACCCCGAAAGGCTAAACAAAGCAGAGATTGGAGGTGGGGGGAAGAGAGGGAATAAGAGGGGCAGAAGTGCCCCTGTGGTAGGAAGCGCAGGTGGGCTTCCAAGCACCTAAAGTTTGATCATGTGATTCAGAGGTGGGTTCCTCCTGGTTCAGACAGGTTCGCCCGAACCGGTAGCAACCTGCTGGTGACGTCAGGGAGCCGGTTCGGTCCGTGGACGCCGCCATCTTTTTTTTCGGATTTTTTTTTGGGGGGGGGTGTTGGAATTTTTTTGGGGGGGGATTTTTTTCCTTCTGCGCATGCGCAGAAGCCGAGTAGCCGGCACTGCGCATGCACCACCATCTTGTTTTCAGCTCTTTTTTTGGGGGGGGGATTTTTGGGGAATTTTTGGCACTGCGCATGAGCGTGAAGCGGGTGCGCCCACAAGGCGTGGCCACACAGCACGGGAGGAAACGAACCTGTGGCGAGGTAAGTTAGAACCCACCCCTGATGTGATTACAAGGGTTCTACAATGGACATCACTTTGGGCATGGGTTGTAAGTCCGTTTTTTCAGCACCATCATAATTTTGAATGGTCACTAAATGAATGGTTGTTAAGTATATAAATTATCCAGGAAAGCAATCAATTATGACTCCACTTCGTCCCTTGCGTAGGTAGCACAAGGCCAACTGTACCTTTTCCATAGTGTGATGCAGTGTGCAGGGATCCTCTATGATGTGTCGGAAAAGCAGGGTGACAAGAGGGGTGAAGCCGTTGAAACCAGAGCTCTGCGTCAAGCCCAGGATCATGCGCGTGCTCTTGAGTTCAGCAAACATCATGGCATATTTGTGGTGGCGGGTGAGACGCAGACAGAGGCGCAGGGTGGCGTGCAGAGTGTCTGGCTCCACAGGCACACCCAACATGCTCACACAGGCCCGGATCAAGACTGTCACCATCTCCTCTGTCAGGCCTTGGATTAGGATCTCTGAGGGTTTCACCTCTTCTGGTGGTGCTTCTTTCTCCAGGGCTAGGCTATCAGCAGGCACAGGGCTATCTGATAGGGCCAGAGAAAAAAATGGACGTGAGTGAAAAAGTTCAATCTGTGGTTTGGGGTAAAAACCAGTCCTAAGAATATGCATGTAGTACCGTTTGCCTTCTCCTCCTTAACCTTGCTTTCCATTTCTTTCCCTTCCTCCAAAGTTCTCTCCAGTTCTTGTCCGTTGCTTTCCTTCACAGTCTTGCTAAGTCGGGGAACCCTGAGCAAGGTCAGCATTACTGGCCTCCTGTTTCCAGTTTCTTCATTCACCTTTGCATCCAGGAAACACACCAGAAGGTTAGAATCACCCCACGTGTTTATCCCAAACCAAACATCTGAGCAGAGAATGGGAAGTTTATACCTGCACCATTGTGGTGAACTGCACTGTGTAGCGCCGCCGGCCAGCAGTGAAACGAACACTAGTCTCTCCCGCTTTCCAAGCTGTGTCAATAGTGCTATTATTACTTGCACTATAGCTACACCATCGGCCCGAACGATCATCAAACCATCGCCAATTGTTGCCATTAGCCTGGAGGTACTGGAGGGGGGGGGGAAATTGGCTATTAGATGTACCCTACACTATAATTCCTAGGCATACCTGCTCAAAAACAAGTCCTAGGAGATTACAACAGAGGTTGTATGCCTGAAAGAGTAACCCTTCTATGAAGCAAGGTTACTTTTCAGACATGAGACAATTAATTTCATGCAAGTTTTAATTTAATAATTGGAGTGGCAATGGAATGCAGATACTGTTAGGAACATGTTTTAAATCTGAAGTTGGATACTGCGTCTTTATCATGCATTGTATGCCAGGCAGCTTACTCCAGATTCCTACATTAAGTGTACCTCTAAAACTACACACTATTCAGCCTCCCCTCCAGCAAAGAAAGCCAATTCTAACTTAATGATAAAGACTTCGGGCTGAATGTGAGGTACAGAGAGGACATAAGGCAAGGCAGTGTTTCAGATTGAAAACATAATGGAAAACGCTGATGTAAAACAAATGGAACCAACACAGAAGAAAACAACTCTGCCTTTATTTGCAAAACTAGGTACTGTCGTGGTCACTGACCAAAATAAAATGTATCTAACATAAAACTAGGGGAAAATGCTTGTCAATATGTTAATTTAAGAAAGCCAATTAACTTCTTAAATCTCTAATGCAAGTACTACGAGAGATGCAGCCTGTACGTTTTAGTGCTATCACATACACACCTTTATATTTTCCCAAATGGCTACACTCATTTAGTACCAATTAAAAGTATGCAGTGTATGTTCAGAGGCACTCACTCTGCCTTTTCACATCACTTCACACAACACAAATATGGAAGCTGTCATCAATATGATAAAGGTATCCTTCCAATTTTACAACCCACATTCACACATCCCTCCATGTGGCAATTGTGTCTGTGCCTTATTTTGCATGGCTTTGGAAGTAGCATCCACCAACCTTTTTCTAAATACCTTCTTCAACCACCTCTATAATCAAAAATATGACGTAAATTTATTTTGTGTCCTTTAAATATTCTTCTCTATTAAAAATTGTGTCCAGTTATAAATTTCACTTAAAGCAGTAGAAGAGACATAAAGAAAAAGAATTAAGCTATGTATGCACACCTGCCCATAAAGAGACTCTCAAGTTTTATTTTTTGACTCTACAATAGTCAAGAAGATATGAGGAGCAAGGGGTGGGGTGTGATCAGTCTTACTAATCTTGAAAAATCTTGAATTGGAAGGACAGGCTGCCAACTGAATAAATGTTACATCTTAAGACAATTTTTTTGGCATCTGGGAGAATTCATTGTGAATGCATGAATAACACTTGGCGTGTTGCAGAGTTGATACATACAGAGAATTTTGGTTTTTAAAGATAGTGGATCTAGAACAGCGGTTCTCAACCTGTGGGCCGCGACCCCTTTGGGGGTCGAACGACCCTTTCACAGGGGTCGCCTAAGACCATCGGAAAACACATATTTCCGATGGTCTTAGGAACCGAGACACCACTCCTCTATCCGTCCACATACGAGTACCCGGGGACGGTGCGACGCACGGGCGGCCCTCGAATGTGCAGGCGCCGATGGAAGGGCTAGCCCACCATCGTGGTGCCACGCCCTTTTGTCACCTCATCGCTTCTCGCCTGCCAACGCGCACGCGTGGGGAGGGGGAGGGGAGGTGGTTGCGGGGCGGGGGTCGCGGTATTAGGAAGGTTGAGAACCACTGATCTAATACATATGCATTAAATTTTAGTGAGGCGGCTTAAAACTATATTTTGTCTGCTGAAATATCAGCACAGCCTGGATTAACCGTATGATAGCATTTACTTTGGAAAAACCCCACAGTTCAACTCTGAGCTACAAATATTCTCTTCTATGGTACTTTGGGGGAAATAAGCATAAATGTTTATGTAGTCTAAATGTTTTTAACCACTTCAACAGCCAGAATTTTTCTTTCCAACAAGAACTTGCATCTTCTCTCTGGGCTCATACCTTGTTCATTTGGGCTCTTCTCTTGGAGGAGATAGCTGTTTTCTCATAGAAATCAATTAACAGCAATACTGGGGTGATCCACCTATAGGAGAAATTTGATAAGGCCAGGAAAGGCAGCAAATTATTTTTTAATTTATATTCTGACTTTCTGTGCAAGTGCATTCAAAAACAATCTCATTAAGTAGATCTGATTCAGACTATGATGCTGCAGCCCATTTAAGATTGTAACCCTGCCAAAATAACAATATTGCCAAGGCTTTCTGGCCTTTCCAACTTTTAGTCCAGCTAGGTTGAAAAGCATGGAACGCCAAAGACCTGACGGCAGGCAGAAACCCCACCAGTCCCAGTTAGTAAATGCATCATATGTTACTAAATCATCACAAATACAATTATCAAACTGAAATCCACTTTCAAAGCACAAACAAAAAAGTCTGAAGCAAAGCCTCAGTACAGCATAAATTTGGAAAGCTGAAACTAGGTTAGGGATTTCCAACTCTAGTCTATTACTTGTTACTTACTTTGGTGTCTGCACTTCCTTCTGTTCCTTGGCAGCTTGTAGGCAAGGTTGTACCACTTCCAACAGTTTTATCAAAACATTGAGAATACCACTTGATTCTACGACACGAGCACATGGCAACTTCAACTCCTGTTGGCAGTTAGAAGGAAAAAGATCAGCACCCATGCAGTTGAAAGGAAGTAGTCTAGATAAACTGTTCACCACTGAATTAAAAAAAAAAAGTTTTCAACTACGATATAGACAACAACAAAAAGGAATTCAAGATTTGTAGCCTAAAACTTAACATCCGCTTTACTGCACGGGCCTTTATTTCATATGCGGGGGGGGGGGGATAAACTCATCAAATTAACCCAAAGGTGCTTTTTCAAGAGGCAACTGGACTTTCTGGTTTTTCTTTGAAGACGTTTTGCTTCTCATCCAAGAAGCTTCTTCAGCTGAGAAGCGAAATGTCTTCAAAGAAAAACCAGAAAGTCCAGTTGCCTCTTGAAAAAGCACCTTTCGGACAACCGTGACCTGGATGACTGAGAATCTCCATAGACACTCATCTAATTAAGTTGACATGGAATGCAGTCTAGAGCTCTTTTTTCTCTCCCTTTGCGTTTGTTAATTTTTTTTTCCTGAAAATGTTCACTCAAATACTAAATATAGTAACCTGAACACTTAAATAAGAAGTGGAACTTTCATACTGCCAAGCAATTACTCTTCTATAGAGAATGCTGCCATCTACCTGAATTAAAAAGGAATTGCTTACATATGCTTTAAATGGGCAAGTGATGTCATCAGGTATTTTGGAATTCAACTATCATCCAGCCTTGTCACCATGGCTAATGGTAAGCCAATGATAGCTGCAGGCCAAAATACCTGGAGGGTACAAGCTGCCTATCTCTGTTGTAATAAATAGAATTCTAGATATAATCTTAAATAAATTGAAGGCATCCTGGCTCCAAAATTGACCTTATCTTTGCAGAGGAATTAACTTAATAGTTATTGCAGAAGTTTAGAGTAAACTCCATATTCTATCCACAAGAAGCTGAAGAGCTGTATGGCATGATTCTTCACTGTGACATTCAGTATTGAAAAAGATGGCTATGGGTGAATAAAGCCGCTAACAAATAAAAACATACTAAATTAAGTGGTGGCTCTAATCCCATCTATACTTTACATTTTGGAATGAAATGTAGACCAATGAAACAGCAAGAAGACAATTACCCATGTGCACACAGATGCGCACATACATATCTCAAGCTACTGTCTATAATGAAACGTGTAAACTGTTAAATGTTGTATCTTGCCCACCCTACCACTTCCCACCCAATCTTTCAAGAAAGGAGTGAAAGACAGTTACTGGATCCAAAGTGGAAAAATGTCTTGGCTCTGCTGTGCATGCACTTGCTGTAATGCTGGCACCTCCTTAAAAGCTCCTTTCCTGAGCTCAAACCATAGACATCAGTCTCACCTCAAATAGTAAAGTTAATAGCAGGATACGCGTGGCCAGATTGGAGGCCTGAGGTAGGGTAGCCATCTGGCTAATCCATTCGGAGACAGTCTTTGTATCACTTGTAGTGAGGGGCAGAGCTGCCTTGATGAGCACATCAGCAGCTTCCCACACCTGCCAAAGGAAAAGTATGTTATCAGTGGCATTAAGAAGCCAACCAGCAGGATCATACCTGGTTCCTTTATAAGCTATGTTCCTGCTTTATTAATGAAATTACTTTTCAATTTACAAAGTACCCAGAACTGCCATGCTTACTAGATATTTCACCTTGGATCTTCTAGTGTTTTTATTTCAGTCTGAGCATTATTTTAAATATGTTTCCCAAAATAGAAGTAGGTAATTTTTTATTTTTATTTTTGCTATTTGTGAAAGATAAATATCATGCTTATAACCATTGCATTTAACAAACATGCATTTTGGTTTGCCATCAACTACATACTGTAGTTGTGCTACGTATCATTGGATTAACTTTTCCTGAATATAAATCTTTACACCCATGTTGCTCCAAAAATCATATAAAAGTGGTGGATGTTTGTTTAGCTTAACAACTATGAATCTTTAGGCCTTGAAAAAAATACTTTACCAATAAATAAGTAAAATATATAAACATACACAGACAACACCCACACCAAATCTTCCACAAACATGGACATGTGAAAACATGGGCAATAAAACTGCAAATAAAGAAGGCACCTGGATCACTTGCCGTGTAAGATCTCAAATATAAACTCCAACTCAATTCAACGTTTATAGCTAATATTGTATTTCTTTGATCTAGTATGCAGAGAAATTAAAACCGTCTGATCCAGATTCTCAAGACGTTATGGGATACAATCCTCATTAGGCCCAAGAAGGTATGGTTTTGGCTAAAGATGTAACCAACTAGAATCAAAAGCTCCTGGAAAGGTATCTTTATTTTTCTCTCCTAAAGCATCTTAAGAAAACACGGAGGCGATGCTTTCTTAGCATAAAATTTTAATCTACCTGATTCACAACTTGTTTGAGGATCATATCTCTATAATCAGCTCCATTACGTTTGATGGCAGTCATAATGAGGTCACAGACACGGTACACTGTATCTGGGAGCTCATCCAGCAGGTGAAAGCAGCCAGGTAGCATAGTGTCAGTGAAGTTGTGCAACTCTTCCTGCTCAAGAGGTTCTGCATCCTGGAACTTCTCCAGACACTTGGCTTCTTCTTCCTCCTGTTTCTCTCGAGCCTTCCGTTCTTCTTCTTCTTTCCGACAAGCAGCTTCCTAGAAAGAAAGAAAGGGGAAAAAAAGCTATTTTATACTTACTTAATCTGCTTATATACTGCTGGTTTAAAAAAAAAAAAGGTGGAATTTTTTTGGGGTTTGGGGGGGGGCATTTTACAGCATAAAAACTGCCTTGCCTCCTTTATCTCCCCTACATGGCAGATTATTAAAAGATGTTGGTGGAAAGCCTCCCGGTAGGGAAAATGGCAGTGTAGATGCCTCCAACACTCTCAGAAACATTGTCATAAGTTGATTTTTCTTCTAAACGTGAACAATATTTTTTTTCAATCCAGCACTCCGAATCACAATATAAAGGGTATTTATTTTATTTTTTTTACCTCTGGGGATTCAGCCCTTTGGTCCATGGGGATGTCTTGTCCCAGGGACATAGCAATGGCCCTCATCATCTGATCTTCTTCAGACATGCTGAGATCCTGCCAGACAACCCACAAACAGATCTGGAATATTAGTGATTGGCTACTGGAATCCAACTTAATCTGCAGCCTAAAGGAAACTAGACAGTTGTATTAACTGAATTTGTAACTAAATTTGTAGTTACAAATTCATGTATTAACTAAAATTATAGCATTCAAGTGGCCCTCTTTTGTATACACTCATCAAAAAAGATTTTCTAAGCTAAGAGCATCAGAATCATAGTAATTAAGTGACGATTGCACATTTCATCTTTTAGGATTGGGGGGTGAAGGATATTTCATCAGTATCTAGAATGGGACTAGAGCAACTCATGCCACTACCCTGATGTCTACACAATCAATTCAGACTCTGGGAAGAGCAATCTGGATTAACTGTTGTGATAAAAATGAAAAAAAAAATACAAAACAAAACAAGATACATCAAAAGGAGAAAATATGATCTGTCCCACCCTCTTTGGCTCTGCTTGCAGCTGGCTTAAGGCCCATTCATCACTAACATGTGGACCCCCCAATTCCAAAACAATGCAGTTTTCAAAAAGAACAAAGATTGGGAATGAACAATCTAGAATAAAGGAAGCCAAGAAATTTCTAAAAGTCAAATAATCTTAAACTGCTAGATTGCCTCACCCTTACAACCCCACCCATAAGGGGTGGAGGATGTGTCAGAAGATACTCTGTGGCTTGTTCCATGGTACTGGTGTTCAACAGAGCTTCCATAGCATGCTCTCGTGTAAAGCCCATGTCCATCAGCTGAAAATAGGCAGAGGCAGAAAATTTCATAAAGGGATTGGATATGCAAGCAGAAGACAACCAGAAGACTCAGTTTAAAAGCCAACTACATCCCCCAAAGAGAAGGGCTTAAACCAAGAATGCAACTTTTGCAAAGCACTAAAATAATAATGGAATGATTTCTACCTGCTGAAGCTGCTGCTGGTTCACTTGTGGCTCCCTTCGGGCACCACCCTCTTCTTGCCCTGCCTCTTCCTCACTGCGTGCTCCCTCTTTCTCCTTGCCAAGACGCTCACGGATAACTGGTTCTCCACGCAGGATGTGACACAGGATAGCCAACATGGACTCTGCCATGCGTCCTCCATATACTTTCAGTGGCTTACGGTTCCATAGGTTTTTGATGCAAGTGAAGGCTGCCTGCACAACAGAGGAGACAAGCTAGCAAAGGTAGCTCTACCATGGGGTCTCCTCCTTGGAAAGTCAGAAATGATTGAATTTTGCAGTTTCTAGATACAAAAATCACTTATAAAGAGGGAGAGGTTAGAATGCATCACATAGTGCATTCTACACTATAAGAAAAGAATAAGATACGATTATACAAGGGGTATGTATGAACATTAAATGCTAATACGTTAGGATTTCAGTAACATTTCGAACAACAAAACAAGATAGATCAGCTGTCTTATACCACAAGATAACAGATTCTTATTTAAACTGATCACAAAGAGTTTTTCCTATAGTAAAATCACATTACAGAAGCAGCTGGTGTAACAGCATATATAGTTCTATATATTTCACTTCACTATATCTGAAAAAGAAAAAAAAGGGGGGGAGAAAGAAACTGCCAACTACTCACCTTCTGCGTTACCACAAGGAAACGCAAAGCACTGAATTGCAGGTAGTTCTGCCCACCTGGTAGCTTCACAGGCAAGGAATGGGGAGATTCCAGCACTGTGGTAGGATTCACCATTTTCTCCACCAACATGAGCCAGGCATCCAGAAACTCGCCTGTGCCATCAGGCAAATCAGGATGTTCCAATCCTTCAGCAACTGGAACTTTGCCTCCCATAGAAAGGGCCCAGTTGAAAGTCCTGGGTAGGGTGAGATGTGAAGTGATTATACCCGTTAAGCATTCAGTTATTTTTTCCCTACACAATCCCACTAAGGTTATATCTGACTTGAAGGAGTCTTTTCTAGATCATAATTATTACTGATAATCATAAATCATTCCTGATAAATCTCTCTCGTTGCCACATTCAGGAGCCAAGAATGGAGTTGGCTTTAATTCCCTATAATGCTGTGTGGTTGAAATATAAGGATTTGGGCCAAGGCAGTAACTATACAAAGTGCTTTTAAAGATAAAAAATTATTCCAACCATCACAATGGTAACGTTATATATTTTTCTAAAGTATTCTACCTCTTTCAAGAGATTTCCCTTTTCTAGTTCATGTATAATAACTCTGTGGATCTTATCTGGGACAAGAATTGTTACAATAAGTTCTCATTAATAGATGGCCAGTTCCTGTTTACTCTTGTTCCACAAAGAAATGAGAATGTCTTTGTGTAACAAGCAATCGATGCAGGTAATTCTGTGGCTGCTCCAGAGCTGAAGGGTCCACTATTCTCAATTATTCCCATATTCCACCATGCACTTCTCATTCTAAGCCTCCTAGTCCAATGCCAGCAATTGCTGCCATATCAGATCCATTAGCTCCTCTGATGCCCAGCAGACCACTGGATGATGAGTGTTGGATCGTAGGATACCTTTCTAAAGCTAAGAATCAGCTCAGCCTGAATAAAAGAAAAGGACAATCCACACAATGCCAACTGTCAACACAATGCCACCCATTCTTTCTTTTTCTGAAATTGTATACCCAACTCATGACAATCAGACCTTCTGCCTATGCTAGGCTCTCCAATACTGTTCTGATTGTGCTAGTACAGGTTTGGGAACCATTTCAAAGTCAAGAAATATATGACAAAACTCTCTTGGATCAGAACATTTAAGATAGATCTCGTTTGTGTTCTCCATTTCAATGTTAATGCTCTTCAAGCTGGTTTTATTACTTTGTGGTCTGGTCACGCTGTCATACTAAACCATATTTCTGAGGACTGTATTATGGAAGTAGACATTGTTGATACTGTTCTTCCATTTCAGCTAGAACAGTATATATTCCTGCTATTTTCATCAATTTCCTCATCTTACAATAATTCTACTGTAGATCTCACTGATGATGAAAAAGAAATATCCAAATCCTCAAGCTCATTGTTTGGAAGATCAACTGGATAGCGGATTCTCAGAAGAAACAATTGGGATTTTAGCTGTGTCTTAAAAGTCTTCCATTCTGCACAAAGATCTTTCTCCTCTCTAAATTCCTTCCCTGTCTCAATGAAGAGATGCTTTTTCCAATATTCTTTCCAAACCTGGATCCTGATTGGCATAAATATTGCATTCACTTGATATTTGACAGCTGTTTTATCTGGATAGTATGTTTTGACCCAGAAAAACTACATCCACTACCATAATCCTTTCAAAGGTTGACTCAACGCTTTTCAAAACAGGTATTTGCATCCATCAAACTTTTGTTATCAATTGGCTCATAAGCCATATTTCTTCCAGTCTGAGAAACTCTACAAGGACAGCGGAACTTTCAGCAGCTTTTCTGAGAGGCATATTCTTATCTGAAATCTGCCAAGCTGCAATAGATTGCTACCTTTTAAACTGATTAAACAAAAATGTAGTGGACTCATTCTAGAAGGGATGCAACAACTGTGTTCTGCATTCTCTTAACTGCCTGTTTCATTCCAGGTGCAGTAACTAATCACCATGTTTGAATTTCAAAGATCATAATTAGCTAATGAAATATTTCAACAGTCCAAATAAACCAGCATGCAACTTACTCAAAAAGAGCATTATGGCCTCCAGAGCACAAGAATTTTTGCAGCATCAGGTGGTAGGGATATTTTCTCTCATCAAACAGCATTGGTGAGGTGAAACCGACAGAACAGATGAAAAAAGTCAAACTAAAAGCAAAAACAATTCTGTTAATCAAGCAAACTCAAAACAGTGCTGCTGGTTTCTCAAATCTTTGCAAAATGTAGCAAAATATTATTGTCTATGAAGTCTAGGATAAGCTTTCCCCTTCCCACAAACATTGTGGGATGAACCCGAATTAGTGGTCAGCAGGTCTTACCGGAAGCGAGGCGTGGGTGTATATGGTGGGGGTTGCCAGGAAAGCCCCTTGGTGAGTAGTTTGGTGAGTGCTGAAGCTGTTGAGCGAGCAGCAGGAGTGGGAGCAGTAGTGGTGCTAGCAGCATGGTGGCTCCTACGTTGTCTTACCGGGGAACCAACACAGAGTTTGACCAGCAACCCAAATAATTCTGCCAAAGCACGTCCTAACCTAGAAGATGCTGAGAATGAGAGAGAGAATAAATTCAGTTTTATGTTATTAAAAATGAAGAGGAAAAGTAATACACCCCAAAGCAGAGTCTCAGTCTCAAGTCTCTTTACTTGTAAGATTAAGAATTTGGCTTCACAAAAGGCTCACACATGTTCTTAGAAAATCAAAATGGTGCACTGCTGTAGTTCAACACTTGGAAATACTGTACACTGACCTGCTTGGAAGAAAACAGCAAAGGCACATTCTAGAAGACTAGAGAGCACAGTAAGCAGCAACTCATTATTTTATTTTCTCATAAATTGTGCTGTGATTGGATAGGATCATGTTGTTAATACAGAAGCCTCCCAGTCAGGGCAACCAGTAAAAGAACTCACAATATGCTCCCAATATTCAAAATGTGCTCATTGCTCCAGAAAAGTTGTCTACTTCTGTCATAAAAATTATTCCAGCATTTTGATATACCTATACCAGCAAAGGATCACATTCTAAGCCTTTTCCTTTACAAATCTGGAAAGGGAAGGCAAGTCACAAAACAGAACTGTTCTCTAATCATAGGTATTACATTCCATTCAAAAGCTCCCCTTTTTTTCCTGAATCAGTTCCAATAGAGTTTCTCCCCCCCGCCCTCACCTGATAGAAGGGGCTTGATCTGCTTGATTCGAGCTGCCATGGCTGGGGTTATTTTTGACTTCCCCTTTGGATCAGAAGAACTAGGCTCATCAGTTTCCATTGGTGCCAGGGTGTCACCATCTAGGCCAATTCCTTCTAGCAGGCCTTGGGCAGAAGCCTCCATGGTTCCAGCTCCTACTGCTTCTGGTTCACCATCTGCAAAAAGCAATGCTGATAAATTATCCATTCAAAGTTCTTTCTGCCAGCCCATTTCCCACAATTTCACTTAGAAGGACCTAAACTGTTCATTAATTCAGATATCAATAGAACCTAATGGAATCACCACTACAAGCATAGAAAATCTTTAGAAGCTGGAAAACGGTAACCCCATACCATGAAGGCAGGCTAAGTGTGGTGTTTGAGAGAGCAGAAAAGCAAAACTGTATAGGAGACCAATAGAACAAGGCGGGTACATTAATTTCAAAAGAACTGTCAAACTCCCCCAGAACACCTCATTAAATGATAGTTTCCCATCAACAGGTAAGTTTTCCATTTGGAAAAAAAAAATTGGTTGTGTACAAATGTAGCCTCTTTTGTTAAGTCAATACTTCTTGTCTGATAAGAAATTGATTTATTAGTGTTGAAGTTGCTTCAATAAAGCATAAAACATAACAATAATTTCACTGCTGTACGGGAGGAGCCTAAGATTGGTAAGAAAGCTGGCTACTGTACTTTGCCATCAGGGGAATGCAGCGCAAAATGCTTCTTCTGCCAAATAGCCTTCCCCCCAATACAGTTTTTATGGGATAGGAAATCTGAATTTTATATCAGATCTTAACTCAACAGGTAAGAGCATCTACCTTCCAACCATACCTGCTTTTTTGGCTCCCTGGGTAGCACTTGGTACAGTTTTCTCTTCCTTTGGCACCAATTTCTGCATGTCAGCCTGGCCAAATTCACAACCTGAAGGTAAACTGCAAGCATAGAAAGGTCAGATACTGCTACAAGTAGCATGCATTTAGCAGATGCCCTGGTTTCTTTCACAACAGGAAAAAATATATATAGCAAGCAACTTGGAGCAATGGAATGAAGTACAACAGTGCCACAGGGACCAAGGATCCTACGCAATGTCCCAGTTAGTACTGAACCACTAAGGGCTCAAAAGCTACTTTAGGCCATTTCCGTTTCTATTTGGCCTCTTGTCATTCCCCTTCCACACAATGAATAATTAAGCCTCAAATAACTTTGGGCTAAATACTAAAAGCCTAGCTAAAGAAGCAGAAATGGAACTGTTAAGTGTTCTTAGAGGTGCTAAAAGGAGCCATGAAATGGCTGCAGCTCAGTTTAGCTATGGGTGAATTCTTCCTCGACCAACTGGCTCCAAGAAGGTGCGATGGATATGGGAGAGAAAGTTCATGCTGCCTTTGCTCGTTTAGGGAAGATGAACAAAGGGCTTCCACTTTGCCATATTCTGCAACACACCCTTGCGTGCACACTACCCCAACTCCTGACACTTTTTACCAAGGGAACCGCTGACACACTTGAATTGGTTCACTAAACTTATGGGCTTTGCTCTAGTGGTCTTGTGACCCAAATACCCACTTATAAATAAGCACAGTTTCTCTATCCATCTCCAGCCCAGCAAATTTATACCACCAGCAAAGTAGGTTTCAGATCTATCACGTGCCCATACCTGTTTGGCGTGCATAACGACAGCAGCACAGTGCTTTCCCATACCAGTGAACAGTACAGCTGGCTCAACTTGCTCAGCACACTCAGACCCAACTGCGAACCCCACTGGTTTACTGAGATGGCTCTAATTTCACTCTGTAAATGGAAGAGAAAAGTATGTTGCTGAACAGCTGAATTAGGCATTGGTAACATCAAGGAGCATTAAGGCCAAAAAAGAAATGAGCAAGGCAAGAAAGCAATTCTTACTTGTCCTACACGGCAAGTGTGCACAAACATCATGATGTAAGCATGGGCTGCGGTCAGGGCATGGAGTAAGGGTGTGGCCTGGGCAGAGAGAGTAGCATCAGCTACATTGCCAGCACATGCCAATTCCCGCAGCAGGACCGAACCACCAGGTTCCTCGATGGGCCGGTGCAAAGGCTCCAAGGAAGAGAGGATGGAATCCAGTTGAAGCAACCCTTCTTGCAGCACTTTTGGCTCATGAGACAGTGTCTAGGATACAGAAAACAGAATAGTGCAATCCATCAAATCACCTGGATAATATGTAAGTCTCTGCCTCAAAACCACACACTGTACCAAACTCTAATCCATGATGTTCAGTTTAAATTTGGGACTTATGGTTTACTAAACATCCATGAATGCTCTTTCTCAGAAAAAGACTGTCTAGCCTTTGTAGATACTGTATTCATAGACTGAACAAGTGGACATTCAGAATCAGTAGATTTTTTTTTTTAATGTTCTCTTGCTAACCACACTAACACTTCTCCATATTTGTTCACCATCTGGCTCACAACAACATTCAACCAACTTATGCCACATGCAAAAACAACAGCTATATAGAGGTCCACACCCCAACTCATCCACTATAGCAGGGATGAACAGTCTGTACTTCTTGGAGGTCATGACCCAATATCCCATTTGGGGCGCCAGAAAACTAGAATATTTATTTATTTATCTGACATTTCTAAGAATGTTGGTGGCTTACACAGAAAAAAGTAATTTAAAGTATCAGTTACAAAAATAAACACACAATAGAATAGTAAAACCAGAAATAAAATAAAGCTGGTACCATCAAATTAGGAGAGGGCTCTTTGAAAATACTGATCTTCATTAGTTTTCAAAAAAGAAAAAAACTTATGGAGAGGGAGTTAATCTGAGCTCAACAAGAACGTCAATGTCAGTGCTACTACAAAAAACAGCACGTTCTCACTTCAGTCCCCAAAGTGTGGAATTTTAGCAGCTTCTTCCTAATAGATCTGATTGGTTTGGGCCAACCAAAACAGATCCAAACTGGACCCACAAACTAATTGGCTACTAATGCAGGATCCCTAAAACCAGTGTTATACACTCCTGACAGGGAGCCCCAGAATACAGGCATTACTGCATTCTGGACCAACTGTAGTTTCCAAATACTCTTTAAAAGGCATCCCCAAGTAAAGCATGTTACTGTAGTCTAATCAAGTAGTGATGAGGGCATGAGTTAACTATAGCCAAGTCTTCTTGTCCTAGGTAAGGGCGCAACTGAAGCACCAGCCAAAGTTGGGCATCGGCCCCCTTGGCCACAGCTTTCATCCATTTATCTGGTAGGAGCTGTGAGTCCTGAATGACCTCCAAGTAGAGAACCTGCATCAAGAAGTACCGTATTTTTCAAAGTATAAGACGCACCTTTTTACCCCCAAAGAGGGTGAAAACTTGGGTGCATCTTATACACCGAATGTAGCCCCACCCAACCACCCCCACCCTTTGGCCTCTGCCTCCCAGCAATTTACCTCCTTGCAGCAAACAGAACAGAGCCTGTTAAGCCAAGCAACTGATTATCAGCTTCCCGACCCTCAGCTGATTGAGGCTGCAGGCAGGCGTGCCAAAACTGAAAGTGAAATTAAAGCTGCAAGGAGGCAAATTGCTGGGAGGCAGAGGCAGAATTTTATTTTCTTGTGCTAATCAGACTGCTGAAACTGGATGCAAGGAGATAAGTCAATAACTATAAATGTCTATAGAATGTTCAAATTATTAGACTTATTTTTTAAAGACTGCTTTATTATTGTTCTAGACAACTTAACAAAATGAAGAAGCTTTTTAAAATAAATGCTTGATCTGAAGAGGCCCAGTGCTATTGTATCTTCTTTTAAATAGCAGAGAATAATGTATACTTCCAGAAAGCCACATAAATTTTAACAGCATCTGTACAAGAAATAATCTGAAATATATAATGCCATAATGTACATTTCTCCAATTCTTTGCTATTTCTATGGGTCAGGAACACATGCACAGAAATACACAGCAAACAGGGTATATCATCTGTACTGTTTGCTGTTTGCTGGGAGGCAAATTGCTGGGAGGCAGAGGCAGATTTTTTTTTTCTTGTTTTCCTCCCCAAAAGCTAGGTGCGTCTTATACTTCGGTGTGTCTTATACTCTGAAAAATACGATAACTTGGGGGGGGGGGGAGAAATCAGCCACCATAGATTGCCTGAAAAATTTCCTGATTTTTGCTGCTGGAGGGAGGTTAAGGGATGGAAGGCACCTGCAATGTTTAAAATACCTATTTGCCTCTTAAGTACCTCATAAATCCACAAACCAAAGAAGTATCCAAGAGTTTCAATTTCACCTGTGCTGGTGGTATCATATGTCTGACCCTATTTTCTGTAGCTTCCCCCAGCAAGGAAAGAAGATAAATTATGCCTTCCAACCAATATAATGCATAAACCCTGTCTGTGGCAGAATCTTTGATTGATTATATACTGAATCCCTTCTGACTGTGCTATTGTACAGGTAGTCCCTGACCCAAAGGTGGCTTTAAAAAAAAAGGCAAACTGGACTTTCCAATTTTTCTTTAAGATGTTTAATTTCTCATTCAAGAAGCTTCTTCAGTTTGTTCAACAACTGAATGAACAGTTGTAAATCAAAGGCTATCTGTACATGAATGGATCTGTAAAGAAACAGCCCACTTAAAATAAACAATCATATATAAAAGCCAAATTCAGATTCAAGATGAGCCACCAAGTGAAGAAAAAGGAAATAATGCCAGTTTGTTGCCCTAAGAGTCTACCTATTACCAAATTTAATTACTATCATTCCAAAATTGCCCACTAATATATGGCCTTCCTGAAAAGAAAATGTTGCACATGCTGACAGAGGCAATTAGGCTCTGAAGCCAAACTGCATTCCTAAAAATATCCTTTCCAGTGAAGTACAGTAATCATATCAATGCCCATATCAAAAATTTGTGGAAAGATATGACCATACAGGTGAACATGCAGATCCATAGATTGCTACTGTAATGCATGTTTTCTCGATCCACAAGTGTCGATCTGTTATTTAAAAGCCAAATAAGCCTTTTTACCAAGAAACCTGAAGAAAATACAGCAGCTATGGGTGGCTGAACACAAAATTCCTGGGATATTTACACTGCCCTAGGATGCAAAAATTCAACTTTGTTTACTTATAAAAATTCACAGCATCTTTGCTTAGCACAAATGAAAGCACATACCTTAGATAAGCAATAGGATACATGATGTATTACTGACCAGCCACTATAAACCCAAACTGGAGAATGACAAAAGGTCCAGGTGTTATATCACTATTCCTTTCAGAACAACATGCAATAATTATGAATTCAGGTAGTCCTCGCTTACCAACCACCTTATTTAGTGACTATTCAAAGTTACAACAGTGCAGAAAAATAGCCTTCTGCAATCACATGCTCGCCGTTTGTATGCTTCGCAACTGGCTTATAACATCTTAAGACACGGTTACGTGTTTCCCTTAGTGACCATGGTGTTTCACTAATGGCCGAAGGAGACGTGTTGTTGTAAGCCCATCATGGTCACATGATTTTCCGCTTAGAGACTGGAGTTGCCAGACTCAATTGTAGTTGCTAAGTAAAGACTGCCTGAATACAGTTTTATAGAAAGGCTTAGGCATTCTTGGTCACATTTCGGATTTATTTCCCTCTCTTTCTTGCAGAGCTCTTTTGGCTCTACATAGAAGAAAAGGAAAGTTTTGGAATGAATTTCAAAATCTCTTCAAGATGAAAGCTGTATGAAAATATCAAGCACATGGGACATGCAAAGGGAACTGTGAATAATTCCGAACTAGACTATTTTTATAGGAAGAGTACAGAAAAAATATTCCAAAAGCAAGAATAGACTCTTTAGTTGGGTATAAGAAATGTTTGGAAGCTGTTTCTGACAAAGGAGGTATGACAATATTCTAAATGAAAGGACATCCAAACTTCTCCATCTATTTATTTTATATATCTATATCTATATCTATATCTAGATATATATATATATATATATGTGTGTGTGTGTGTGTGTGTGTGTGTGTATGTGTATGTGTATGTATGTATGTATATAGATAGATAGATAGATAGATAGATAGATAGATAGATAGATAGATAGATAGATAGATAGATAGATAGATAGATAGATAGATAGATAGATATAGATATATAGATATAGATATATCAGACTTATTCATCGCCCATCTCTCTCACAGAGGGGCTCTGGGCAATAATTTACTTTCTTTTTATTCTGAATTTGTAAATAATTGTCCATGAATAGAAAATATGCATTCCAATTTGTAGAAAGATGCCGGGTTTAACTTTGTATCATGTAAAGGTAGCATCAGCTGCTCACTTAGGGATGCATTGAACTATATAATTTTGGCAGGGGGGCCCTAAATTTATGCATCCAACTGTATTCACTGTAGCAACTATCGCTACAGCTGTTCTGCTTGCCTTGAGAATCTGGATTCCAACAGACACAGATGTTCAGCTAGGCATGCATTTCAGACGGAATGCTTACAAGACTTGGTCACAGAATCTCAGTGTCAAGCCTGATGATCTCACAAGATAGTGGGTTGTTTTTGCTATCCTTACTGCCTATAGTTCAAAGGGAGGGAACAGATTAGTCTTGCCAATAATAATAATAACTGAACCTGCCCCTACTGTTGACTCCTTGCAATTTCAGAGTATGCCACCTTGTTGGGATGCTATTAACACAACACACCTAGACTGTTAGCTCTACAGTTGCTAATCAGCATTATTTGAAAAATCTGTGCTAAATAAAATTTAGTCTAGGGTAAATATTAAAAATGTGGTGTTTTTTTTAAGTGAAAGGAGGATTATTAATGGTGCTTAATAGATTGATATATTGTGTTGATTTTTTTCTGACCTATTTTTATTCAATTGTAAGGGATTTCTGAAGAGGCAATATTATGTCCAGCATAAAAATGGTGAACCTGCTGGTTCAATGATTGGGTAAACATCATTTTCCATTTTACAGTATTAATGTTTAGTTAGTAGTGGTGGGTAATTTGATCAACCTCAAACCTTTCTAGAAACAGCAACATTTGGTCTGTGGTCAGGACATTTCCACACATACATGATCTGTGGAGAGTAGAGAGCTCTAAACATCTTCAGAAGAAATTGCATATACTTTTATTCAAACATTATAGGATTAAGCCCTGATTCTAACACTTAATTTGAGCTCTGGCAAATAACGTTTTGGCATAGACAAGTGAGAGCTCCATGATGGTTCGCTTGTACAGGTAGTTCTATAGCTATGACCACAATGGACCCAAAATTTCTGTTCCTAAGCAAGACAATTGTTAAGTGAGGTTTGCCCCATTTTATGACA
Source organism: Thermophis baileyi (assembly GCA_003457575.1). NCBI lineage: Eukaryota > Metazoa > Chordata > Lepidosauria > Squamata > Dipsadidae > Thermophis > Thermophis baileyi. The sequence goes on from QLTV01002677.1 coordinate 3,108,497, forward strand.
TTTCTTACCACAGTTGTTAAGTGAATCAATGCAGTTGTTGTGAATGGTTGTTAAGTGAATCTAGCTTTCCTATTGACTTTGTTTGCCAGAAAGCCCAAAAGATGAACACATGACCCTGGGACCCTGCAACCGTCATAAATACATGCCAGATGTCAAGCGTTTAATTTTGATCATGTGACGATGGGATGCTGCAACAGTTAAGTGTGAAACATGGTCATAAGTCATTTTTTTCAGTGCTGTTAACTTTAAAAACAGTCCCTAAATGAATGGTTGTAAATCGAGGATCACTTGTAAATATTATGCAGATTCCTAAGTATGACATTACTAGTAATGTACACATGGATTCCCACTGGACTCCACTCAGCAGTCATATTGCTTGAATCAATCCTTATGCTTGCTAAAGCAGTTTTGACTAAAAATGGCAGTTTCTTCCCATGAAAAGAGTTTCATCATAAAAGCCAACTATGTCAGTTTTAAAATTCTGGACTAATATTTCCCAAATTGCACAATTCCAAAAGAGGAATATTACAATTGGTATAAATTATGCAAATCAGAGAAATGGGTATGACTTACTTCATTCATACTTTGCACACTTCCTACATTCATTCTTGCAGTTATGTGAATCTTAATTTGTTCCCAAATTCATACTGAACAGGCAAAAACTATTGCTGCCCTATCCCCTAAAAATTGAGGGGAGGGTGTCAATTGTACCACAAAATCTACAAGTGCCAGCCATTATACTCAACAATACAGAGTTGCAGTTCAGCAACATCTGGGAGACTACAGATTTCTTGTCCTTGATAATGTATTCATTTCCAATCCAAAACTGTGAAGGACTCCTAGACTTGCAGGTGTGTATGTGCAAGTACAAGGGTGTAAACCTGAATATGAAATAAAACATATCAACAAACTGAGACTGAGAATCTTACTATTTTACCCATTTTGTGAATCAAAAATACCATATTCTTGGTAATATGGTATTTTTGATCTCTATGTTCAGAGACTTTGCTTCTTTCTCTTTGCTTTTCTCCTTTGAATTCATCCTAATTGGATAAGCTCTATAGCTTCATCCCATTAATGGATTCTTTCTACACTAGACATTTTATGGTAATATACTATATAGGACAATTCTGAAACAAAGGGAATAAGATTGCTAGAAAAAAAGCAACCATGATCCTCTGGTAAACTTTGCAAACCTAACAAGCACTGTCAGCTACAATGATGCAATCAACACAAGCCTGTAACAGGTGCACGGGGGAATTAAGAGTAGGATTTCCAGAAGTCTGAGTATACTTCCAACTCAATGGCAGTGATAATTACCTTCTGGAAAGGGAAATGTTGTATTCTCCTCCTTACCAAAATGGATTTGCAGACTCCAGCCACAGCTTGGCAGGCTGCTGAAGTGGGGAAGTCTATGGGCAAGTTGGGCAGGCCCAAGATGGTCACAAGGGGCAGCAGACCCTTCTGATTCACAAATTCCTGGCAATGGTCATCTGTAGTATTATTGCTGAGGATCGATTCCACAAATTTCATCTGGGGAGACAGAAAAATGACGGGAAAAGAGGGAAGAAAAGAATTAAGCTTTTCACAGTTCTAGAAACTGCTGTAATTCTACATCAAGGGGTATGGAAAACATTAACAACTTCTTAATTCAGTAGTTCCTTAACAGATTCTAGAATATATACTGTCAAGATCAAATCCACCCAACTTTTTAAATAGCAAGAACATTAAGGCCAAAAATACGGTTTTGGGTCATTTTATAACATTCCCAGAACACAAGTAGATTAGAATTCTTTATTGGCCAAGTGTGATTGGACACACAAGGAATTTGTCTTTGGTGCATATGCTCTCAGTGTACATAAAAAGAAAAGATACATTCGTCAAGGATCATAAGGTACAACACTTAATGATACTCATAGGGTACAAATAAGCAATCAAATCATACTAGGAAACAGTCAATATAAATCGTAAGGATACAAGCAACAAGTTACAGTCCTGCAGTCATAAGTGGGAGGAGATGGGTGATAGGAACGATGAGAAGATTAATAGTAATAGTAATGCAGACTTAGTGAATAGTTTGACAGTGTTGAGGGAATTATTTGTTTAGCAAAGTGATGGCATTCGGGAAAAGTATCAAAATCAAAATAGAAACTTGTAAAACCTCTTCTATTTCAATATTTGAAACTACGGTAATTTAAGGATACCACCCAACTCAACAGCAGAACCAGCACAGCAGTATTATTTTAACAAGAATTTGAGGTAGCTATTACATTTTTGAACTCCTGCCCTGTTATAGTTTGAAAATCTTATCAAGTATTTTCATAGCAATGTTACAGCAGAAAATATTAAATTTTTTCATAAACACTTTGGAAAAGTATATGTTAAGCTCCACCTACTGTTCAAGAACTTACCACATTAAGAATGTAATCCATGAGAGGAATTGGTATCCGTTCTTCTGTCCCAACGACCCTAGAAAGAGGGAAAATTATGATCACTGCAAATCTTCCATTATTTTTTTTTACAATGGACACATGTGATCTCCTACACTCACATTTTAGATTTTATGCAAAGCCTTCTTCCATTAAGGTTTTCCAAAGAGAGAGAGTGAAAAAAGGGCGAAACTATTACTCATCCAGCCTCTTTTAACCCAAAATATCCATAGGGCAGCTCTGCACCTGGACTCCGGCAATAATGTGCCAAAAGCAGCATCAAAATGACAAAAGGCACCAGGACTGAAGGGAGGGGAAAAAAAAGAAAGAAAAGAAACGGCAAGGGGAGGAATGAAGCAATACTGTCCATTTTGGCCAGAGGCCTTGAACCGGATTAAAAATCGGAATGTGGCAAGATCCATGAATGGTCGACTGCCAGGCGCCATGGAGTTCTGCAGCAAAATGGAGCCAGGCAGGAGAGAGAGAGAAGGGGAAGAATCGGAGAGTGACGTAAAGAGCATGCTCCGTACAGAATTTGGTCGGGAAAAGAAGAAAATGTCTGATGTAAGCAAGGAGGGATCAAGCAAAATGCAGGGCGGGGAGGTGGGTGAGTGGAGGATATTGGGGCTACTCCAGTCCCACCAGGCACCTGCCACATGGCAGTAGACAAGCCAAAAGGAAATCCGGCCCTGCTACTTTAGCCAGAAGAAACATGGCCTCCTCCCTGAAGCTAGGAGAAGTTTAACTGTTTCTAGACCCTAAAAATATAAAGGTCTTACTTCTACTTTCAACAAGGGCAACATAAGGATTGGAGAATCTTAATTCAAAACAAATTTTTGTATTAATGGGGAAGCCAAAAAAGTGTTGAATCCAGGCTGCCTTTAAGGTAATGAACTAGTTATAATTTAAAAAAAAAAAAACTGGGAGGGGAAGCCTTCCCCACCCCCCATCCCCGATATTCTGCTTTCCTTTCCTCGCAAAGCACCATGATGTCCCTGAATTGGCTGATTTCAAATGCTGAAATATCAGTTTTGAATTTTTCCCCAGCATCACCCAGCACAACTCCTATAAATGAGGAGTTGATGGGGTTAAATTGTCCCATAGACAAAAAATTTCAGAGTTCAGAAGTTTACAAAGAAACAGCTGGCAGGCGCTCAGGAGCTGTAGGAGACTTTGCCAAACAAACAGTGAGCCAAGACAGCCTCTCAGCAAGGTTCTCACAAGCTGAGATCAGGGTGCCAGAGAGCAGGCGCACTCTGCAAAAAATGCTTAAAGTGACATTACATCTGACTCCATTTGTTGGCTCTGGAAACTTTTTGTCCTCAGAAATATCACATTTGCTGTGTTATAGGTCCCTGAAGTTCTATCAGTTCAAATAACTCTAGTTTTTTTCTCTACAAGAAGTATTATGAAGCTTCAGCCTCTGATTCATAGAGCTGCTGAAATCTTTCAAAAGAGGTCTATATTAATGTACAGGAATGCCTATGAGCATCTCTTCTGAACTGTCAAAATAGCCATGTATTTTTCTAGGTTCATAAGCAAAATAGTTATGCTTCCATATACATGTGGAAACAACTAGGAATAGCGTTTGGAGCAGTCAAATGAGCCTAGGGGAAAAGTCTGCATTAATAATTCCAAAATTGATTTTTCTGATTAGAGTTAATACTTTAAAGAGTAAAAAAAGACTTGATATTTATTATACTAATAAAACAAAAACTATTTGAAAATTAATGTAATTAGTTTTTCTTAAAAAAGAATTTGAGAGAAGGTATTCTGTGAACATTAATAATTCAGTGAACTTATTTTTCCAAGACCAGCCTGAATTAAAGCTTGTCATGTTATACTTAACTACAAGACCATTCACATTCACAGATGAACATGCAGCCTTGGGGCTGGTTAGCATCCTGAAAGCCCTCTCCCATCTTTTAATTAACTTTTAATGTCAACTTTAATTATCCTTGCCTCCATTTTAAATGTTAAGTTTGATTTTTATGTTAATATTTTACTTGTACACTGCCTAGAGTCCCTCTGTGAGGGAGATTGGTGATTCCTAAATGTGGTGCTGTCTGGCTGTCTGGACAGACGGATAGCTGTGAAAGACAGTAGCATTATATTAAAAAGAAATGACCACTCTGAATTTATTTCCAGGACAGAAAAATGTAGCACTTGAACCACCTGTTGGCCCGACAAAGATATTTTTGCCTCTATTTCACATAAAACTCAGACTGATGAAGAATTTTCTGAAAGCGATGAATAAGGAAGGTGAACAGTTTTTGTTATTTGAGACAGATGCTTTCAAGAATAACTGATGCCAAGATTAAGGAAGGAATTTTTGTTGGTCCACAGATCAGATATATCATCAACAACAAGCACTGAAGGATCTGTTAGTGGGGCCAGAGAAAACAGCCTGGAAAGCATTCAAGGAAGTCGTTCAGAATTTTCTTGGCAACTACAGAGAACCAAACTACATTCAGCTGGTTCACAAATTTTTTACAAGATCATGAAGTACAACATGCCACTGAAGATTCATTTTCTGCAATCACTCTTGGACTTCTTTCACAAAAATCTAGGTGCAGTAAATGATGAAAGGTTTCACTAGGACATTGCCACAATGGAAAAATGGTATCAGGTAATCCATCAATGCGGGTTAACTATTGTTGGACATTGCAGTAAGATATATCAAACACTGAGTACAAATTAAAATCAGCAGCAAAACACTTTTAGGCCTGCCTGTTGAACTCATGCAGTGTCAGAAACATTATGTCATTACATACATCATAGTCATTGAAAGTTAATTTGATATTTCTCAAGATTTCTAAGTGATACAATGAATCTGAAATTATATTTGTCTTGATTTTAAAAACGTCTATTATAATCACCAGAAATTTTTCAAGTACTACAAGTTTTGGGGGGAAAATTGTTGTCCAGTGGAATCAATACTGACTTGATGGCACATAATCCATAAATAATATTTGACTGCACTTGAACAATATACAACCAATTAACAGTAATACTTGATCAATGTGCTAGCCTTGCTCACAACTCATAACAGCTAGTGATCCTTTATTACAGGGGTGTCAAACTCGCATCACATTGTCGTCACGTGACGTATCAGTTTTTTCCCCTTCGCTAAAATGGGGGTGGGGCGTGGCTAATGCGTGATTAATCCAGCCCACGAACTGCGAGTTTGACACCCATGCTTTATTACAAACATTGTATATTTCTTTACATATAAAAATTTTTAAATAAAAATTGTCACAGATTCTTTCTGGAGAGGGGAGGAAATGCATCTCTTCATGAAAACCTATAACATACTACAGAGACATAGAGAAGGAGGGGATAATTCACATTTATTTGCAAACAGGGATCCACTGGAAAAACAGTGAAATTTATTTCCTAATATGCGTATGAAAGATCCTGATACAGATGAGTAAAAACCTAGTCAGATTTGAAATCTAACTAAATTATAATCACACCATTAGGCTTTGTTTTGCCCAAGAGATTTTTACATTTTCTCCTCAAAGAAGAAAAAGAAAGGATGAATTCGCTGTCAAGTATATTTGCTTTTTTGTCCTTTTTTATAAGTTATAATTTCAAAAACATTCGAGAGTTATAAACCTGAGCAGGCAAAGGCAATGAATGATCTGAATTGTGCATCTATGTAGCCCAATTTAAAGTAAAATAGGAAAATAAGTTAGAAAATATGTATCAACACTATACAGAAGCTGCAACTTCCAAAATCAGTTCAGACATGGAAGCCCCAAAGCATCTATCAGATCCCTAAAAGAAACTCAGATTCTACTTAGCCTCCAGAAGATGCACATCTTTGCTCCTCTAATTTAGATAGTACTGAGAAAGCAAGAGATCTTGATACCAAATTCACCAATAATGACTTTTTTCCCCAAGTAAAAAATATACCCTCTTCTGGAAATGGGATGAAATATTGCAGCCAACAAAATTTGGAGATCTACTGCAGCTGTTTTAATTTGTGTGTTTGTTTTAAGAAATAAAGAAATGCATAAAGGCTACCCTACACGTAATTTATGAGTATGGGTAGCATCCACAAATAAAATTTAAAAAACAAAAGAAAAATAAAACCAATAAACAATCATAGACATATCTGAACATTTAAAACATGTACCGTGTTTCCCCGAAAATAAGACCCTGTCATATTTTTTTGAACCCTGAAATAAGCGCTTGGCCTTATTGCCACGCACTCAAAAGCCCGATTGGGCTTATTATCAGGGGATGTCTTATTTTGGGGGAAACAGGGTATATAGCTGCCTATCTTATATTGAATAACAAGCTCTCTCTCAAACTGTGTGTGTGCTCATTTCAAAAGGCAACCATAGCAACAGAGAAGGCATATTGTCAAGACCTTATTAAATGACACTGTCTCAGAGATGGGGCTAGCAGCATGTTTACTCTGTATGACTGAGTGATATAGACAGAAATAATCAGAGAGATAAGTGGTCCTACAAATAGCCCAGCCCTGCGCCATGATCTGAAAACCAGTACAGCTCCCCAATCCAAAGACCACCACTGGTCATCAAAATGTGCAACCACAGTGCAGCCTCAGCGCTATACTCCAGTTTGAGACCAGACTGAAAGAGCTTCAGATAATCCTTTTCCTACAGTGACCTTTGAAAACACAATGCAACCATCTTCTCAATAACCCTGTCTAAAAAGGTTAGAGATGGGGCAAACACTATCCAGCTCCATTGGATCTAACAATGATTTCTTGACGAGAAGCTAAACCAGCGGTCCTCAACCTGTGGGTCGCGACCCCTTTGGGGGTCGAACGACCCTTTCACAGGGGTCGCCTAAGACCATCGGAAAACACATATTTTCAATGGTCTTAGGAACCGAGACACCGCATTATCGCGCCAAAGGGTCACGGCATGATGACATCATTGCACCAAAGGGCCGCGGCATTAGGAAGGTTGAGAACCACTGAGCTAAACCAACACCAACGGAACTGGTGGAACCATCCTCTCTCTTAGGGATGCACTCACCACAAGGATCCAATCTCATTTCCCCTTCCAGGATCCTTGACCAACCAGAAAAGACATGGATCTAGAGCACAGATATTACACTTATAGCCCTAAAAACCCTGTTCCACTTCCTCAGAACTAAAAAGCTCAAATAACAGGTTACACCATTCCCCAGTCAAGTTCACAGAATCTGAGCTGGTTCATCTAACAGATGCCTACAATAATCTTCATTGCAGCCTTATAGGTGCTTCCCTGGTCCTTCCCTACCCAGGAGTGACTAAAATAAAGCCGCTGGTTGGGAATCTGTGGACACAATAAAACCAGACAAACACTCATATTTCATCGCTTGTTTAACTGTGAGTCTCAGGAGCTCCTTAATTCATTTGGAATGCAGCATTAAATGAAATCCCAGGTATTACTTCAAATGTTTTGTGTCCTATTCAGAGATGACCCACAGTAAAATGCACATACTGCTAACACATGAGTGATCTTGCGCATTTTCTGTTTTGCATACTGGACTGGACAGCCAAATTTATGCACAAACCTTTTTGGCCATAAACAGCAACTATAATAGTAGATAACCTCAGACAAACATGAGGCTCAGTATAAACAGCTTATTCCTGTCCTACCTTGTAATATCCCACCACTTTTGACATTCCTCTTTTCAAAAGCATTTGCCATTTGGTATGAGGTTTTTCTTGGAGGGGAAAAAAATTATGAAGCCCCTTAAATTGCTGGGCATAACTCAGAGGTTTTCTGGAACCTCATCAGAATTGTCATATACAAAAATTACTGCCCAATTTCTTGTCAGAGAAACCTGACTTCCATCCAAGCTGGTAGCCTGAAAGAGCAGAGTAGGCTATATTTGGCCATTTTGGCAAAACAAGCTGTCACATGCTGTTCCTTTTAGCCTCATTTACTCACTGTTGACTAGATTCTGCCTCACTCTGCTGTGTGGCATTGAAGCTTTGCATGGCTTGTACTTCTTCCTCTTCTTCATCCTCACTGGAAGCCTCCTCAGCTGCATGAGTGGAACGAGGCGGAGGAGCAGTAGTTGTTCCATCAGCCTTCTGAATTGAGGGCTTTTGGCAAATATACTTGGGATCTCGGCCCAGGTTACAAATCTCTTCCAGCAACTGCAAAAATGTGTATATAAACATGTTGGCACTCTTTCTACTAGAATAATAGTACTGTATTTCAAGTTAGATTTTTTTAAAAAAATAATCAAGTAGCAGATAAATGCGTACCTTGAGAAGCTCATTGGATTGAGAGTTATAAAACACAGTGCTGTATAGCAAGGGACATTTTCCTGGGCTCTTACCTTAATTATGGCTGTGGTAGCATCTGTCTTGAGCGTGGGCTGATGTCTCATGAGCTCATCAACAGCACTTCCAAGATTGGAAGCAGTATCTCCTAGAATAAACATGGGAGTCGGAATGGGGGATGCAAGATATATAAGCATTTTTAAAGAACTGAAGTCACTACATGAGGGCATTATTACACTTGGCATGAATCAGCCCAACCAAAAGGCAATAGTTTGAATGGCCAAAATGTATAACTCAATAGCTCTAAAGCAGGAGGATTACCAACAGTCAGATATGACCACAGTATTCTAAGATGGATTACTGCAACATGCTCAATTTGGAACTGTCCTCGAAAACTATTCACACATTTCAATTGTAGCAACCTGCATGCTACAGAAGTGAGGACCCAGGAGAGCAACATGTGTGGAAATTCAAAAATGGCTGCCTTGCCTGAAGTATTAAAATTGCTCTCTCTGAAAAATAAAAATGGAAAACCTATTCCTTGTTTTTTTCTAGGTGAACGGCTAAACTTTTAAAAATTCCTAGGTTTGAATAAGTAGACTGGGTTGTAAGAAATTTTTATTCCCTTAATATTTTTAATGTTGTTCTTTTTTTGTAATTCTATGGATTATTCACAGAAAAGCCAAATATAAGTATTTTAACTAAATTTCATGGGGACTCATTAGTGTGAGTGCAGCAGTAATACATATTCACAACTATGGCATCATATATCTTCATGCCTAACCTAACCTAACCATATTCAAAAAAGAGCTCTAAAAACCCATTTCTTTCTCCAGGCCTTGGGTTAGACTGGGTGGTTCTATGTGTAAGGTTGCCTTTTAATGGTTGCTGTATATAAGCTAGAACGCTTAACAGCTAGATTCATGACTGGGTTCATATACTGTACTAGGCAATAATAGGATTTCTTTGATTTTGGTTTAGTGAGTTGAGTGAATACAGCCACTTGAAATGGAAGGCTCAAGTCCCCAAGGCCCCAGACCTTTTTTTTCCAATTTCCAAATCTTCCTTCAACTTCAATTACAAGAGATTTCTGCCATTCTGAGCCAGGAAACATGTGAAAAGTATACCTCCGTATAAAATTCTACATTAAAAGAAAACTCCAAGCCCAGGGGGGGAAAGAACCCACTAGATTTCACCAGTGAGACCCTACCCATTAAGGCCCTCTAGCCCACCAAAAACATTAGGTGAGCCACTGCTCAATTTAATCATTCCAGCCAACAAATTGTGACTGTAATGAATTATAATTCCCAATTTATACCATTTCAAGCCACAGCATTATGGTCGTAGTTTAACACATCTCCAGCATACTATAGGGCAGAAGTGGGATATACCCTCAAACTTCCTCTTTCTTTTATCTAGAATTAACCTGGAGATGACAACATCCAACATCAAGCTCACTAGGCAGTGAAGAACAAGCAAAATTCCTAGTATAATCACTCTTTAACTTACCAAGTGGATCTGAACTACGCCGCCTCCTCATTGCAGGGAGATAGTCTGGAGAGAGCAAGACCTTGAAGAGACGCTCAAAAGGTTGACACTGAACAAAGGATTGAAGTCCCCGGGCATTCAGGCACAGAGCACTGAAGACATTGGGGAGAGAACCCAGAACTTCCCTAGTGGCAGGGACCTGTCAGGAGAAACAGACACAAAACAGGACCAAAAGGGTCATCATCTTACAGTCATGCTACACAAAGTACATTTTCAGTGAGCTCTATATTTGAGGTTATGATTAATATAAATACACAAGACTAATTCCATTTTTAATGAAGTCTATCTTTACAAAGTATCCTGAAAAGTGGCATGACAGAAGAAAATTGGAAGTGAAGTACTTTTGTTGTGGAGAAGGAAACACATTTATATGCAAAGAGGAAACAGCGAGAATTTGAAAAGCAGCAGCTTTATGGGACCCCCTAAAGTTATGTCTGGCTACCTAGCTACTTACTTAAGTATGAATACAGATTCAAAGGTGGAAATTGGGAAAGGTAAGAATGAAGAGGCTGAATGCCAGGCACCAAACCCATACATGAAGAGTTCAATAAAGTATAAGAAAGTGTACTTTATTATATTCTGCCTATTATATAGGAATCTCCCCAAACTGCCAGCCTCAGCCTGGGAACAGATAGATAAGGTTCTATAGAGCTTAATGGAGGTCAATTCTGGATCTCTTGCTTAGGCCTCTCTTCTGCCTGGCTGGGTGTTTCCCAACACTGAGTGAGGTAAAATGGGAAATTATCCAGATTGTTTTTTTCCTTCTCATCTTTCTTCTTCAGTTTGAGAACAAAGGAAATATGTTTAAAAAATGATGTATTTGAAAATATGAGCTTATCCATAATATGTATCACCAGAGTACCTTCTAAATACTAGTACAACAGCACCATCCAATTATATAAAATCCTATTATCCACATTCAGTGAGCTCTTTTGAAGTTCCAGAAATACCATATTTTTCGGAGTATAAGACGCACTTCCCCCCCCCCCAAAAGAGGGTGAAAATTTGGATGCGTCTTATACACCGAATGTAGCCCCGCCCACCGGCCCCCATCATTTGGCCTCTGCCTCCCAGCAATTTACCTCCTTGCAGCAAACAGCCAACAGCCAGTTTCAGCTTCAGCACAGCCTGATTAGCACAAGCAGCTGATTGTTGGTTGGATCGGCCTCCCGACCATCAACTGTTTCAGGCTGCAGGGAGGCAGAGGCGGGGGTTTTTTTTCCTTGTGCCTAATCAGGCTGTGCTGAAACTGAAAGCGAAACTGAAACAGGCTGTTTGCTGTTTGCTTCAAGGAGGCAAATTGCTGGGAGGCAGAGGTAGAGGCAGATTTTTTTTTCTTGTTTTCCTCCCCAAAAAAAGGTAGGTGCGTCTTAAACTTCGGAGCGTCTTATACTCCGAAAAATACGGTAAGTGTTATTCCAATATTTCTTAGAATTTCCCAACATTTCAAATATAAAAGAAAGCAACTGAAGTGTTTTTACAGAAAACCAGATATAATCCAAAAGACACTTACATCTTTAATAAGGAGAGCATGCAGCATGACGTCTGTTAGGCCATTGTCCTGTAGGGAGGACAGCAGCGAAGGCTCTTGGAATACAAAGACTGTTACCACCTCAGTGGCTGTCAAGAAAGAGCACAGAATGATGCAAGTCATTCACAGTTCAGATTTTCTAGGCAGAAAGGGAATCTTGGCAGCCAGGCTGTAAGGCTGTAAGGCATCGTCTTAATTTAGCACAGTCCAAGGAGAGAAATCAAGAGGAGTGTAGACTGATGAAACATGCAAGACACAAATTCTTTATTAAATATAATCATACCTACCGAGTAAAAAGAGTGAGGGTCCATAATATTCTGCATTGCTGATAATATGTTTCAGAGAGGTAGGCAAAGAGCCATCCATCACTGCAAGAGGAGGAAAATAACAGGCCAGCCATACAGTTTAGAAATCATATACAGCATACACACTCAGAATTGTATATACTTCATTCAAAATTCTGCACCAGAAAAGTACAATTTTATGATCTAAAACGTCTTAGTGCAAAACATATTATGTATGTTTTAGTACACCATTAAAACTGAGAACCAATTTATATATTTTGCTAGTCATAAAACTTATTAAAAATTTAGCTTTCTCTCCAATTATATGGAATATCATTCAGCAAATTCTTTAGCTTCAAGAATTGATCACTTCTACAGCTTTCCATGATAAAAGCTTCAAAACTGGTACTAGAAAGCTCAAGAATTCATGTTCTCAAAGTGGCACCAAACTATAATCAACGGATGGAAACATTCCCCCCCCACCCAAGGGCATGGCTTAGTTTTTGTTTTACTTATAAATTTATATAAATGAAGACAACTCTAAGTGGTATACAAAAGCTACAGACACAGCCAATGCAACAATTTAAAAAAAACCCACAATACACAATAAGTTTTTTTTTTTAATGTAACATTCCTGGCACCACGAGCTCTACAGCAGTCATCCCAAAAACTTTCCAGAACAGCCAGGTTTTTAGAAGCTTCCAGTGGCCATAATGGAGGCTTCCTTTGTCCGATGGTATGGGCGGGCTAGCTGCTCTAGAGAAGGGAAGCATCTATAGAAAATGTGGGGCTGCATTTGAAGACCATCCACACTTTAGTTTTGCCAATGACAATGGCCTATAGCAGTTTATCTCATTATGCTGTGGAACAGTATTGCTGTGGGAATTGCAATGGCTACCAGTTAAGTTTCTGAGTGCAATTCAAGGTATTGATCATCACCTATAAAGCCCTATATGGCTAAGAATGGTTAACTTTGAGACTGCCTGTTCCTTATAGATTCTGCTCACCAAGTCTGACAGCACAGAATTCTGAACATGCCCAACTCTAAAGAAGTAGAGTAACAGTGAGCGAAAGTATGAATGAACATGCCTGCTCTAGATAATGGGGCAACTGGTGCACCAATCTTAGCTGGAATGGAATAAGGTCTTCATGGCCACAGCTCCCACCTGCTGTTCCAGATTTTATTAAGGTAAGTTAATAGTATTTATATGCAACAGTGAGAGAAGAGCATGCTGTCAAAGAACTCAAAGGAAAGACAGCCCTAGGTATTAAGGAATCTCACCATGACGTATGCCATCTGAGAAAGCTGGGTCTTGGATGGCCTTTTTTAGGAAGTTCAACATAGACTTCAGAAGTGCTGCTCGTTGAGGGATGCACTGGACTCCTGAAATAGGGAGGTCAACCAGAAATGAAATCAGTGAATAACAAATAATCTGAAAACAGAGCAATTTTCTGTAAGAATCATTACACACCACTTCGGGGTGAAATTATGGTGTTTGTGTTGCTGCTGCTGCTGTTGCTGCTGCTGCTACTGCTGCTACTTGGAGTGGTGGCATTTGAAGCTCGTGTTTCAACCACAACTTCCTGCCGATTCTCTCCAGAGGTGGAAGGCCCAGGGCTACTTTCCATGGCTACATCAGAAACTGAAGATATAAAAAGTTGACCAGTTTGAAAAAAAATCTTATGACACAATCTGACATCACGAAACTATGTACACACACACACACACACAAAATTCTGGTAAACACCCATTAAAACGACAATTTGAATTTAAAAAAGGAGTTTTGAGGAGGCAGGATACCTTGCTCTACCCCAACTGTTGGGGTATCAGTCCATCTAAGATGCCTATATACCACCTTTTCAGACTGAGGACGGCACATGACCTTTCAATACAGTAGCCAGCTCCAAAAAATGACAGAGCCAGGATAAAAACTAAACTGATTCTCCTTTAAAATAAATTAAATGTATAATTATTCACCAAGGATGTTATGATTTCTCACTTTTGCCTCATTTAAATAACAATTCCATATGGAAAACAGGTGTGGAGTTTATCTTCTACCTTACAATTCAGATGGATTTGTTTCATTTCAAAATGCAATTTTAGAGATGGTATTATGGAACTATATATTTGTTTCTAATCTTGTTTCATTTTAAAATGTATTCAGTTGAAACCACTAAGAGAAATATACTGAGTTACAATTAAAATAAATAAAACTGTTTCATGGATGCTGTCCACTAAATTTTCTTTGTTTAGCACAGTTTAGATATGTTAATAAAAGAAATAAGTATCATTAGGAGGTTTTTGCCTTCTACATCTGTCTCCATCTCTTCACCCTCCTGTGTAACAGTGGAAACAGCAGGTCTCTGGATCTTTGGTTTTATTACAAAAGGACATTCCCTCCGACATAGGTCTGCTTCATGCTAGAAAAGAAGTTACAAAAAGACAATAATATGTGAAAGTTGAGAAACTGCTATACTCCGAAACAGAAACATATGTAATTTTTTTGATTGTAATGACAGACTTCAAGATCAATTGCATTACAAATAAGTATTATCTCACCACTTTAAAAAAATGAAAAGTACGCTTATTAAAAGGCCAAACCTCTAATAAAAAAAATATCCTACCTCTAGTCGGTAGATGAAGATAGAGAGGCCACTGTGAGACTGGAAGGCTGCCATGTCTAGGTTTGTGATTAAATCCACAACACGGACTGCTCTGGTCACAAAAGTGATCTGGTCCTGTTCATCCCCCAAGAACTTGATCACCTAGGGAAAACAAGGTTTTGAAGACATGTCTCTAAAACTAACTGACTGATTCATTTAAACACCAGTTTTTGATATTAATAAACATTCAGTGCTCTAGAAGAAATACCATCTTCCCCAAGATAATCATGCACCAAAGAAGTCAAAACAACGAGATGCCTAGAATGTCAAAGGTAAAAGATAAAAGAGTGAAGCTGACCAAACAAAGAGCCATTTTGAGCAGTGAAAAACCTCCACTTCTCCAGTCTTACTGTATCAACAGACAGCTAATCAGCAGCCCTGTTTCAGTGACCAAACCCCTTATAGATAAAGAGGGGCCAGGGGAACACTTGCAGAGTTACTGTGAGAAATATTCTCAGCAACTATTGGACAAAATCAACTTTGCTCAGAGTTAGATTCTAGCTAGGGAATTCCTGAGCCTTGTTTGAGATGAGTTATCTGGGAAGACCGTGAACCAGTCAATACTGCGGGAATGACTTGCAACTCCTACTTAAAGAGTATGTGGCAGCCATGGCCGGGGGGGGGGGAGTACGGGTTGCACAGATCCATCTTGTGCGCCAGGGTGAGGCTGGAGCCCAGTGATTGTGACTGTTTATGTACTGGGGACAGTTATTTAGGGCACTGGGAGTTGTTTCTGGGTTGCTGATTTTTATTGTCTTTTTTATGTTTTTTAATTACTGTTGGTGTGAGCCACCCAGAATTATGGCACATAAAACAGCAGCCATATAAGTCTCTTAAATAAAATATCTGACATAAACTAACTGCTTTGCTTCAGAGGCCCAAGACTTTAAACAGCCCAAATTATATAACCTGGAAAAAAAATTCCTTTAATTGCTGTTCGAGATTTACAAGTTTTGTAAGGAGTGAGGAAGGATATGTGCATACACACACATCACATTCTTTTATATCAGCATATCAGAAAGAATGTGGTGTAGAATTTTCATTTACTTTCCTAACTCAACTTCACAAACAGAAAAGTTTACCTTCAGTAAGGCTTCCATCATGCCACACGAGACGAGAGCTTCCCCTCCTGCATCATAGCTTGCCAAGTGATATAAGAATGAGAAGAGTGCTGTGGCAAACTGGTGGGGATATGGCTCCATAGAGGGATCTAAAGAAAGGGAGAGGGAATACCATTACATGTTCCAAAATTTAGTAAAATATGTTGATTCTAAAACGCACAGCTACTGACCTATCATGGCCTGTATACAGTTCCGGACTAGTACTGGTAAAAATCCATGGTAGGAAGCTGTTCCAGTGCAGTCAATAATACTGCTGAGTTTTGGAGTCCGTTCCAAGTGCACAATGGAAGTTAATGTCCTCAGTGAGGCAGCTTTAATATCCTGTCAAGGAAACAATGAGACATAGACAGGTATATAGATTGTGATTACCTTATTTTATAACATGAATTTCAAATCTTCCCTGCTGGGAGGGGGGGGGGCGCAAGAGAGAGAGAGGGATAGTTGGATCAATAAGTAGATAGCTGAAACTCTTTAACATGCAGGAAAGAAGAATCATAGTCCAGTATCCATTTTATCAAACTTCAAAACATGATTTAAAAATGCCTCCAAGAGTGAATCATTTGGTTAGACTGAAAGAGCAGAATACAATCTTATTAAAAAAAAAAAAAAAGTCAGTCAGCTGTTAACTTCCAGAACTGCTAAGTTGAATTGCAATTGCTGTAAAGGACTATTAACCAATAAATATTCTTGCTACTGGGTTTTGGATTAGTTCTCACTATACAGATGATTTTAAAAATGAATCCTTAATTGCCTTTTTTTATTTGCCTTGCCCTTTTCATTTCCTTTAAATCATCTGTGTATTTGGTTTCTGATGATAATTAAATAAAGCGGGAAACATCTAAGAAAGTCAATAATCACTCAGTCCAGGCCAGTACCAATTGAGCAGCAATTTTTCTTTGCCAAAATTCAGTTGAATAAATAGGCTTACCATTAATTGTTTATCTGTAATTTGCAACACATCCACTAACTCTTCTATCAACCCATTGTATAGTATGCTGTTGGCGGATTCCTGCAAAGCATTTGAGTATACTGTGGAAAGAGAGGTAGGCAGTTAACAATTTTCTGTAGTTAAAGAATGGAGAGAAAAAGCAAATCCAACTATTACTTCAACTGAGTTAGTACTTTTTACTTATAGTAACAGAAATTTCTATTCTTGGTGCTATATATCAGCTGTTTCCTATCAGATAGTGCAAGGAAAAAAGATGAAACAGTGTGATAAGTTTTTTATATTTTTGTCACACAGATTTAGTCATGAAGGAACGCAGCAAATATATGAAGTAGATCTTAACAACTAACATTTAAAAACTCCATTAAAATGGGTGCTCTAGTATAATGAAAACAAAGAGCAAGAATTATACACCTTGGAACATGGAAGCTTTGTATTTCTTTATTCTTCAAATTTTCTCTTCTATGTTCTCCTAACGACTCCACAAGAGGCCACTGGCAATGTTAAGCACCATGTGATGTTTGATTGGCAGGAATTATTTTTTGCAAGTTCAGGTGAGTTAGCAAACCCTCTAAATAACTGTTTGGAACTAGCAATAAACTGTAGAGAATTGTAGAAAGCTGAACCCAGTTGCAGTAAAACATATTGTATTATTCTACTAATCTTTGGGCTGGGATAACATCTTATCATGCTCTCTTGCAAAAACAGATTAGTAGCCTTTAGTTCTTAAATTACTACTCCTCTTAGATATACCGGTAAGAATATATGACTGTGAGGTTACTGCAATGCTCATAAGTGTGAGTATTACTTGTAGGTCACTTTTTTCAGTGCTAATATAATTTGAACGGTCACTAAACAAACAATTGTAAGTCACAGACTACCTGTATCAAGTGAGAATACTATACAATACTCCATGAGACTACCTTAAACTACTAAAATACTTACAGTGGAGCTAGAAAGTCTACACACCCGTCAAAATGCTAATTTTTGAGTTGTAAAAAAAAAAATCAGACCAAGATAAACCACTTCAGATTTTCCCCCCCTTTTTTCCCCAATTACAATTATAGCAGTACACAATTAGTAGCTCAGACTAGCCACATGGATGATCTCAATACCAAGAAAAGTGAAAACTGCCTGTTAATTAAAAATTTCTGACGATATCTTGAAACCAATCTTGACTTTGGAATACCGTATTTTTTGGAGTATAAGATGCACTCCCCCCCTAAAAGAGGGTGAAAACGTGGGTGCGTCTTATACACCGAATGTAGCCCCGCCCAGCCACCCCCACCCTTTGGCCTCTGCCTCCCAGCAATTTGCCTCCTTGCAGCAAACAGTGCAGAGCCTGATTAGCACAAGCAACTGATTATGGCCTCCCAACCATCAGCTGATTCAGGCTGCAGGCAGGCGGCAATAGGCTATGGCAGTGATGGTGAACCTATGGCACGCGTGCCACAGGTGGCACGTGGAGCCGTATCTGAGGGCACGCGAGGCGTTGCCCTATCACTGGCCAGCTGATTTTCGGCCTTCTTTTCGGCTGTTTTCACTCTCCCCAGGCTTCAGGAAAGCCTCCTGAAGCCTGGGGATGGCAAAAACGGCCCAACGGGCCAACCGGAAGTTCACTTGTGTGCTCACCCCCAGCCTCCAGCTTTTCGCTGTCAGAGGTCTT
>QLTV01002677.1:3127369-3150632 GCA_003457575.1 Thermophis baileyi
CCCACGGGCCTACCGGAAGTCCGGAGACTTCAGTGAGGCCTGTGTGCATGCGCGGGGGGGCAGCACAGGGGTTGTGCGCATGCACGGGGGGGAGGGCATTGCATTATGGGTGTGGGCACGCGCGTGCACACTATCTTGCGCGCGCACACCCTTTTGGCACCCGAGCCAACAAAGGTTCGCCATCACTGGGCTATGGCAATCCCTGCAGCCTGTGCTAAAACTGCAAGGAGGCAAATTGCTGGGAGGTAGAGGCAGATTTTTATTTTCTTGTGCTAATCAGGCTGTGCTGAAACTGGCTGTTTCTGTTGGCTGCTTGCTGCAAGGAGGATAATTGCTGGGAGGCAGAGACAGATGTTTATTTTCTTGTGCTTCTCCCCCAAAACTAAGGTGAGACTATACTTCCACATAAATTTTAACAGCATCTGTACAAGTATAGTCTGAAATGTAACAGTGTCCTGTTGTAGTATTAAGATAAGGCAGCTGAGTTAGACCCTGACTTAGTCATGTTTGGAGTAGATCTATTTAAATAATTGGGAGGAGTTAGTGTGACTACATTTAAGAAAACTTTCTGGCATTAATATACTGCCATAATGTACATTTCTCCAATTCTTTGCTATTTCTATGGGTCAGACACACATGCACAGAAATACACAGCAAACAGTGTATATCATCTGTACTGTTTGCTGGGAGGCAGAGGCAGATTTTTTTTTCTTGTTTTCCTCCCCAAAAGCTAGGTGCGTCTTATACTTCGGAGCATCTTATAATCTTATACTCTGAAAAATACGGTACTTCCTCTCATAGGGCTTGAATTACAGGTAGTCTTCGACTTATGACTACAATTGAGCTCAAAATTGATATTGCTAAGTGAGTTTTGTCCCATTTTACGACTTTTCCTACCATAGCTGTTAAGTGAATCACTGCAGTTGTTAAGTTAGTAACATGGTTGTTAAGTGAATCTAGCTTCCCCTTTGACTTTGTTTGTCATAAGGTCGCAAAAGCGGATCATGTGACCCTGCAACACTGCAACCGTCATAACTATGAATCAGTTTGCCAAGCATCTAAATTTTGATCACATGACCATGGGGATGCTGCAACAGTCATAAGTGTGAAACACAATCAGTGCCGTTGTAAGTTTGAATGGTCACTAAACTGCTGTAAGTCGAGGACTACCTGTACCTGGGAACTTCTCCCATTCAAGTCTTCAGATCTGTCTGTGCATTTGGGTCTGTTTCAAATTTTGCCAGACATGTTGAGGTATTTCTTTGGGTTGTTTTTTTCAATTGCTATATCAAGGTAAGTTTCTAAAAAGCAGCCTAGAATCTGAATTAAGTTTCTCAAGTTGAACCATTCCATAAAAGCAGAAAAGGACTATTTTAAATTTACCTACAGTTCTTTTGCATAAACTCACATCTTCAATCCTGGCATTACTCAAGAGTTAAAAAAAAAAACCCCACCTGCTAATATCCTCACCTAATATAGAAATGGCATGAAGTCTGGCTTGGACAGCTTGCAACCGCTTTTTATGATTGGAAAAGCCGTGGGCCAAGCGAATGTGTGTAAACAGCAGCATCTACAAGAAAATTAAATTGCAATGATTTTATAAGCACCACACATAATCAGATATATCACGTACCATCAAGAAGTACCATCTGATCTATATATGTGACGAAACAAAATGACACAAAGTAAAAAATTTCAATTTAGCAAACCTCCATTTACCAGACTTAGAATGCAATGGTCAAAACTGCTTTCGTACAGATATCTGCCCTCTCCCCCAAACAATGGGAAATGTACATTTTATCCAAATTGTGTTCAGATTTGGATAAAACTCACATTATTTTCAATAATTTATATGCTGATGCCTCTTATGTTATTCCTGCCAATTTACAATATCTGTGTAGTGATAAACAGCAAAAATAAATGCAAATAACAAACTCAGTCCAATAGGGACTCCTTCCTCTGAATACTCAAGGTTTTACTTTACATCATTGCATTGAGAGGGAATGATCTCTCTCTTACTGTTTCCCGATGTTAAATAACCAATATTGCAGGTACTGAACAAACCAAACCTTATTTGTGAGCTCACTGTTCTTTGTAGAATATTTTGACATATAAGAAATCCAAAATATCATTGTCACTCTCAAGACCAAGAATATATAATTACTTCAACTATCTCATATAGTTTCACATATATATTTGGTCCCGAAGACCTCAATTTGATCTTAGGCAGAATAGTTCACTCATTCTCTCCAATGTGGAAAACAGAGGCCAGGATGGGCAACAAGCAATGAAAAATTAATGTAAGATTTGCAATTCATAAAGCGCCCCTTCACACGAAGATAATTCCAATTACAAGGAGTCTCAGGATTCTCCAGTTCTCAAGATTCCCTGGTACGTTTAGCTTCTTATTGTCATTCTCATTCTGCAATAAATTCAGATTATCACCTTGGTAAATTATTCAGTGTACCTGTTTATCCTTTGGGATACTGTACATTTTGGTGAGGGATTCCATAATTTCAGAGGGACTTTCTGAAATCTGAATTGAAAAAGCAGCAGCAACTTAGAAGCCATTAATACAAAAATGAAACAGTTTAAAAACCTACTTTAATATAGAAAGCTAATTTACCTTATCAAGTTGTTCTATGTGGATATAATGTAGTGTGTTGCTGGTAGTCTGAAAACAAAAGGATGTTGGAAGTCAATTTGTTGGAAGACATGGCAGATTAGCAACTATGGTCTTGAACTTTTTAAGAAATCACCACAAAAGGTGAGGCTTTGGTTAACAATCAGACCTGGCATTTGTGTGGTATTCAGACATATTTCAATATGGATTACTATGCTGGCCAGCCCTATTTGAGAAAAATGCTACCCCATAAATCCATACCTAGGGGGGAAATTTTCAGGAAAGGGTAATAAGGGATAGGTTTCTTTACAGATATGCAAAGGGACTGCCTGGGAAATGAAAGATCCATATTTCTGCACTGAAGTACTCCAGTAATTTGGGATAATATCAAAAACTATCAGCTGTTCAGTTTTTATCCATACTTTCACAACTGGCAATACTATGGAAATATACTCGCAGGGCCATTTAAAAAGTGAAAACAGCACAGGAAAGCAAACTCTTCCCAAATAAGAGTACAAATAAGCAATGTTTCAACACCGCTGAACCCCTACTATTGTTGTTATCCTCAAGACTAAAAATCAACATACCTTCTCATACCTAAACTAACTTCCTCCATCTTAGTGTTCACTCAGTGGCAAGAAAGTTCCCCATTTCTCTTATAGATTGATTATATCCCTTTTTAATGTGAGTGGATTTGTTTGCCGAATCTTGCTCCCACCCATTTCCCAGAAAACCTTTCAAGAACAAGTCTGTAGGAGACTCACCCTTTTGTCCACTTTGACTTCGGCCCCTGGCTCTGCATAGAATTCAAAGTGTAGTGTAGTTGCACTGGGAGGGTATTTCTGTGTACAGATCACAGTATGGAATCAGAATACACCAGATGGCAAACACCCTTTCCAAAAATCATATCCATTTCTCTCTGGACTGGGGGAAGGCAAGCAAAATCTGCTGGTTCAAAGGACAATGCACCCTGAAACTGAACTGATGGACTTGCCAACAGGTTAATATCACCACCCACTAATTCTCCTTATATTTATGTGCAAGTGGGAGGAGGAAGAGGATTAAGATGTAAGAAGTTAAGATTAGGTATGAAGACATGGTGATGCAGAGGGACCCCTGCCGATATCTCAAACATCATACATAAAGATGTACCAAAAAGAAATAATGACTTTCAGCAGTCCCCAACAATATGAAGAACAATATGCCCAAGACTATAGAGCCCTGAATCTCTTAAGCCCTAAAATAATTTTTGAACCCAGTTTTTAAAAAGGGGTTCAAAAAATGCCGTCTAATGTCATGGTAATAAGCCCCTCAGGAAAAAAAATGAGCATCCACTTCTATTATTCTCAGTGATTACTACAGCAGCAAATTAGAATGCTCTTTAAAAATGAATTGCTTCCTATTTTGAGACTTAAAATAATCATCTGTTTTTATACAATAGTAGCTGTACCATTTGTGCTGATCCTGGAAGAAGATGTAACTTCTCTAAGGAACAACACACTAAACATACTATTGCAGATGACTGATTCTCATCCACAAAAATACCCATTGATTTTTGTCTACAACAACATGCTTCACCTCAAAGAACAGCCATTTCAAAACATAACACTATTCTCCTCATTAGAAAAGCAACTCCAGCAATTTCCAAATTCCTAAGATTGCAAAGGTGGGATTTCTACCGATTCAAGGAATTAAAAAGAGCTACAGGGAACATGAAGAACACCCAAAAAATTCTATTCAAGAATATTCAAAATGCCCAAACTTCCTATATTGTGCACTGCTCACCCTCAAAAAAAGAATATCACGTATACCAACAAACAAACTTTCAGTATGTGAACATTGGGGTCAAAGTCCCTTATTTATTATACATTATCTTAAGGAAAAACCCTTATAAATCCCATTGTGTCACTTTTATTTCGTATGCATGCATGTATGTATGTATGTATGTATGTATGTATGTATGTATGTATGTTCGTTCGTTCTGATGGACTCTGTCCATTAGAAAGACCAGCTCTGTTTTCCACAATAGCAAATACTCATGTACATGAAAAAGCAACTATGAATCAAGCCACCAAATGTAGTGCCAGGATAATAAGGGGAAGGTCAAAATGCAAGACTTACCAGCATGTGCAAATCTCTACAACATTCTGCAAGGCCAAAGCCATTCTCCTTGCCACCCCAACTCTATAGGACAAAAGGATGAAATCATTAAAAATGAGTTAATTCAAAAAGAACCCTGTAATTCTAGAAGATATATAATATATATATATATATATTATTTTTTACTGATAAATAAATAAAGGGAGACTAGTATAGATCTATTTCAAGCTATTTAGCTCTCATCAGCTAGCCATACCCTTACTGGGATTCGAACCTGGGCTGCCTGCCTATCAGGCAGTAGCTGTAACCTCTAAGCCACAGGCTCTCCTCCCTTATCAGCTGAACCAGGGGAGGGATTATATGTTTTTTCTCAAGATCACCTGGTATACCTGGTATAAAAAAATTTATATATAGTATAACTGGTTTGTCGTGAATGCGACTGTCTGAGGGCTCCTGGAGTGGAGCTGAAAGGCAAAAGGAAGCAGTATGCTCCCTCCCATATTTGGGTATACCAGGTGATCTTGAGAAAAAAACGTATCTATATCTATATCTAATCTATATCTAATCTCTATCTATCTATCTATCTATCTATCTATCTATCTATCTATCTATCTATCTATCTATCTACTGCATATAAAAAGAAAGTCATGATTGTTCGTTTTCATTTAAACCTCATGTTTCCTTTATATTGCCTTATTGTCAAAACTAAATGACAAGTTCTGGATAATGCTCAGAAAGCCTACATTAATGAATCCTGGCTCCCAAAGCAAGATACTACCAGAATTTGGAAAGATACCTTTCCACATGGTCAAACATAAAAGAATATTGACTACTACTGAATGCAGAATTGTCAGAGAATATAGAGAGACTATGCAATTTTTTTTTCACATGCAACAGAATTTCAGGGAAGCCATTTTAGGCAAACCACATTTCTATTCAGTAATATTTATCTTTCTCTATAAAGAAACAGGAACATGAAAGCTCTGTATACAAACTACAATCAAAGGTATCTGTGTTCATTTGCCCTCAGAGGTACTAGAAGTCTGGTGAATCACTGGGTATGGTTCATTCATCATAGTAAGGCATAGTGTGATTTTGCTTTTTGTTTAGTGTGACATATGACCTCACTTATTATGGGCAGTTCAGCATCCTCTATGATTTTTAAAAAAGTTTTTTTCAGTATGTAAACCCAAATGCAAAATTAAAAAATACAATTGACTGGGTTTACACATTTATGCTTGCAGAGAAAGCATCAATTGGCAAAATTCATAAAAGCAAGACAAATCATGTTACTGTTTTCCGAGATGCATGAACTAGTCAAGCCAAGGCCTCTGCCTTTAGAAAGGCAATCTATGTACTTTCATTTCCCCATTGGAACACACATGCAAGTCACTGATATTATAGCCATGGTTAATTAAGTACCAAGAAAAATAAATTATATGCCATTCAAATCATCTTGATGCACGTAATTATATGGGGGGAAAATGACAGTATACAACTTTGGAACTCCTGATTCTATCAAATCTGATCCATTAAACCTATTCTTTACAATATAATCATAATGGATATGGCTCAAGTTATACCCTGCCAATGTCCTGATTTTAGTCGCTTCCTTTAAATTGTAATTTTGTAAGGAGTTTGTGAGTGCAGTTGGTGCCAGAACTTTGTTTTGCTGACCAAAGAAACCTGCTGTATCATTGCTTGCGGATCATGTTGTTAATTTATTTTGGTGTTATCTATCCTGTGTAGAGTTGTTTAAGTTGTTGGTGGAAGATAACTGCTAAATACATTAGAATTTTCTTGGCAGAACTGCTTCCTGCTTTATTCTGATCACAGAATAAATTTTCCACATTTTCCAGATGCTATTTCACTTCTAACTTTTTACAATTAGTATGACTTTTTATGTTGCATTAATATATTGTAAATCTTATCAGTACACAGAATAACAGAATGAACATTCAACTCCTCTGATTCTGTGGTTGGAATACAGACTTGGATAACTGTAATATTGACCAGCTTGCATAGGATGTAACTTGAGATCATCCAGTCATTTGGCAGTTGCATTCAAACATTGATTCTGACACACTTTTGTTAGTAATGGTGGCTATTCTATTTCTGGTAATATTTTCTTATCTGCAGATCTGAGACTCTCTTGACATGAAGTGCCCCCATCTAGTCCATTTCAGTTCACAGAATATCAATGTTCAAATCTTGACACTTTCTTGACCTTGGTTTGTGACCCTGATATTCTGCATATTAATGGTGAGTCTATCTTTCCACATCAAAATGTTCTTTTGCCCCTGCACATAACAAGAGCTAAACATCTTTTTGGCGTTATTGTTGTTGCCACATCACAAGCACCAGTGCTATACATATCTGCCCTCTGATCTTCCCCAGAAGCTTACTAGATACCTGGTGGTGAAACTTAAGATGAAGATGGAGCTGCAGATTCCTTGTTGAGCGCTTTATGAACTTTTGTTTAGGCAAATAGCCTAGCTACACATTTTAATTTTATTCAATAAACACATTTTCTGCAAGAAAAGTTCTAAATCTAAATACTGGAGATCTTCTGACCAGCGGATCATTTTCCAATATTATGCTGACAAAGTCCTGATGGTAAATGTCTTACTTTTCTTGGCAGAATACTGGATTGGGTTGCCATTCCCTACTCTAGCAGATTATATTTACTCTGGTCTATGATCTGTCTGTCATGGGTTAATTCTTTATTGCCTTCTTTGCCAAAATGTGAAAGAATCCACATTACAGCTATAGCAGCAAAAAGGAAAAATGTGTCAGATGACACAAATGATATAAATCCCTACAATATCCTTCCTTCTGATTCAAAAGATTTTCCTCAATAACTGACACTTCCAACCCTTAAAGTACCATACTTTTCGGAGTACAAGACGCACCTTCCCCCCACTAAAAGAGGGTGAAAATCTGGGTGCGTCTTATACTCCGAATGTAGCCCCGCCCAGCCTCTCAAACGGAGGTTTCAGAGGCTGAAAAAAGCCTCTGAAACGGAGCTTCAGAAAAAAAGCCTCTGAAACAGAAGTATCAGAGGCTTTTTTTCTGAACCTCCGTTTCAGAGGCTTTCAGAGGCAGGAAAAAAAGCAAGGCTCACAACCAACGAACCTGTTGCTACAATTCACCTTTGAGAACAGCTGATTGGGGGTATTCCGAGAGCAGATCTACCCGCCAATCAGCTTTTTTCTTATTTTCCTCCCCAAAAACTAAGGTGCGTCTTATACTCCGAAAAATACGGTAGTAACGTTATTGGTATTTAATATACTGAGCCATAATTAAAATTTCAAAAGTTAACATTAGGTACATTAGGTACTAGACCATGCTTGTTCTCCTTTTGTAGCCTCTTACCTCTGCCAAATGCTGCAGCCGAGACAGAAGAGGCATCCTCTTGTCAGAGCCCAGACGTGTGATGTAATTGGAGCGTTTGCTAAACACATATAGTAAGTTTAGCACAGCAAGAACCACTTGCATATCAGAGGATGCCAACAGCGTTGTTAGGTGCTAGATGAAGCCAGGACAAAATAATCAATATATTGACAAATTGTGATCAATGACAGAAACTTTATTTTTCCCATTTAAGTGTGACATTGTCTCCTGTCCTTCCTTTATTTGTGATATGATTGCAGTATTGTCATTAAGAGAAATTCCTAATTAAAATTGTCTTTATTATGAAGAGAGTATGTGGCTTTAAGTTACTACTCCCATTTAGTTACAACTGGCTGAATACTGGCTGTATGCAGACTTTCTGAATGAAAAATTAGCAGAGCACTACATGAAACACATTGGCTACGGTAAAGAATTACATAAATGCAAACTATTTAATTTCTAAACTCTTCAATCAGCTTCTTTTCCTCAAGAAAACAGTATCAAGAATTCTGTTCCAAACAAAAGTGCCTTATTAAAGCCACAACCTGTTAAGACTTCGCATTTGAATGTTATCTGTATCCTATTTATTCAAATCTATTCTGTTTCAATAGCAGCATGTCACCTCAATAGAGCTGTATAGATGACGAGAAAAGCTGTATTCTATGAGCAGGGCAGTGAAGTTCAGCACTGAAAGCAGCAGGGCCTTCAGCTGTTCTCTCTCTGGCCGATCACACACTAGCATCCATGACATGTTCTCCACAGTCTGTCCAGCATCAGCCAGGATGCCATCAAATCTGTCGAGAAGGTCCACCCAGTGGTAAAGTTCACACTGAAAGAAGACAAAAGCACTCAGAAGACAGACTATACACACTGTATGGAATACAGGCACTTACCACAGGTCTCTGGGTAAAAACTGTTGGTTATCCCACCCACAGAACTACAGGTAGACCTCACCTTAACATCGACTCCTTGAGATACCAAAGTTATGATGGTGTTGAATGAGGGGAACTTACACATCCTTGTAATTGTGGCTTTCATAGCATCCCTGCATAATGTGATCGCCATCTGTGACCTTCGCTGCTAGCTTCCAACAAGCAAAGTCAATGGGGAAACTGAGAGCACATTGGAAACGGCGATCCTGTGACCGCAGGTTGCTGCAAAGAATTTGCTTAACAATGGCAACCGGGACTGCTGGAACTGTTGTCGTATGTCACATGACGTCACGCCTTATGACCATGTAGCCCAGCAAGATTTCCCAGTTCTAATTATCATTGGCAAGCAAGGACTACCAGTAACCCACAGCATCCTCCGTTCACTTCAGCCAAATACACTAGATATGGGAACCAAAAAATTACGACCCCCAACTGGGATTGCATTGCTAAATAATGCAATTGTTAAGTGAATTGCATCTGGTTTTACAACCATTTTATTGTAGATGCTTTTCCCCATTACCTTTGCTTATTAGAAGCCCCTGAGAAGATTGCAAAGGGCAATCATGTGACCCCCGGGACACTGTAGGTGTCATAAATGTATCTCTGTTGCCAAGCACTGAAACTTTGATCACATGACCCTGGGGACACTGTGATGGTCAAAAGTGTAAGTCACTTTTTTCAGTACCTTAGTAACTTCGAATGATTGCTGAACAAAGTCCTGTCACAAACTTACTTGTTATGATAAATATGAACACATGTAAATAAGATTTTTTAAAAAAAAATCTTCAAAATAATAACACTATGATATTTACATACATAATACATAAATTTGCCATCACCACATACCTTCCCAATATTCCATGTTTTGATCTGTTGGAGTTCCAGCAACAGCTGTTCATCATTGCAAATCTTGAGTTTGTCTATCAAGGCTCTGCAGTCTGCAGGCTAAAGACAGGATAAGATTCATTGTATAACATTGCTCCTTCATTGTTTGAGTGTCCTTTTTCCCTTCACCTTTTGGGCATGCAATGAAGAGTTTCACATAAGCCACTGAGCCTGGACACTGCAATGAGCTGTCAGTGTATATTAATATGTCCAAGGTGAATTTGTTATTCTTTAGTTTTTATTATCAGTATTTTAGGATTTATTTTTTAATGTTGTCAGCCATCCAACATTAGAGCTTCTGGGCAAGTGGATGGCCATATAAAAACATGATGTAAGTTAGTGGCCTTGTGTTGCATGCTTAATTATTGATTGGGAGATTAACTTTTGCTCACTTGTAGTGCAATAGCTGCAATCTTGGTAAGATTATCATTTTGTATAGCTGGGGAGGGGGCAAGGGGAACCAAAACCGGGAAATGAAAAATAATTCCAGGCTTGTTTCATACTGTTTTGCTGATACTGATGGTTTTGCATACTGTTTTGTTTTACTGATAGGAAGATGTACAGGAGAAGAACTGAGTTTATGCAGTACTAATACTTGGCCCTCTTAAATGGAAAGGAATACTGCAAATTAGTAATCCACCAAGGAGGATTCATGCATTTAAGTCACAGAGGAAGGTAAAAAAAGTTGGCACCTGAGCAGTACCTTTCTCTAGGAAAAGCTTGAGAAGGTTATTAAGCATTGCAGATTATGTGAACATTGCCTTAACATTGACAACTTGAGAGCATGTTTACGGATGGGGAAAACAAACCAAATCATACATTTTAACTCTTGCTCCTATCCTTAACCTGGATTATTCTCTATGATATACAAGAAGTCAAACATGCAGCATTTACTGGTCCCCTAAATGACCCCAGAAAAGGGGCATTGGTCTTACCTGATACGCCTCTTCTCATCAGGAGGAGCCAGCAGTCAGGATGGGCTGTCCTTGTCCGTCAGCAACGAGGGCCAAGTCAAATTAGCATATAGCCGGATCCGCCTCCTGGTTCCCCAGTTCCGACGAATCCGAAGAAGGACTCGGCGCGGCGAAGAAGAAAGGGTGCGCCCGAAAAGGGAAGGGCGAGCTCACATCCCACATAACGTAACTGGTCCAAAGTCAAGGCAAAGTCCATCAACAAAACAACTGAGCGGTGGCGACCAACCAAACAGGAAACGAGAAAGCCAGCCAGAACAAAAAGGGCGGGACTGACTGCTGGCTCCTCCTGATGAGAAGAGGCGTATCAGGTAAGACCAACGCCCCTTCTCCATCGTGGGAGGAGCCAGATGGGACATACCAAAGCTTGTGGTCCCAGAGGGGGGGCCCCCATCAGGTAGAAGCCTCGACAACGCGCTGCAACACCCTCCGGCCGAAGGCGGCGTCAGCCGACGCATACTTATCAATCCGATAATGCCGGATAAACTGGGAAGGAGAAGCCCAAACTGCCGCCCTGCACAAATCCTCCAAGGAACATCGGGTCGACCAAGCGGCGGACGTAGCGGCGCTACGGGTGGAATGAGCAGTGATGCCCGCTGGACGGGGAAGCGATGACAGTTCATAGGCCTTGGCGATGGCGCCCCTGACCCAGCGCCCGATAGACGTCGACGAAGCCTTGAGACCCAAAGACCGGGGCAAAAACGCCACAAGAAGAGCCTCCGTCTTCCGTAAGGAGCGAGTACGCTCAATGTAAATGCGGAGAGCTCGTCGGACGTCCAAGGTATGCCACCTCCTTTCGGATGGATGAACGGGGTTGGAACAAAATGAGGGCAGCAGCAGCTCCTGCGCCCTATGGAAGGCCGAATTAACCTTCGGCAGGAAGCAGGGATCCAGCCGAAGTATCACCTTGTCGCGGTGGAAAATACAGAGGTCATCACGGATGGAGAGCGCTGACAACTCCGAAATCCTGCGAGCGGACGTTATAGCCAATAGGAAGGCCACCTTAAAGGACAGGTGTCTGAGAGAGGCCTCCCTCAGGGGCTCGTACGGAGGTCCAGTAAGAGAGTTCAGGACCTTGGGCAGGTCCCAGGTCGGGAACCGGTGGACCACCGGCGGTCGCAGGTTCGCAGACCCCTTGAGAAAACGACGCACCATGGGCAGGTGCGATAGGGAGCCAAGGTGTCCGCACGACAGGACCGAAGAGAGGGCCGCCACCTAGCGCCGAAGGGTGTTAGGCGAAAGACCCTTGTCGAGACCCACCTGAAGGAACTTCAGGACCTTGGGCAACGGGATCAGGATCGGAGACAGACCCTGGGAAGCACACCAGGTGCAGAAAGCCCTCCACGTTGTAGAGTAGATCCTTTCCGTGGACGGTCTGCGTGACGCCTGGATGGTCAAAATCACATCCGGATCGTAATCCTGGCGACTCAAACTGCCCCGCTCAAGCGCCAGGCGGTCAGCTGGCACCACTGA
Source organism: Thermophis baileyi (assembly GCA_003457575.1). Lineage (NCBI taxonomy): Eukaryota > Metazoa > Chordata > Lepidosauria > Squamata > Dipsadidae > Thermophis > Thermophis baileyi. The sequence goes on from QLTV01002677.1 coordinate 3,139,747, forward strand.
GGGTCCGGGTGAATCAGGGAACCCTGGCTGAGAAGAGCAGGAGAGATGGGAAGCAATGTTCCCTCTAACAAGGGAAATCGCCGCGCGGCAGTTCGAAACTGCTGCGCGGCGATTCCCTATGACGTGCGCGGCCGCGCGGCAACGTTCCCTCTAACAAGGGAAATCGCCGCGCGGCAGTTCAAAACTGCTGCGCGGCGATTCCCTGTCACGTGCGCGGCCGCGCGGCCACGCACCTTAGAGGAAACAGTGATGGGAAGCCTCCAAGGATCCGCCACTGAAAGAGCCCTGAGGTCCGCAAACCAGGGCTGTCTCGGCCAGTAGGGAGCAAGTAGGATCAGCNNNNACCGACGGATCCAGGCGCCGCTCCGCCTGGTCCACCCTCAACCGACTGAGCCAATCCGCCTCTACGTTGGCAACCCCGGAGATGTAGTCCGCCGTCAGCGAGAGGAGGTGGCGCTCCGCCCACAGGCCCAGTCGCAGCGCCTCGGTCAGGAGGGTCCGGGAGCGAGTGCCCCCCTGGCGATTGACGTGCGCCTTCGTGGTTATGTTGTCGGTCAAAACCAATACATGGCGGCCCGACACCAGATGACGGAAGTATTTGAGAGCCAATGACACCGCACGCAACTCCAGCCAATTGATGGGGCAACCGGCCTGCTCCGCCGACCAAAGACCCTGAGCCATGTGCCCCTGGCAATGGGCACCCCACCCGGACAGGCTCGCGTCCGTCGTGACGATGACGAAGTCCAGAGTCGTGAAGAGGGAGCCCTTGGCGATGGCCGGAGACTGCCACCAGATTAGGGAGCACCGAACACTCGACGGAAGCTGAACCTGGAGGCACGAGGACCCGCGGCCAGATGACGGAAGTATTTGAGAGCCAATGACACCGCACGCAACTCCAGCCAATTGATGGGGCAACCGGCCTGCTCCGCCGACCAAAGACCCTGAGCCATGTGCCCCTGGCAATGGGCACCCCACCCGGACAGGCAAGGGGTGATGGACAGACAGGAGATCATCTTCCCCAAGAGAGTGGACAAGACCGACAATGGAGACGAGGCCGCGCCCTGCACCTGGGATGCTAGCTCACGGATACCAATCTGCCTCTCCTCCGAGAGGAAAACCATACAAGCCCGGGAGTCGATTACAGCTCCCAGGTGGGCAATAGAAGTGGAGGGGGAAAGGTGGCTCTTCACGATGTTAATAGAAAAGCCGTGCTCGTGCAGAACAGCGGAAGTGACCCCAAGGTGACGAAGCGCTAGCTCCTTCGAGGGCGCGTGCACCAAGATGTCATCAAGGTAACACTGAACCCTGATAGACAAGGCCCTAAGATGGGCCGCCAGGACCGCCAGGACCTTCATGAAAACCCTCGGGGCCGATGAGAGCCCGAAGGGGAGGGCCCGGTACTGATAGTGCCTACCTGCATAGCAAAACCGCAGATACCTACGGTGATGACGAGCAATAGGGATATGCAGATAGGCCTCAGTTAAATCCAGAGAGGCCATGAAATCCCCCTGATGGATGCAAGCCAAAATAGAACGCAGAGAGTGCATCCTGAACTTCCTGTAATTTAAATGCAAGTTCAGACGCTTCAAATCAAGAATCGCCCTCCAACCCCCCGAGGCTTTAGGGACCACAAAGAGGACAGAATAAAATCCCAGGCCCTGCTGGTCACGGGGCACCCCCTGGATGGCCCGAATATCCAGCAGGTGTTGTACCGCCTCCTCCATGAGAGCCCGCTTGGAGGGGTCCCTGGAGGTGGAACACTGAACGAAAAACCTCGGGGGAGAGGAGAGGAACTCCAGAGCTGGGTGGAGCGAGAACGGAACCCGAACTGACCTGGGGCCCGGGAGAAACTGGAGCCCTGGTCAGGCTGCCGAAAGGGCCGCCTGGCATAGGGAGACTGCCGTGGGAACCCCTTCCGGGAAAGAGAGGGAAGAATCTTCCGCTTCTCGCGGGATTCTATTAGGATAGGCTCGATGGACTCTCCGAACAGATGCTGTCCTGTGATGGGACCAGACGCCAGGCGCCACTTGTGTCGGGCATCCGCGGGCCACTGCTTCAACCAATGCATGCACCGGGCAACTGTGGTAGCCACCAACGCCTTAGAAGCGAACCTGGACGCATGCAGCGAGGAGTCGGAGAGGAATTGACAAGCCGCAAAAACCTTATTCAGGTCCTGCTGGGCTCGCAGGTCGGCCGCAGGAAGATGCTCCTGGATCTGCTGGAGCCAGATGAGAGAGGCCCGGGCGAAGAAGGAGGTAGATGAAGCCTTGATGGACCAGGCAGCCGCCTGGTGGGCACGAATCAACGCCTGCTCCATCTTTCTGTCCTCAGGCTTGAGAACTTCCTCCGATTCGCCCGGCATCGCAGTCGGCGCATGCAGGGCTAACACCGGTGGGTCCACCGAAGGGAGGTCAAGGAGACCCGCCAAAGCCGGAACAACATTGAAGAACTTGCGTTCCATAGCCGACGGGGAAGGCCCGGAAGCTGGATTGGACCACTGCCGCTTCACCGTATCCAGAAACAAGGGCGGAGCCGGCACAAAATCCAAGGTCGGGGTGACTTCAGAAAAGAGAGGATCAACCTGCTGTTCACCCTGCTGGTCCAGAGGGGCAGGAACTTCAAGTCCCGCCGCCGCCTTAGCTTTAGCTAGGAGAGACCTAAAAAGGCCCAGGGAAAATAAACCCGAGGAGGAAGGCAGGTCAGAGGCCACGTCCTCTTCATCAGAAAGGTCCCACGAGTAGTCCTCCGCCAAAGCCTGCAAATCAGCGTGACTAGCCATCTCAGAGACATCATCTTCCTCAGCTACCCCAGACCTAGAGCCAGACAGGACCTCATGACGGGAACTCGAACCCGCTCCCTGGTGGCGAGGGAGAGAGGAGGTCAGGGATTGTAGGTTGGCCGTAATGCTTCTCTGAACAGCCTCCGCAATCCACTTTTGAAGGTTGGCCTGATCCAGAGGCAAGGGGGTATCAGATGTGACATGGGCCATAGGCTGAGACCCGGGGTCAGGACCAGGAAGGGGTGAGGGCTGGACCTGGGCGGTTGTTGTGTGACCCAGGCCTGCCGGGCCCCAAAGACCGGTGGTGGGATTGGGCAGCGTCAGGGCATCCAGAGACAAGCAATCGATGTTGGGGTCCTCAACTCTTCCAGAATGCGGAGAGGAAAGGGTCCTGGCCGCCCTAGAATGAATCTTCTGCAGAGCCCTATCTCTCTGTTGTTCCGCCCTCTCCGAGGCCCTAGAGCCAGACCTAGACCCCCCGGAATGGTGAGAGGAGTCAGCAGAATCATCCTCAGTCGCGGCCCTGTCTGTCTTCTTACGACGCTTGCCCCCCGGCTTGAGACCTTGAACAGAGGCCCCGTCCGCCATTTTGGGCAAAATGGCCGCCCAACTAACTCCGGGTGAGGGCCCGAGCCACGCCCGTAGGGGCCCCTTGGCCAACTGTCCCCCCGGAAGGGTGGAAGGAGGGAGGGAGGGTCCACAGTCCCCAATCCTGATTCACCTTCGGAGTAACACAGAGGGAGGGATGAGATAAGGCCCGTGAGAGGCGCAAGCGCTAGGGCCGTGGTCTGCTGACGACGAAGGCGGGAAACCGTGAGCGAGCGCTCCAGCAGCGAGGTCCTGCTGGCCAAAGGCGGCAAATTTAAATATCGGAGTTGGCAATGGGGAGCCGCGAGCGGCAGCTCCAGCGGCAACGGAATCCCCCGCAACCGATTAGAAACAAGGAGACCGCGAGCGAAAAGCTCCAGCGGCAACAGCCAGGCCGGCAGAAAAGGCGCCAAGAGGATCCCGAGCAAGGGAGAGGAGACCTCGAGCGACTCCAGCAGTTGCCGAGCCCCGCGCCAGAGACGAGCCGACGGTGGGCCAAGCCGGCAGAAAAGGCGCCAAGAGGATCCCGAGCAAGGGAGAGGAGACCTCGAGCGACGACTCCAGCAGTTGCCGAGCCCCGCGCCAGAGACGAGCCGACGGTGGGGTGGGCGGATACGCAGCAAGAGGGTGGCTAGTCCTCGTGGCCGAATCGCCAGAGGCGAACAGGGAATGCAAGTCCTCCCAAATGTCCAGGTCCCAGGCCGCTGCCGCTAAAGGCTCGATCAGCAATGGGGGGGGGGAGAGAGAGGAGGCCAAGATCGCCCCCCCCACGTGGCAGACTGGGCTACAAGCCACTGCGTCAATGCCACTCAATCTCACGCCCACCCGGAGAATCACTCACAGAAGAAGATCCTTAGATCCAAGGGAAAAGGACACTCTGAAGGCAGGAACCAGCAGTTGGGATGGAGCAAACAATCGCCGCGTCCAAATCTGCCGAGGACCGAGTCAGAACTGGGGAACCAGGAGGCGGATCCGGCTATATGCTAATTTGACTCGGCCCTCGTTGCTGACGGACAAGGACAGCCCATCCTGACTGCTGGCTCCTCCCACGAGGGAGAAAAAAATATTCATAAGAGTTCCCAAAACACACTAAATATCAGTTCCTATAATGAATGGTTCAGTGTTACTGCTAACTAAGCCATCGTAGAGGAAGGAAGGCCTGTGTGACATTTCAGAGGAATCCTTGCTTCAAAGAACCTTCAGAAGAAACATTTCCTCAAACCTGTTTTGCAAACTAAGATTTCCTTACTCCTCTCAATATTTTTACCATTATAGCTACAGTGCATTATGGGAGAATCCTACCACCCATGTGGAAGATGGCTAGCCCAAATCCCCTTGGCAAGTACTAGGGGTTCTCTCAGTTGAAAACTCATGTGTGAGATTCCAGGGACCATTGCAGGAGGTTGTGAACCCAAGTCTCTCTGGGTCACTTGAAGGGGTTCCAAGCCTAGACAGCTACACTAGAGGGTATAGCTTTTTTCTACCATAATTAGGTCTTCCAAGCTAGGTGACTTCAACAAACGCTGTAGGGAACTCTACTACCAACCAGCCTGGAAGCACTTCAATCAAGAGGGGGAGCCTTTTCCTATAACATTGGACCAAAGGGATTCATGGCTCTTGAAATTACTTCATCAAGATAGATGCAGTATACATCAAAAGTCAAGCAGGCTTATCTTAAAATCAGTTTATTTCTAACACACTGAAACAAGTGAAAAAAAATCTGTTTTCTAAGGAACTTGTAATAAAGAAGTTATTAGCTGTAAGCTGCATACAGTCACCCCTTGATGGGATGGGCAGCATACAAATTTAATAAATGAATAAGTATATAACCCAAAGTCACACCAAATTACTAGTCAAACTTCTCCCTTTAATCTCATTCTAGTATGCCATGTACATATTACAAGCTGTGCTATTTCTATGAAAAACTCAAAATGATAAAAGATGGTACTTACAGCCTCAGTGGGCGTTTTCTTCAGCTTAGTTCGGTCTACTTTCATTTTTATTAGTTTTCCACTTTCCGATCCTGCTTGGTGAACCAAAGAGAGTTGACTATCAGTGACAATATTTCAAATGGTTTAAAAGCAGCAGGCATATAACAGAACAAAAATGATTTGGAAAAAAAATCTAGAGATCAATGTTTCCTGAACTGACAATACCCAGAAATGTGTATTTCAATGCCACAGTAGCCAAAGTTGCTAAGAAGGGGAAATGTTGGTATATAGAGGCACTCATGGATGAGTTCAAGGGACAAAACAAACTGCCAAGAATTCACATTTATTGTAATTTCTGTGTCTAGATTTCAAGATTTTTTAAAAACTGTAATCTCAAATGCTACAAACTAAAATGGCAGCCTTCAATGTCATACTTACTTCCCAGAATGCCTGAGTTCTAGAGACACTCCTAAAAAAATACTAGGTGATTGCAGCTTAGTTCCTGTTTTTGCTGATTGATCAGCAATCCAAGAAGGATGAATATAAAAAATTAAACAGATAGTAAGCATTCTAGGGAGAAAGAGATGTGATAATGCACACCCTGAGAGTTTAAAGGACAGTTTTGTGGGTACCTGCAAGTGCATGTACCTAATATTTCTCCTCACATTTATGATCTATGAGCTTGTTTTGATGTGATGTGCATTTGCCTCAATGTTTTGCCAGATTCTTGGGGTGCGAACTATGCTTGATTTTCATTAGCTTATTTGGGCGTGGTGCATGTGTATTTTATCTGGTGTTTTTTCCCCTTTTCTTTTTTCATACGGATGTGTAGTATGTCTGAAACTTTTAGCTTGTATATTTCTGTAACATGGCTAATTTACCTTCCTGAAGTTGGCATTTAAGAAGGAAAATCTGAAAAATGGACATTTTGTTACAAAGTATAGATCCCATGGTAGCCATGATGTGCATACATACCACAAAAACACACACTTAAAATTTCCAAGTGGGTTCACGGACTCCCCAAAGTCAGCATTGTACTACTTCCTCTGCAGCTTTCCTTATTTTACTAAGACACATCCTAGAGTGCTAAAATTCGGAGTTTAGTAGCATCTTTTGCAACTATTGTAACAAATTTCATTAAATGCTTTTAACTTATGCCTTTTAATATCATTTGTCAGTGAGAAAAGGTGCTACCAGACTCCTTCAGGTTATTGGCTACCATACATTAATACAGATCTCTTCCTACAATGCTACAACCTGCAGGCAAGTTTCTAACCAGGTTCTGGATACTCACTGAGCTCCAGGTTCATAGCACTTATCTTGCCCCCCAAAAATCTGAACCGGACAATTAGTCTTCCATTCTACAATAACATCTCCTACTTTAAAATAAACAAGAGTCTGATCTTACTTATTAAAAAAAAAACATTTGATAAGGGGATAGTGCTAAAAGGCACAATTAGGAAGAACAAGTAAACACACCAAGCTGGAAAAAGGGTATATTTGAATATATTAAAGTAGCAATCTAAACATATGAAAGTTAAGCCCAAACAGCTCAGTATTTTCAGTTTGATTCTACAGGCATTTTCCCTCTGAGTCAAAATATTAGGTCTAACTGGGAAAAATATGCTGGACATCTATTATTGCTAACAATTGTTATCATTATTTGGTAACCTATACAATAGCAAACCAGATGAAATTAGGAAGAATGTTCCTGAAAGATGAAAACATTTTTTTTAAGTTTGATAAATTCAGTTACAAAATACCAGGAGCAGGCAGGCAATCTGAGACTTCTAAGGTCCATCACCACGTACCCAATGACATCAAACTTCCAATCCTGATAGTGGAGGGAGGTAGATCAACCTTGAGGTTGCCTGGAAACCCAGCAAGATAAGTAACTCTACCCTGTTCAGCCTAGTATCTTGTTTTCATATGTTTTGACTCTTTTCTCATCTACTCAACCTAGAAATAATTTATTTTCAAACAAGAGGAAATCTAGGAGTTGCCCTCTAATCATCTATTTTCAACTAGATGGTAGAAAGTGTGTTTCAGTGTCTTTTAGCATTTGCAGGTCTGTATACTTCCGTTTCCTCTGCAATACCCAATCTGTTTTCTACCATATGCATATGTATACGGATTTAGAAAAGAAACAGAACTCCAGAGGAGGAGTAAGCAAAAAACAAAACAAAAACCCCACTGAATTAAAAGGGCAAAATAAAATCATATTTCTCACCCTATCCATTCCACAACTGTGGACCTTGAATAGAGAGTGCCTCCTAAATGTATTTTCCGTGGACCAAGCAAGGAATTCCGCTGTTAAAGAGAGCTTGTCTCTCAATAGTCCTCAGTGTCTTGCTGAGATTTGGCTGTTAGTTTATCCAATAAATCCAGGCAATGACCAGGAGTCAACACACACATACATCCACTAGTCCAGTTTCATTTACTCTGTCCAACAATCATGACTCTTTTCTGCCTCCTACATACATTCCTTACCATTGAGTGTTCTTAGGTCAGCCATATTTTATTTCTAACTATAGAAATCACATTAGAAAGGCCTAATTTGTTTGTAAACTGAAACAATATAAAGAGAAGAACTCATTCATTCGTAACATAAATACAAAGGAAATATACAATCTAAACAAAATTCAAATCATTGTTAAAATGCCAATAAAAATGTAAAATGTCAATAAAGAAAAATCCAGTATCTTCTGGATTCAAAATTCTAGACAATCAAAACCCTGTAATTTTCTCAATCTCAAATGCATTGCCTTCTAAAATAGATATTTCAGTCTTAACTATCCTTACGTTACAGTCTGCTGTTTCCCAAATTCAGCAATTTGGAGAAAGATATGTTTCCATTGTTACTACCATATCTTCAACTTGAAAAATCACTATTGCTGATTAAGGTGTCATACTTCTGTTAATTAACCCAACTGTGGGGACAATAAACACAATTAATTCCCCAGTTTCTGAAAGTCTGATTTTCTCAATCATGATCTTTCAGTGTAGGACAAAGCTGAGATGGAATACCTCTGAAATGGAAACAGCTATAGTGGAGAGATTCACAATATGTACCATATCCAATGTTACATGAAGATGCAACAGGTATTATCAAGACCTGTTTATACTTCTACTACACTCCACCTTTTATTCTTTCTAATCTTTGCCTCCTGCTGCTTATAACTGCTTTTAAAGCCTTGTCAGCCAACTCCAGCTCATGAAAACAGTTACCTCATGTTTTAGGCACTTGGACTGTGTTTATTTTTCTGACTGCTTTTGACCATTTAAAGTTTTCCTTCATTTGAGAGTAGCCATTTGTCCTCACTTTCAGAAATCAATTCTATCAATATGCAGTGGGACAGACTCTTCACCAAACAGTGAAATAATTCTCAGAAATCCACCTTTCTCTCTGCATCATATACCACATGGTAAGAAATAACTCATCTTGTAGATTTTCTCAACCTTACCACTTCTACTTCAGCAACTGACCCCAGCTAAAATGAAACATAAATGTCATCATCTTTGGAAAGAAATGTGCTCCATCATAATTCAAAGATCCATAGAAGAAGCAGATGTAAGAGACAAATCCAAATCTTAATGTTCACCACAAAATAGTATGTGACTCTAAACAATAGGCTACATATTTGCTTCATTCTATTTACTGCAAGGACTATAATACAGTAACATTACACAGTGCAATTCTTTAGTAAGGAGGCATTTTTTCCTTTTCTCTAGCCCATTTGGCATTTATTGACCAAATCATTTCCTATGTCATTGTGCATTTACTAGGGATTAATTCTCATTTAACAGAATACAATTTGTATGTAGGATGAATGGATTAAACTATGATAAGACTTGATATGATAAGACTTGATATGATAAGCATGTTAGCATAAAGTTTGTTATATGCATTAGGAGGTACTGCTAATTTTGGTTAACTTAGACTTATTATGTACATTTTTGTGACAAAGTTATAAAGTGATGGCATTGTGAATGGAAGCTGCTTTTAATTACTCTCGCTTTCTGGCAGAATACATAATTCCTGGATTAATGTTTATTAAATATATTTGCCATTCAATACTCAGGTCAACTTACATTCACAAAATATAACATTAATAGCAATAGCACTTAGACTTACCTTATTTTTTGGAGTATAAGACGGACTCTCCCACCCCCCTAAAAGAGGCTGAAAATTTGGGTGCATCTTATACTCCGAATGTAGCCCCGCCCACCAGCCGGCCCCCACCCTTTGGCCTCTACCTCCCAGCAATTTGCCTCCTTGCAGCAAACAGCAAACAGCCTGTTTGAGTTTCAGCTTCATCACAGCCTGATTAGCACAAGCAGCTGATCGTTGGTTGGATCGGCCTCCCGACCGTCAGCTGTTTCAGGCTGCAGGGATTGCCATTGCCTATTGCTGCCTCCACGCGCCCCATTTTTGGCCTCCGCATCCCATTTTTGGCCTCTGCGTGCCCCGTTTTCGGCCGCTGCATGCCCCATTTTCCGCCCATTCTGATCCCCGCCGCCCGGAACAGGTGGAAAATGGGGCACGCAGAGGCAAAAAACAGGGCATGCGGAGGCTGAAAACAGAATGCGGAGGCCGGAGGCGGCAATAGGCTATGGCAATTCCTGCAGCCTGAAACAGCTGATCGTCAGGAGGCCATCCAACCGACAATCAGCTGCTTGTGCTAATCAGGCTGTGCTGAAGCTGAAACTCAAACAGGCTGTTTGCTGTTTGCTGCAAGGAGGCGAATTGCTGGGAGGCAGAGGCAGATTTTTTGTGTGTGTGCTAATCAGGCTGTGCTGAAACTGAAACTGGCTGTTTGCTGCAAGGAGGCAAATTGCTGAGAGGCAGAGGCAGATTTTTTTTTCTTGTTTTCCTCCCCCCAAAAAAGGTAGGTGCGTCTTATAGTCCAGAGCGTCTTATACTCTGAAAAATACGGTATATACCGCTTCACAGTGCTTTATAGCCCTCTATATTATATAACATTAAAACAAAATGATATTAAAATTGGGCAGCAAGATAATATCACAGATTTTTATCAAGTCACAAAGCTTTATGCCAGCTACCAAAAAGTCAAATACACCTCTCTGTAGTTGTCACCCAATTCAGCTCTGATGGCAGAGAAACTAAAGGAAACCCTCCAATTATCATCTCATTGCAAGGGCAGGTCAGGACTAGTAATCAGTAAATATGCTTAAGGATTGGTGATATATATATATATATATATATAAACATATATATATCTTTGTCCCTGGAACATGCAGATAGGGAGAAGAATCCTGTGGCTCAGAGGTTTAATCACTTGCCTTGTTAGGCAAGGAGCCCGGGTTCTAATCCCATAAGGGTGTGGCTAGCTGATGAGAGCTAAATAGCTTGAAATAGATCTATACTAGTCTCCCTTTATTTATGTAAAAATATAACATATAGAAACGGACTGTCGTTTGTAATTAACTGTCTGGATGGCCCCTGGAGGGGCCGAAAGGCAAAAAGGAAGCAGTATGCTTTCTCCCATATTTGGGTATACCAGGTGATTTAACAGGGAAAAAAACATATATATATCTTTGTCGCTGGAACATGCAGATAGGGATAA
>QLTV01002677.1:3151448-3180265 GCA_003457575.1 Thermophis baileyi
GACGGAGCTACAAGTCCCAGGTAGGACGTGCATCTCGCGGCCCAACATGTTCCACCTGCCAGAAATGAGTCTCTGTGAGACTCGTCCCGCCACCGCCGCTGCCTCGTGGAGCAGGACTCTGCAAGGCCTGTTGTGCCGTTGCATGCACCAACGGCAGAAGGACCCCAGCTGTGCCAGTATGATGAAGTTTGCGGCAGTCCTGCAGTTCGTGCATGCAACGGCACAACAAGCCTTACTGAGTCCTGCTCCACGAGGCGGTGGCGGCAGGGAGGGGAGGCGAGGCAGCAGCGATGGGACATGCAGACCCACGCTCGCCGCCTACTGCACCCCCAAAATAATAAGCCCCCCCCCGATAATAAGGCCGAGGCCATATTTGGGGGGTCAAAAAAATATAAGCCCCTGTCTTATTTTCGGGGAAACACGGTATATATATATATCTCCCCATCCACTTGACTGAAGTCAAAGGCCTTTCAGCTGTACTTAATAAAATTGAATTTTCTGAAAAGTTTTTATTGCAGTCCCATAAGATGAAAAAAAACTCTCAGGTTAACAGTATAAGTACCGTATTTTTCGGAGTATAAAATACTCCAAAAAGAGGGTGAAAATCTGGGTGCGTCTTATACTCCGAATGTAGCCCCGCCCAGCCTCTCAAATGGAGGTTTCAGAGGCTGAAAAAAAAGCAAGGCGCAGGCAGAGCTCACAACCAATGAACCTGTTGATAAAATTCACCTCTGAGAACAGCTGACTGTGAGTATTCTGGGAGCACGATCCACCCGCCAATCAGCTTTTTTCTTATTTTCCTCCCCAAAAACTAAGGTGCGTCTTATACTCCGAAAAATACGGTAAATCTTTTGCAATTGCTTCCAATCCAGAATGGTCTAACAACCAATCGTAGTGAAAACTACACAACAGTCCAGGAAACATGACATGATGCACTCCTGGCTTTCTATCAATATAAATTTATTAAGATGATCAAGAGTCTTTATGCCAAAACCAGATCTGAAATGGATCAAGATAAGATACAAGCAAGTCTGGAATTAAACACAGACTATAACTCATTAAAATTGTTTTTTTCCCCATAGTGGGTATAAGCAAATAACCAATAACTGTATCCAGTCTTTATGTAGATCAAGGACTACAATAAAGAGATATGACTATAACCTATACTCGAGAAACCAGAATGTTCTTTTTTAAGAATGGCCCACAAAACATCTCTGAAAAGCAATTGAAATTATTCACTCATATAGAGACTTACTGATCATTCATCACAAAGCATACCATCTATGACAGCAATTATCTATTCTTGCATTTCTCCCTAGGTTTGTCTCTGGATTGTCTAATATATAAGCAAGTTCCAAAGGTACCTTGTATTATTGTCTAAAATACAGGTAATCCTCATACAATTGAGCCCAAAATTTATGTTGTTAAGTGAGAAATTTGTAAAGTGAGTTTTGCCCCATTTTACGACTTTTCTTAGCACATTTGTTAAGTGAATCACTGCAGTTATTAAATTAGTTAACACAGTTGTTAAGTGAATCGGGCTTCCCCATTGAATTTGCTTGTCAGAAGGTCGCAAAAGGTGATCGCATGACCCTGGGATACTGCCATCATCATAAATATGAGCCAATTGCCAAGCATCTGAATTTTATTCACGTGATCATGGGGATGCTGCAAGTCATGTGGGAAAAATTGTCATAAGTCACTAAGTGAACTGTTGTAAGTTGAGGACTATCTGTATTTATATCCTGCTCTTCAGCTGGAAAAGTGCTCAGAAACTGCACCAGATGGGCAGACAACTGGAGATAAACAATGCCTCAAAGGGACTTTCCTAATAATAAAAGTTATTAGGAAAAAAGAGTTTAAATAACAAACACAAGAATTCAGGCAAGCATTTGACTTGCCGATAAGAAATGTATATGTAGGCACATCAAAGCAATTAACATTGTTCTATTTCTCCTGCTGTTTCAATGTAAGGAAAAGAAAGTCTGTCTTTTCTAAGAAGGTAGGCCAGTCAGCACCTGTAGGCTGCATAGGAAATGACTACTAATTTTCTAATCAATTGGAAAACCAACTCTCACCCCACTGTTGCCTCACAACCATTTCATGAATTTCCAGCTTTGTTCAAAAGCATCCTTTGCCAACAGTTTAAAACTTCAATTCCTGTTTTCCCACCCAAATCTTCTTTTTTACAGATTAGTAAACTGCTAAACTCATCATTTACCTGTAAACAGCACGACCCAACTGCAGCACTTTTCACCGCAGCACTTCCTACTACAGAATTTATTACCTAAAATAACAGATGTTATACTTTTTCCAGGATATAGGTTCTGTTTTGACATATCAGTCTTTCTGGATACCAATGTTAGGAAACTACCTAGAAACAAAGCAGGCCATGTCATTATCTAGATCAGCGGTCACCAACTGGTGGTCCGCGAGAAAATTTTGGTGGTCCACAGAAAAATTATTTGCATTTTTATATTGCACTAAATACTATTTATCTTTTTTAAAAATTCATATTAGTGGTCCGCAGGATTTAAAATTATGAATTTAGTGGTCCCTGAGGTCCGAAAGCTTGGTGACCCCTGATCTAGATGACAAATAACTATGAGAAACTGTTTTGACATTCTTTTTCCAGCATATGCACATACGACTATGCCTCACCAATGTTCATTAACTGGATACTTATTATGAGCAAAAGTGGTGCTCAGCGATAGGTGAGCTTATACAGTTATTACATCCTGGAGTAAAAGCAGAGAAAGGGGGCGTTGGTCTTACCTGATATGCTCCTTCTCGGTGTGCTGAGAGAATCCAAAGAATGGGTTAACTCCGCCTTTCTGCCCAGAGACTGACTCCTTTTAAACTTTGCAGCCATGCCTCTTGACTGTCCCCCAGTTTTGATGAAGGCGTAGCTGTTGACTTGACGCATTACTGATCCTGTTATCCACTCCTGGACTCTGGACCAGATGGTCGCCACGGTGGGGTTGGATTCTCTCTCAGCACACCGAGAAGGAGTGTATCAGGTAAGACCAACGCCCCTTCTCCAGTGTGCTGAGCAGAGAATCCAAAGAATGGGACATACCAAAGCCGGAAAGGTGGGCCGCGGTCTGGTCCTGAGTCTCCAGATCTGAGTGTACCTTTTGGAGAACCCGTCTGCCAAACGCCGCTTCAGCCGAAGCGAAAGTGTCCAATTTGTAGTGTCTGATGAACGGGGATGGTGAGGACCAAGTCGCTGCCCTACAGACTTCCTCGAGAGAGGCCTGTGTCGCCCATGCCGCCATAGTGGCCGCACTCCTGGTAGAGTGGCCCGTCACTCGCCGAGGCAACGGAAGAGCATGAAGCTCATATGCGTTGGCGATGCATGCCCTTATCCACCGACCCACTGTCACCTTGCTACCCAGCGTAGAAGGCTGGAATGACACGAATAGAGACTCTGTTTTCCTGAAAGGAGCTGTTCTTTTGATGTAGATGCGGAGGGCCCTCCTGATATCCAAGGTATGCCACTTCTTTTCCAGGGCATGAGTCGGGCCCGGACAGAAGTCTGGCAAAATGATTTCCTGTGCCCTGTGGAACAAGGAATTAACCTGGGGGAGAAAGGAGGGATCCAGCCGCAGAACCACCCTGTTTGAATGGAATACACACAGGTCCCCCCTTATGGAGAGGGCCGCCAGCTCCAAAATTCGTCTAGCCGAGGCAATAGCCACAAGGAAGGCTACCTTGCAGGTGAGAAAACGCAGGCTGGCCGTCCATAACGGCTCGAAGGGAGCAAAGGAGAATGCCTGCAGGACCTTGGGCAAGTCCCAGGTGGGATACCTGTGTACCACTGGAGGCTTTAAATTGGTTGTTCCCTTAATGAAGTTGCGTACAATAGGGTGATGTGTGAGGGACTCCAAATCCCCACATGACAACACCGACAACAGAGCTGCCACCTGTCTGCGTATGGTGTTGGGGGATAGGCCCTTGTCCAGCCCATCCTGGAGGAATTCCAGGATCTGGGCAACGGATACAGAGGTGGGATTAATGTTGTCCTTGGAGCACCAGCTATAGAAGATCTTCCAAGTCAAGTCATAGATTCTGTTGGTTGATGGCCTCCTACAGGCCTGGATTGTCCTGATCACCCTGGTAGAGAACTTGCCTTGTCTCAGAACCCTCCACTCAAATGCCATACGGTCAGTTGAAGCCATTGTGGTTCTGGGTGGACTAGAGCCCCCTGACTGAGGGATATTCTGTCCTGAGGAATCCTCCATGGCCTGGATACGGACAGACTGACCAGATCTGCAAACCACGGTCGTCTGGGCCAGTGTGGGGCCAGGAGCAATACCTCTGCCTTCTCCGCCAACACCTTCTTGATTACCCCTGGGATCAGGGGAAGAAGGGGAAAGGCGTATAAGACACCTCGAGGCCATGGAGTGCGGAGTGCATTGGTCCCTTCAGCCCCCAGTGTTGCGAACCTGGAGTAAAACCTCGGCAAGTGATTGTTTAACGGGGTAGCGAACAGGTCTGGGACTGGGGTCCCGAACCGCTCTGACAGCTCCCTGAACAGGTCTGGATGCAGGCGCCACTCCGAGTGGTTGACTGTGGTCCTGCTCAGCCAATCCGCTTGTACATTCATTGTCCCCAAGATGTGTTCCGCCCTGATGGAGAGAAGATGCTTCTCTGCCCAGAGACCCAATTTCTCTGCCTCTCGCATGAGGGGTCTGGAGTGGGTGCCCCCTTGACGACTGATGTGGGCCTTTGTGGCTACGTTGTCTGTTAGAATGAGAATGTGATGGCCAGAGATCTTGTCCTGGAACGATATGAGGGCCAGACGGACTGCCCTGAACTCCAGCCAGTTGATGTTGTTCGTCAGATCGTCCTGTGACCACTGTCCCTGTGCCATCTGTGATTGAAAGTGAGCACCCCAGCCGAAGAGGCTGGCGTCTGTGGTGATAGTCAGGAGGCTGGACTCCTTGAAGCCACATCCCTTTGTCATGGTCCGGGACGTCCACCACTGGAAGGACTGGAGTACCCTGTGTGGGACCCGAACCTTGGTCTTGCCGGACCTTTGGTAGGGTAGGAGGACCTTTGGTAGGGTAGGAGGAACCACTACAAGGTCCTGGCGTGTAGACGTGCCCAGGGAACGATTGTGATGCAAGATACCATCTTGCCCAGGAGCTGTGAGAGGAGGACCAGTGGAACTGACCGGATCGTTCGGATCTGGTTCGCCAATGCTTTTATGCTGTCCTGATGCTCCTGTGATAGGTAGACCTAACATAATGAGGTGTCTATGATCGCCCCCAGGTGTGGTAAACAGGTGGAAGGAGTCAGGTGACTCTTCTTGTAATTGATGGAAAATCCGTGATCCTGAAGATCCCGGATTGTGACTTGCAGGTCCTCTGCCGCCCGAAGGTGGGAGGAGGACTGGATTAAGATGTCGTCCAGGTAACACTGGATGCGGATTGGGATCGCCCTGAGGTGGGCTACCAGTGCCGCCAGTATTTTGGTAAAAACCCTGGGTGCTGAAGACAGACCGAATGGTAGGGCTCTGTACTGATAATGCTGTCCCGCGTAGTAGAACCGGAGGAACCGACGGTGGGACTGTAGAATAGGTACGTGGAGGTATGCCTCCGTCAGATCTATGGATGTTAAGAAGTCGCCCTCCTGAATGCTCTCCAGGATGGACTGGAGAGACTGCATCTTGAACCTCTTGTAAATCAGATGGTCGTTTAACCTTTTTAGGTCCAGAATCGCTCTCCACCACACCCCACCCCAAGGACTTTGGGATTACGAATAGGATGGAGTAGAATCCCTGCCCCTGTTGGTCCGCCGGAACCGGCTGGATAGCCTGAATGTCCAATAGGTGTTGGATTGCGGCCTCCATGAGACCCCTTCTTGTGTTGTTTCTTGGTATGGGGCAACGTATGAAGAATCTCGGGGGTGTGGAGAGAAATCCGAGCGTGAGGCCTAGTCTCACTGTGTTTAGGACCCAGGTGTCTGTCGTGGTTGCCTCCCATTGATTTGTGAATAGCGCTAGACGGCCGCCAATGGGAGGGTTGGACCTGGGGTCATTTGTAGCGATGGAAGGGTCGACCTCCAGAGCCACGAAATGGTATCTTGTTCTGGAATTGTTGTTTGTTTCTATCTCGAAATCTGGTTCTATCCGTCTGGCGATCAGCTCTGTGGGGGTACGTCCTCTGGTAGTAGCCCAATCCTGTGTCTGTTTGCTGAAAGGAAGGCTTGCGAAAATAAGGCGAGGGGCGTCGTTCCGAAGGCAGGATCTTTCTCCTATCCTTGGTTTCCACCAAGATGGGCTCCATGGCCTCTCCAAACAGCTTGCCCCCCTTGAAGGGTGCAGAGGCTAGCCTCCATTTGTATTTTGCGTCCGCCTGCCAGTGGCAAAGCCACAGCAGACGGCGCGCCGTTACCGACAATGCAATAGCTCTGGAAGCGAACTTGGTTGCATCTAGGGTGGCATCAGCCGAAAATTCCGTCGCCGCTATCAACTTGTTGATATCCTGTTGGAGGCGTTGGTCATCAGGTGAAGCTCTCGCTTGCATCTGGCGAAGCCAGAGTAAGGAGACTCTATTGAAGAAGGAAGCGGTAGTTGCTGCCTTTACTGCCCAGGCCGCCGCCTGGTGAGACCTGCAAAGGGTCAGTTCAGCCCTTTTATCCTGTTTTCAGAGCGTCTGCCGTGTCTTGAGACAGGAGAGTAGAGGACGTTAAGGCTGCCACAGGCCCGTCTATTGTTGGTAATTGTAACTGCTCAGCGAATTCTGGAGCTACATTATAAAATCTCTTGTCATTCCCACTTGGGTTGGCGTAGGTTCCTGGGTGAACCCATTGCCTCCGGACCACGTCCCGGAACAATTGGGGTGAAGGGATCTCCTCACTCTCCACTGTTGGCTCTGTAAAGAGGAGGTCATTTGGGTCTGGTAAGCCCAATGCTGGCTCTGATGTACTTGGCTCAGCTCCCATGTGTGATGTGGTCTTGGCTTTAAACAGGAGGGATTTAAAGAGGGCTGGGCGAAAAAGCCCTGTAAAAGCTGGGGGGAAAAACTGCCAAGCATAGCAACAAGGGAGGCACTTAAACAACTTGACAGGCTCACTCAGTCCAATCACGGAGCAGACGGATTAACCCATTCCTGGATGCTATATCCATTATGAGGGAGAAGCTGGGGGGTCAGGAACTAACCCTTCATCCTCTGAGAGCACTAGTTCTCTCTGGTCTTCCTCTCCTGAAAGCCAATCCTTACTCTGTAGGGATGAAGTTGGAGAGCGAGGTTCCCTAAGGTTCGCCAAGTCTGCATGAACCTGAGATTTCAGGTGTTGACTATGCTCTGGAGATGAGTCTGATGCCACTGAGTTAGCTTGGTTTCCTTGCTGCAATGCTGCAGCAATCCCCTGCGTTATGGAGATAAGGAGTTTCATTTGTTCAGAAATCTCTGGTCTTTGGTTCTCCCCAGGCAGAGCCCCGCCACTGTGGGGGTAAATGTTGCCTCTGGGGCAGATTGCCTCTGTTTTAAAATAGGCTCCCAATGCCTCTCTGCTGGCAGTCTGTTTGTGGTGCAAAGGGATCCTCCTTGCTGCCTCTTATAAAAGGTAGCTGTGGAGATTGTTCTCTGGCGCCCACTGGCGCCCAGGTATGGGAGCTCAGAGTCCCGTTTCCTGATTGGGTCAGGCAATGAATGGGCAGTAATGGAATCTCCCCCGGGAAGATCTGTCTGCCTCCGTCGCCCAGCTTGCCTCTCAGCCTTGGAGATCTCTTTCTCCAGAGCTTTTTGGCGTCTCCGGGCATCTCTTTCCTCAGCCTTAGAGGCTTTTCTGGGATGCAAGGCTTTTGCCCTTATTTGGGCAGCCACTCTTCTACTGCCCGCTCTTGATGCTGAGGGACCTTTCTGTTTAATATGGGGCTGTACTGGGGACCCCCTCTCTTCCCCACTGACGTGAGCCACCTCCTGGTTCTCTGAGGCAGCAGTATCTTCCATCCTTTGTTTCTCCTGCTGTATTGGAGGCTTTGTGGCCCCTGCTGGGGAGGCACCAGGGCGTCTGCCGCTGAAAAGCGCGCCAAACGTCGGCTGTGTTTGAATGAGCCGGAAGATGGCGGGGGCGCTGGGCAGAACAAAGCCGCCAGCCACGTTGCTCTACGGCAGCGGTTCTCAACCTGTGGGTCGCGACCCCTTTGGGGGTCGAATGACCCTTTCACAGGGGTCGCCTAAGCGCACGCTAGCCCGCCACGCCCTTTGTCACCTCATCGCGCACGGGGAGGGGGCGGGGAAGGGGTCGCGGCATTAGGAAGGTTGAAAACCACTGCTCTACGGCTATGCCGGATGGAGCTTAGTCATTGCGGCGGCTGTGCCGATCAAACAGGAAGCCAGCCGGACTGTTGCAGCGGCTCTGCCGATCAAACGGGGTAGCCAGCTGAGTCGTTGCAGCGGCTGTGCTGATCAAACAGGGTAGCCAGCTGAGTCGTTGGGCAGCTCTGATCGCTGCGGCGGCAGTATTGCTCGCTCGCAAGCTGCTCCATTTGCCAAAAAACAGCTGACGGGAGCTGCTCCACTCTCCCGCTCACCAGCCGATTGCTTAGGCGGCTGTAACACTCGCCTGAAATTCGCGCTGTGTTGCTCGCCCAAAACACGCTGTTCGCCGAAAAGCAGCTGACCTGTTGCTAACTCTAAGCCGCTCTAGTGCCAAACAGCTGATTGCTGCGGCGGCTGTATTGCTCGCCCGAAAACCTCGTCACTGCCCAAAAAACTGCTGAGAATCCAAAGAATTTAACTGTGCCTTTTTGCTCTAAAGAGCTCCTCTTAAACGCGTCTCTCTTGGGCTAAGACTGAGTCAAAACTGGGGGAGGCATGGCTACAAAGTTTAAAAGGACTCAGTCTCTGGGCAGAAAGGCGGAGTTAACCCATTCTTTGGATTCTCTGCTCAGCACACTGGAGAATGATTATATTGTGATCCAACAGTTACTTGCATCAGGAGTTCAAAAATAAATAATCTCAAACTCTCACCATAATAAATATTTGAGGAAAGAAACTGGTTTGTTTCTGGTAACAGGAGCGAGTATCTAAGTTAATACGTCCTTTTCATTCTTGACTGGGAGATTTTAAATTAATTCTTATCCTTCTAAACAGTTCTGGCCTACCTTCCAAAGGAGATCTCAATTCCTGACTTTAAACACCATGTTGTCATACTAGAAAGATGAACAAGCTGACCAAAGGTAGGTCAGGCAAGATTAGCCTGCAGGTCTGCAGTATGTGCAGACTTGTCATTCATGATTCCAATCTTCTTTGCTCATTCAGGCAGAATAAGCAACATCCAATTTGCAGTGGTGATAGCAAGTTTTTATTATCATTATTCTGGTTACAGTCATTTAAATGTAAATGCAAATGTGCAATATATACAGTATCACATTTCAGTAGCCTTATATCCTAAAATGTATTTATTCCAGTTGCTAAGGACCACTGGAGTATTACAATGATATACAGTTGTTAAGAGTGTGTGTTTGCAATTTTAGGTTGCTTTTTAGGGGGAGATCATCAGTAGTGGGTTCTAAATCCCGTCGCTATCAGTTCGCTCGTGAGTGCGCGCGACGCTTCCCCGGGCGGGGGGGGCGGAGCCTCCCGCCACCGCCGCTACCAGTTCGCAGAACCGGGCCGAACCGGGAGCAACCCACTGCTGGAGGGTTTTTTTTTTTTAAAGAAAAACAAAAACTAAAGCCTATTGGAATTAAAACACCTATTTTATTTGATTTGCCCCTCAAAACTGTTCCACTACTCATTTAGTTTCCTACTGAAATTTAAGTGAATTTTGGGTGGCTTAGAAGATGCAAAAAAAGGGGGCTGAGAGCCTCACCACAGCCTGTAAGTCAAAGGCTGACCATCATATATTTCATATGTACCTCTTCAGAAAAATTTAAAAAGTGCTGATTGATATACATAAGCTGCAAGTTAAGCAGGATATGTTAGTTGACCTTGTGATTCAGTCAGACATCCCAAGTGCTGATTACCCCTGTGCTCATGAATTTGCATCAGTCTTTGGGGAGGTATGACTTCCATCACATAAAGCAAAGGCATACTCTTCAGCCACTCCTGAAAACAAGAATATTTTAAAAGAAAGAAGTTGCTGGGACTGAAAAGGCTGCATTATCTTCCAATAATTCTGATAAATGGCTAGAATTACTTCTGGAGGCCAGGAAAGGTTTGGGAAAAGCAACATAAAACTCTGCTTTAGGATTCAGATTATATTTAACAAACAGGTAAATGTTTTAGGGTATAAATGTATTACATTTCAATTTCTTTTTTCAATGTGTGCCCAAATTCTAACATTGATTATATGTACCATTCTTTTATACATTAAGTTATGCATGAGGATATTTCCTTTCGTTCAAATCCCTTGAATTTTTAAAGAAAATCTAAGCTGTAAAACTCAAAAGCCTGTGGAAATTTATTTATTTGTATCCTGCTTTTATTATTTTTACGAATAACTCAAGGTGGCGTACATAACCATCCTCCTTCTATTTTCCCCACAATAACCCTGTGAATTCTGTTGGGCTGAGAAAGTGACTGGCCCAGAGTCATCTCACTGGCTTTCGTGGCTAAGGCTAGTCTTGAACTGAAATTGATTACTACAGAACTGTGGTCTGTTGGATTTTTTTTAGCTTAATCAGTTTGCCAGCTGCTGTATACTTTGAATCAGGCATGATGGACTCTAGATACTACATTACTGAATATTTACAACATAAGGAGAAAAGAAAGCCAGATCTGGGAACTTCACAGACTGGAGGCTGGAGAAAGTATTACAGATGAGTGCCACTGAAAGATAGATGCAACTTTAGAATAGGGGAAGGTCCAGAATGTAAAGATGCAATAGATTTTTGAGAGGGGATGTCCGAGACCACCAGCAGATAATTTATAAGCTCAGCCCCATTGTTATGTGTGTAGGGGAAAGGGGTCTGTCTTAATTTTGTATGCAAGCCCAACTATTATAGTTTAGTAATATGTGTGAACAAAGACCCAATAGCTTGCTCACCAAAACATGTTTTTAAAACACTGATTTAGTCACAATTATGTTATAGTTTCACACAACCTGTGCCAATTTTGCCAGATAACATAGGGCAAGTGAATTGAATAAATATGATAAAGTAATTTCATCAGTTAGCAATACAATACCGGAAAAGGTTAATTACAAGAACTGCATAGTGAAGACTCCCCTTTGCAGCAATTCTTAGGACATATCTGCACCAGAAAATTCTCACAGGTGGGTTTCTAACGAACCTGCTCAAATTATATTAAGAGGCTATCTGCACATCTGCTCCCTTACAATTCACAGAACTCGAATATCAGAATGTAGAGAATTCATTTCATTAATTATGAAATGAAAAAATTATGTGTAATCTATAAATATCAAATTAGAGAAAAATAATTCTGGAAAAGGCTATCCCTAATGATTCAGACAAAGTGGTTTCCATAAATTCACATGCAACTAGAAAGCAGAACATCAGCACCATCCAGAAACAGCTCTTTTCTTTCATTCTCCTCTTTAATCCATTTGCTCCAAAATTTAGGCGAATAGATATTTCTCATATTTGAAGCATCCAGGTCAGATAAACAGTGCTTCTGTAACACAACATATTTTATTATCTACCTCAATATAACTTAGTAAAGGTTTCTGTTGATTTGTAATCTCTTTTGCTGATAACAGGAATTCTGAGACAGATTAACCTGATATCTGCTAGTCATAACATATTTAATGTGAACTTTGATCTAATTACTATCCCTCTCTTCCCAACCTGTCCCAATTAACATCCTAAACTGCAGGCTATATATATTACTCTGGAACAAGCTAGAAGTATTAAATTAATGCTTTTCAGCAGCCCAATTAGTCCTCTCCAAATAAGTTACAGTGCCCTTGGTCACAAGCCACAAGCATGCTTGAACTCCAACATAACTAAAAGTATCATGCTGAAAAAGATGGCTTCCATTCCATGTTTGAAATATAAAATGTAATTGTAAAAGTTCAGACTGATTTGCCCAATTTAGCAATGTCCTAGATATGCTACCGTGTTTCCCTGAAAATAAAACCCTGTCTTATATTTTTTTGAACCCTGAAATAAGCGCTTGGCCTTATTGCCATGCACTCAAAAGCCTGATTGGGCTTATTATCAGGGGATGTCTTATTTTGGGGGAAACAGGGTAGGTTACAATTCCCATAATTCTCAGAAAACAAATCCATTGGTTATATTGATTAGAAGTAATGTCACTTGTAGTTCTGAGATGCAATTCACTATGTTGGAGGGTGCTTGTTTAGTCAGGTAGTTGTTATTTAATGGCTTTATCTCACACTTTTCCATTTAAGCAAGTACTGTGACTTAAATAATTTTGAGAAGCCAGTGTCCATCACAACTAACAGAAACTAAATTTTCATGTCAAATAAAATGTCAATACAGTTACTGTGAGCGTTGGCAAAATACATTACCAACCCAATATTCAACAATCACAGACAAAGCTAAGACTCATAGTTTTTGATATATATCAGCATATTAAAAGATAATTGCTGCCAAA
Organism: Thermophis baileyi; assembly: GCA_003457575.1. Lineage (NCBI taxonomy): Eukaryota > Metazoa > Chordata > Lepidosauria > Squamata > Dipsadidae > Thermophis > Thermophis baileyi. The sequence goes on from QLTV01002677.1 coordinate 3,163,985, forward strand.
CATGCCCAAAGGCAAAGTCATCTTCATGAAATAACATTACATCTTAAAGAAAATTAACATTCTAAATTTAATCTGCCCAGAAGAAATTGCATTCAAAATAAATAGTTAATGGAGCTATACACAATCCTTAATTATATCATATCAGGCAGTTTAGGACTGAGTACCGTGTTTCCCCGAAAATAAGACATGTCCCGATAATAAGCCCAACAGGGCTTTTCGGGACATGCGTTGAAATAAGCCCCCCCCCTCTAATCATTGGTAGATTCAATGGAAGCTCTTATCTCCAAACTTAAACAAAACTCTATTCTGTCACTTTTTTTACCAAGACATATTACCTTGAGTGAGTGAACTGGCTCACCAAATTCCATGTCCTCATCTACAAGCAGGCATGGTTCCAAGACTTTACTATTTAGTAATGGAGGCTTCTCTTCATGCCTAAACATTTTAGTTTTCTTTCAAATAGAATTGAATTTTTTAAATTCTATTTTCCAGCTACATTAGTATTAACAACTGACAAGATGACGTATTTGGGAAACATTGCTGTTCAATTTGTTAACAGCCTTTAATCCAGGGGTGGGTTCCAAAATATTCCACTACCACTCTGTGGGCGTGGCTCAGGGGTGGGTTCCACTTACCTTCGCCACCGGTGTGCATTGCGATGTTGCGCGCACGCACGCGTTCCCCCGTGCAATTCTGCTTCCGCACATGCTCAGTCACTATAATTGGCCCGAAACACAGCTGAGGAGCTGATCAGCTGTGCTTCGGGCGAAGAATAAAGGTCAGCATACACCCGGGGGCGGGCGGGACGGCTATTTCCGAAGCAGCAGCAGAGCACAAATGGCACAAAACTTCAAAAATTCGCCAAAAATTGTCGGGAAAAAATGGCGGCGCCCACAGACCGGCACTGACCAAAGCGGGTCAATGACGCCATTGTGACATCACCAGCGGCTCGCTACCGGTTCGGGTGACCCGGTACGAACCGGGAGGAACCCACCCCTGCTTTAATCTCTTCCAAAAGAGACTATCCAAACGCCATGGAGCAATTGGGAAGTTACACTGAATTCTCTCCCAGTATTGGAAACCTACTGAAGATGAAAAACTAGGCAAAAATATTATTCTTCATTATTTCAATGAATAAGATTGGATAACTCCAGGAAGAATAGACAAAATACAAACTTTCATATTAAATTGAATACATCCATTGCCTCCTTATAGCTCAAGAGAAATAAACTCCCAAGTTTTTTCTTCATTATATTTTAACATTTATCTATCTAAATGAAAAATAAAACAAAATCACACATTCATCCTTGAAGGATCAAAGCTAGTCAGATAAGGATACAGCACCAACACTGGAAATCCCAGAAGACCATTGTGTCTTGTCAGATTTCCTCTCAGGCACATATAAAGTGAGCTGCTTAGTCACTGTAACTATTTAGTGTTTAAATTTCATTTTTGCAACATGACACATCGAATCCCCATAAATATTGCTTGACAGGTACCAAGTCACAACTGCAAGATAGAAAGTATGCTTCCAGCACTTTAACATCTTCACTGTAGTAGCTCAGTTACAGAAGCAAGCAAATAGTAGCAACAGTTACAAAGGTTTCAGAGCAGAACACCAAGAGGCTAAATTTATTTACCATGTGCTACACTATTCTTCATGAACATAGTCCAATCATATGAAGCATTCAGAAGTGTAAATGTTTAACATAAGCAGCTTGCTTATTTGAACAAGATATTTATTCAAACAAACTGATGTATATTCAAATTGTGGATTCTTTAAATTCTATATAATTAGAATATTAAAAAGTTCTTGACATTTCTACTTTCAGTAGTCATTTTTTAGATTTGGTCTTCCTTCCAAGGAATCCCTAAATAGAAACTAAATACATTGCAAAAGACTTGGGAATACATTCAACTATGCTGAGGACTAACTAGGCTTTCAGAGTATTAGTACTGTCCCACAAGTGCAGCCTAAAACACATTGAGTAACTAATGGATAAACAGACAGGCTGTCTTCTAAGGGTTTCTGTGTCCTTTTAGGAGAACTATGGAAACCACGTGGACTTTCAGAACAGACTGTGTTTGAAAAACGATTATTAATCTACAACTGAGTTTTTAAATAACACTGTTCCAATTAGATGAATCTCTAATTCCCTTTTTTTTAACTCAAAAGGTTAGAATTACTGTGAAATTATCATTCCTGAAAGGTAAGAATTTTTCAGGCCAAACCGCTACCAAGCATCAGGTTCTTGATACAAATACAATTACAATACAAATACCTCTTCTATGCTTGGAGGAACACAAAGAAATTCCTTTATGACCTATGCACATCTGCTATAGCTAAAACAAATTGCCTGAATATTGAAGAGGCAAACTCCCATGTACTGATTAATATTTATAGCATTTATGTATTTTAAAGTTGTACAACACAAGATTTACCTGAACATTCTACTAAATTTAAAGAGGTTTAGTTCCAAATAGACATATATAATTTTGACTCAATAATTTTTTTTGTTACATTCCTCCGATTTTGCCACCATATATGGCTCTTTTGTGAATTTTGAGTTTATAAAATGACAGACTGAAGAGGATTTAGAGCCGTGATGGCGAACCTGTGGCACGCGGAGCCATATCTGAGGGCACACGAGGCGTTGCCCTATGTCAGCTCCAGCGCGCACAGCTGATTTTCAGCCTTCCGGAGGGTGGGGGGGGGTCGTTTTTGCCTTCCCCAGGCTTCAGGAAATCCCCCGGAGCTTGTGGATGGCGAAAATCGGACCCAACGGGCCTATCGGAAATTCGGTTAACGAACTTCCGGTTGGGCCGTTGGGTCAGTTTTTCGCCATCCACAGGCTCCGGAGGCTTTCCTGAAGCCTGGGGAAGGCGAAAACGACCTCACCCTGTCCTCTGGAAGGCCGAAAATCAGCTGGAATCCGTTTTTCGCCATCCACAGGCTCCAGTGAGCCCTGTGCAAATGCGCGGGGGGGGCAGCACGGGAGGGTTGTGCGCGCATGCACGGGGGGAGGGCATTGCATTATGGTTGGGGGCAAGCGCACATGCCGTTTTGGCACCCGAGCAAAAAAAGGTTCGCCATCACTGATTTAGAGGAATGATTGGTAGGGAATGTTGGGACTGTATTCCTAAAACATCTGGGAGGGATCAGATTGGAAAGACAGAGCTCAAAATATATCCATCGATTTTAGCATTTTTGTGTACATTTAATCTTATTATAGTCACATATTAATTCTAAAATCTGATACAATCCAGCTATGTGATGCAATTCATACAAAGATTCTGCTTATTACTTCATTTCAAGTCCTTGTTCTGCTAATTGGTATGAGAATTTATAGTAAGTATTTTAAGAGTCTCCTATATAAATATGAAAGAGCCGAGGTGGCGCAGTGGTTAGAGTGCAGTACTGCAGGCTACTTCAGCTGACTGTTCAGCAGTTCAGCGGTTCAAATCTCACCGGCTCAAGGTTGACTCAGCCTTCCATCCTTCCGAGGTGGGTAAAATGAGGACCCAGATTGTTGGGGGCAATATGCTGACTCTGTGAACCGCTTAGAGAGTGCTGTAAAGCACTGTAAAGCGGTATATAAGTCTAAGTGCTATTGCTATTGCTAAAGTAAATTACTCAATAAAATAAGATTAAATAAAATATACAAGCATAAATATCTCGAACAGGAGAACAACATAAAGATTTTGGATGATATTAATAGAGTCCAGAAGAGAATCTTGAAAGAAAATTCCATAAATAGTGTAATGGAAAGCAAGAATATTTCCTCCACAATTAATAGTTATTACTTTAGGTGGCAAGGGTCATTTTAGGAGAACTATTTCAATATACAGGCAAGATCCTTCATGTACCCAGATCTCAAGCCATGTAAAGTGTCAAAAGTACTACTCTGAACTGCTCTCAGAAACAGTCCAGAAACCCATAAAATTCTATAAACTTCAGTAAACCGAATCACAGCCAGTCTATAACTAGGAGCTGCATTTTGGATCAACTGAAACTTCAGCAATCTTCTATGGCAGATCATATAAAGTCTACAATATTGCAATATTCTAAAACCAGAAGGTAGCAAGTACAATATAAAAATTAGAAGACATTTACAAAGTCAAAGCACACAAAGAAACAAATAGGAAAGCCAAATTGTTCCTAAACTTTAGCTAACTTTCCATGATCTCCCAAAAAAAGTGTTTCAGCAGCCTTTAGTAAAAAAAATGTTTTACAGTAGTTATTGGGTTCAAAGTTAGTAAACTGAAAGATTAATATAACAGTCAGTATTCAAAATTTCAATAGGCATGTGTTTTGGATATAAACAATATGCAACAAACATTTCCTAACAGTATTCTTAGATACTATCCCATCTTCCCATCTATTTAAAAAACAAATAGATTTGTTAAATCTTACAGACCAGAGCAATTACAATTACTCAGAACAATCACACCCTTTATTTAAGGTATTCAAATCTTACACATGGACTTAGCCAGTTTTATTCTACTCTTCAGTCTGACAGAATTTTGTCCAAACAAAATGTCTTGGCCCTGTATCAATCTTCTAATTGAAGGCTCAAAATTATAGATATGGCCCTATTTGATCAGATTACTAAACATCATTATTCTTCAATTCAAAGTATGCCTTTAAGTAATCATTAAGACTTCTCTTCCTTTGAACAAAATGGAAGGAAAGGAGCTCAAATAAGGAAAGGAGCCAAACTGACTATTGTAAGGTGCAAACTTCCCCAAAACAGAAAGACAAATTATCTTTGAAATCAATCTCAAGCTGTTTGAATATGACTGTACAGGATAGCATAACAGCAATGTTAATTCTGAGTGGCTAGATGTTATTACATGCTTCAACTGATTTTGAAATTTGTTCTGTAAATGAAGAGGTTGTGCTCACTTTAGTATAACATTATATTCTCAAACATTCCAATAAATTGTCATCTTAAAATCATATAAAAACAATGGAAAATGGTGAACTTATTACAAGGGTACTTCAAAGAGTTGTCTGAGCTAATCTTCTCACTCTGAACATTTGTTTGTGAGTTTGCAAGTCACTCAGACAACCAAATGTGTTAAGCTGGTCAACAAGTATATCAGGTTTTAGCAACTCTACTGTTATGACACATCAAATTAAAAGTCTCAGAGTAAGAGAGGATTGCCTCTGACAGTGATATTTACAAGCCAAATAACCATTTAAGTAGTTTACTTGAATGCAGGATTCATTAAATATACAAAAGCCAAATTAATTTCCTCACTGAAATTACAGAAAGGCCAATATTTATATTTACAGTAGAAATGCTGCTTCCTGCACTGGGTATTATTTCTATTATTAAAATATTTTGTAATAGGAAGCAAGAAAGAAGCATTAAGCTTTGAATTTTTTAGAAAATGCCATTGTATTATAGATGGGAACTCAGGGAAGTTAGCATGCTATTTTGGGAACACAGGATAAAGTATCCCAACATGTAGCCTATTTCTAGCTTGAAATATGGCAAATATATTGCATGAAAAGTATGGGGCAAAATATTCAAGATTTCTAAGCAGTTATTAGGGGCCTATACAGATTACACATCTGTCAGAGAAGCAGAAAGGAAAACTATCTTTTTAAAGTTACAGGAGTAAAATTGAGACAGAAGGTGTTACAGTTTTGCAGTGGTGAAATATCTATTCATTTTAATAAATTTATTATTCAAGATACAAAACTGAATGCCAGACATTACTATAGGCATGTTTGTTTTAATGCTTACAGGTGATCAAATAAACCATCTCTAAACACTCTTGAATAGTATTATACCCACTGAACATATCCTAGGGTGAAATTGACAAACACCAGCAAGTTAAATGATGCAGTGTGTAGTCCTAAGTGAACTGATAGCTACAGGTCAGAAATTTAGGTTATTATATTTTTTCTTTCAAAGCAAGAGCAGGGTTTTTATTATGAGCTCCTATTCATACACTTCAAATGAGGAGTACCTCAAGGGTGGTCATAGATAATATGTGTTACTTTTATCCACGAGAATAAAATGCTGACACAAAGAAGCATACATATTATGTTAGAGTAATTAGTTTTTACTATTGTTTCTCTTCAGTTTGATAAATTGGGGCTTTGCAATTTTTCCTGAAAATGATACATTATCCAACAGCCTTAATTTGTTCTAATTTTAGCTTCATGATTGCTGGTAAGATACAAAATTATAAAAATGTTCTATTTAGTAAAATAGTAATATTCTATACCTTCTTTGATGAATATATATTGTACTTTAGAAGGTACCTAAAATTGAATATGAACTTAGAAGTCTGATTTGTATCATACTTTTATCATGAGCTCAGAAATTTACTATTATTTTGAGATACTGCCTCTGTCCAATCACATCAATCTGTCACATTGGTCCAGCAAGAGGAGTATGTTGTGGGTCCTAGTCCATGAAGAAAATGTCATCTGACAGGAAGAGAACCTTTTCTGCTGTGGCACCCACCTTTGGAAAATCATTCCACCCGAGAAGAGTTTGCCCCCTTGACCTTGCTGGCCTTCTGGGAGGGCCAAAAAAACATGGCTCTGCCATCTGGCCAGCAACATGGGTATGGAGCATGGATAGTGGCTGTATTGCTATGGAAACTGAGCTCTGCCACAGATCATGACTTTTTAAAATAGCTTTTAATGGTTCCTATTCTTTTTATACATTTAAATTATTTTTAATATTATGGTTTTGGTGATTTTCTTGCATTATTTTTTATCTTTTTAGCTTTGTACATGGCCCAATCATATATATGAGATGGACACCTGTATAAACTACAAAATAAAGTGGCTTTGTCTAAACTTCCATCCTTCCTTCTCTATTAGCATTCATATAGAAACTGCACAACACTTAATATTTAAGCATACATTACGACTACTACTGCAAAGTAACAAAATATATTTTACAATATATGATTGGAGGACGGTATTTAGTATCAAAAGATACCTCTTAATGAAGTCATTATGTCTATTTCAGGAAAGACAGCTGAAGAACTATTATATATAACAAAATCAGTGAGGAAATGTAACAAATATATAAAAAATGACTTATGGTTTTCACATGGTGCAATCCATTGGCAAATGACTTGTCTCTATTCACAATATACAATTAGCCCTGAACTGATCCAACAAAGCAGTTATGTTCTTAAACTATTAATACCTTGATTCTCAGATGTCTTAAGTATCATAAGGGGATTAATACATGTAACTGTTGAAAGATGGAGCGTGGAAAGCAAATTGTCATTATTAGTTGGATGTAATGTTCTGCATATGTATATCAATTTAGTAGAAATAAGATTGGTTAACTGCATAAAAAGAGCAAGAAAATCCAACTGCAAAGCTTCAAAAATCCAACTATTGTTTTCAAGTAGCTTATTTAAAAAAATCAAATACAATTATAACCCAATATTTCCAAACAGGAATGGCAGGGAAAATTCAGTATCACCTCAATATTGTAAATATTAAATGAGAGATACAGGATTTGAAATTAAAATACAACACTAATTTCTTAATGATATTAGTCAAGGTTTTTGTGCCATAGCCAAGATAGAAATGAAGAACTTTATATACTAGCCAGTATCCTACAGAATTTAGAAATGTAAAGATTGATATACGATAGCCTCAATTATTATGTATTGACTGTCCAACTCTAGTGGACTCTGGATGGCATATAAAACTAGTGAAAACAAAAGCAATTAAAGAATTGAATCAACTAGACTACCCAGACTAAAATAATCCAATAGTCAAAGAAGGGCCATTGAACAAATGAGCATCAACCGCAGGCCTGGGACCAAAGCCAGATTTTCAAAGCTTTCCAGAACACCAGGAGAGAGGGCACCATCCTTATCTCTAGAAGGATGCTGTTCCAAAGGCTGGGAGCCATAACAGAGAAGGCACACTTCCTAGGTCCCATGAGATGGCAATGCTTAATAGAGGGGACCTGGAATGCACCCATTCTGTTGTAACTTACCGGGCAGGAAGAAACAATTGGAGACAAACAGTCTCCCAGATATCCAGGCCCTAACACTGTACAGAGCTTGCTGATGTAGGAAAAAAAAATTATTTACAGCTGATAGTCTTAGCACTTCAGATGCTAACACTATCCTAATGGTCAGGAATTATGAAAATTGCCCATATGTTATAAACACTTTGCTATAGGAAACCATCCCCCGCCCCCGCCCTTTCCCTTCCCCTGCAGCCCTTCCCACACACAAGAAATAAACAGTGACAGATGCACACAAACAGGCAAGGGTCAAAAACACTTAATCAAGAGTCATTGCCTGAAGATCAATTAATAACTTTGAGATATTTCATGGAATCATTGTTTTGAAGGAAAACAAGCATTGCCCAACAGAAATTTCTGTACTAACCTGGAATCACAGCCAATCCATACTTGGCCTGTTCTGATATTCAAGTCACTTCTCTGCCACCTTTGCTTTAACGTAGCCAGACCAAGGTAATACTTCCTGGTTTCTCAGTCAGTCTAATCCACTTATGTCAGATTATTCAAGGCCTGCAATAAATATAGATATATAAATTCTGGCTTCATGCATATTATGTTTAAAGAACAGGTATTTTTTAAAAAGGTTTTCATTCTAGCTACTATATTACAAATGATTGTCCTATCCTATCCTCTTAGCTATCCTCTTAGCTATTAAATTCCTTTTAGATGTCAGCTCTAATGTTTCACAATATAATCAAGATATTTTAATACACTTACATCTTACCTTTATGTACAGAAGCTAAAATCCTTCCTCTTATTTTTCCCCACAACAATCCTATGAGGTAGACTGAGATGAGACTGTAAATCTCCATGGCTTAGAGTGCCCTAGAACCTGGGTCTCTCCAATTCTATCTACTCCAGTACCATGACCACTACAAAACACTGGCTCTCAAGTCCTGTTGAGTTCACTAAGTAGCCCATAAATCATGCCAATCATCTCATGTGTAATTATTTTGTTTACCATCAAATACAGAATAAGCATCCTACATTCTTCTAGCCAACACAAACAGGGCAGACTAAGAAATGCTAGACTCAGCACATTGCTTCATCATTTCTTGTACCCACCAAGATTTTATACAATGGAGACCTAACAAAAATGCCAAAACAAGCTTTCAGAATTAATATTTACTTCTACAATACTAAGGTAACATTTTAAAGAAGTTAAGTTTATCATCTCTTTTCCCATTCTTTTCTTTAATCTAAAAAGCCAGACTTTGGAGAAATAAATTTATCTTAAATATCCCAGCAAAAGTGAGTAATTAAACAGCCATGTAGACAAAAAAAATCTAGCTAAGAAAACTGCCAGTAAATCAATGGTGCATTTTCCCACCTTGCTTTTCATTTTAATATGCTACAACCAGAGCATAAAAGTTGTTTAGCTTTGGTTTTCTCTAACTGAAGTGTTAGAAAAGCATATATATGTAACCTATTTGGGACACAGTTCTCTAACATACCTTACAAAGTCAGAGAAATTTACAATGATGGGTTACCCAAGAAATGTTTGAGTTTAGAATTTAAAAAGTGTACCACAATCTATTATGAAGGAAAGATCAGATTCCAAAAATCACTTTGGAATCAATTTGGAGAGATATTTAGAACAAAGATGGAGAGGGATTTCACAGCAGGCTTACAAAAGTATACCTATACACAAAGGCATCCTTTTACTACATACAACCCCCCAAATACCAAGAAAACGTAATTCTACACCCTTTGAGGGAAAGCTAATACAGAAAAAAAAATCAAGAAACACATCTAATGACTGTGAAACCAGACTCTAAGAAAACTATAAGGATGAATTATAGAGATAAAAAATATATATCCATACCAATGTAAAAATAGCTCCCAATAGACTACCCCAACCCGCAGCTTTCACGACCCCACTGCAATAGACTGACGTGAAATAGCGCAACGGTTTCAATCCATGGTATTACCTCAACTATATTTTTTTTATATACGATTAACCCATTTGCCTGGGTCGAGGTGGGACCCTGAACGAAGTACGCGGGCTGGGCTCTCAAGGCTAACGCGTTGGCCGCCTAGCTTCCTAGTCGAGTACGTCGCGTTTACCTAAAAGGAGAGGGAGGGGGGAGGAAAGAGAAAGCCCGAAGTCTATCAAGACCCCACTCCGGGACTCACGTGCCTCCTTTTGCGGGTGATGTGCGAGTGAGATATAAGGGGAAAGTCCTACCTCCGAAGGAACAGAGGCGAAGCACTTCGCGAATGGCTAACCAATTCCCAACCGAAGGATGACCTAAGGCAAAACCACCACCACTTCCCGACTTCAATCAGCACCCCCCCCCGCTTCATCTCCAGGGGAAAGCCAGGGCCCATTGTCCCGCCTCAGCAAACATCCCTTTTCTCACCCCACTTCCCTCTTCCCTTCGGCTACAGCTTCAAGTGGTCTCCCGTCTTGAAGGATCCCACGCGCCCCTCCAGCCCGGCTTGCACAGATACCTGCTCCGGGAAAGAAATGGAGGGGGTGTCAATGCCGTACCCCGTTGCCTCCCGCCGCCGCCATCTTAACAGCAGTCCCTGAGCCTCAGCCCCTGTTAAATCACGCGAGAACTCACCACCTGGTAGGGGAGCGAAGAAGAGACGCGATAATTGGGGGAAGATCAGACGAGAACTGGAGGAGCGGGGAGGAAAGGAGGCAAGTCATGAGGAAACGAAAATCTCGCGAGACGTTGTCTCAGGCAACCACTTCCCGCGAGAAGAACAAACGAGAAGAGAACGGCGCGAGCGCCTGCAATGGCGTTCATCTCCGAGGAGCTTTTTTCCACAGGCAGAATATTGGAAGGGCCATTGTAATCACGCGCCGGAGTTCCACGCTCGGAATGAAGAATCCAACTAGTAATTCTTCCTCGTGATGAGTACCGCGAGAACCAAGACAGATTGTTTCTCGCGAGAATCAACGGAACAATGCGAGAGTTTCAGTCATGGTGTTTTCCGGGTATCTTTTTATTTCTGCTTTTGTTGCAGAAATTAGAATTTTTGAACATTACATCATGTGAGAAACTGTCCGCGGCTCAACCTGGCTAAAGCCTGAAAGTTTCATCAGCCTTCCACTGAAGGGGCAAGAGAGAAAGGAAACTTAGCATGTAAAGAAAATTCCCGCGAGACTTCGTAGAGCATCTACGAAATGCCGAGACTTGCGTGCCTGAGACAATCGTTGGGGGGCGGGGCGGTGAAGCTAAATCTCGCGAGAGCTAATGACGGCTTGCGGAAGTGTGTAGCGTTCGTTTAATCTGTAGCGAGATTTCGCAGGCGTTGAGTTTTGGGGAGGTTCGAAGAAAGCGACGGGGGCTAGGCCGGGTAGAAGCGTCTCGGGGAGCCCCCTCGAAAATTAGGAATTTTTCCCTCTTCTCGCATAACTTCGCGGGCGCTCGGTGGAATTCTCGCGAAAGCTTGAGAAAGGAAGAAACGAGAGAGACTTGTTTCCAAACAGACCGGGTTGCTGCTCTGACGCCCTCTAGCGGTGGAGGGTTGTGGTCTCGCCCTCGGGCCCCCTCCTTTGCAGTGCGCAGGCGTGTTACGGAGCGCGTGGGGAAGTTCTTTCCACCGCAGCGTGAGCACGCGAAGCTGTCTCGAAAGTTCGTTCTGCTGGGGAGATCATCAAGAAATCCCCAAGTCTGTGGGCGAAGAGCTGAAAGTCTGCCCCAAAAAATAATAAATAAATCTTGGAAGAAGACAGTCAGGCCACTCATCCTGTTGGTGCTAAAAAAAAATCTGCATATTTAGGAAGGCGCCAGGAATTAGATTTCATTTAAATAAAGAACTTTTGTCAGGTTATTTGAAATTAAACGATAGCTTTGGAAGTACCAGGCCCGAGTTGCAAGTTTCTTTAGAAAGGCAGTTTTAAAGTAGTATTCAAATCTGTGAGGATTTTTTTTTAATTAGTCCAACTTCGTGGCAGATAAAATATTTTTCTATAATCTACAATTATAATTCTGAACACGTTGTAATTTTACGAGTTACAATATAAAGTCTATTGAACTAACAGATGGGAGGAAACTGCTCTTTTTTTAATTAACGCAAGTTGTAGATACTTGGAAGCTATTATTTCTGGTAGTACAAAGGCATCCCTAACCTGTTGGTTGACCAATCTAGTTTTGTAGCTTTTTGAAATGGAAGAAAAACTTGTTTAACCAGGTTTATCAAGCGCCATACAGTAATCTCAGCCTTTTTGCATTATCTTTCATTAACTTCGACAAATATTACTTGCAGTTTGCAGTTGTTTTCCCTCCAAACAGATTTTACTATTAAATGTAATGAAAGATGTCCAACACAAATTGATGTTAAATACTTTAACCTGCAACATTCCAATAGTATAGTAACTGGAAAGGGAGAGCACCTGATGTAAATTCAAATTAGGTTTGTGTGCAAACATGCTTATATTAAATCTGGTTCACATATCTGAACCATAATAGATTTTGAGTTATTAAACTCTTATGGTTTGTAAACCATAGCATATGACATATGATTGTAACCAATTATACTCGGCAAACTCTGACATACTTTGTGTAAATCACATTTAGTAAATGCAAACCTGATCTAGGTTCTAGTTTACACAGTACAATAATTGAATATAATATTGGTTATGTGTTCCATCTCACTTGTGTATATAAAGAACATTTTGCTTACCTTTGTTCAATGTTTTACCCTATTGGAGAAGTTTAGTAACAGCACTAACTGTTCAAGGTATGAATTACATGAACCAGAGTCAATTACATTATTACATTTACATTTTACAAGAATGTTTATTATGTACTGCGTAAACATTTTAGAGAAAGAAGAAACTGCATATCACACCTGTCCTAGCACATTATTGTAATGAGGTTACCAAAAGTATTGTTAAGTTTTGTTTAAGAGTCATGCTATATGATTCAATTGTTCAATCTGCCTTTGATGTAATAACATATCGTGTTAATCCATTGATTTGTAGATCATGGTTCAAGATTATGTCAGATTGTAACAGACAGTTATTTTATCTTAGCATATATTGTGTAAACCCAGCAAATCATTAGTTAGCATTTTAGATTAATCTAGCCAAATTGTGGTTTATTAAATAAATCATAGTTAAATATACTTGAATGTTCTTTGAATCAGGCCTAACCCTTATAATATTTAGAAGCTGCAAATAAAATATAGCCACTTTCCCTGGTTTCTTGATATGCGGGCTAAAATTCACATCCAACATAATTATGACCACAGTGGCTGAGATGAGGGTTGTAGGACAAATAGCTGGAGGATATCATTTCAGGGAAAGAAAGATGAAATAAAAATGCTGCAAACATAGAGCATACAGATACGTTAAAAACATTCAATATGTGACTTGATATGCATGCCTCATACAAATTCATGAATAACTGGATCTTCTGTATAGGTGCTTGGAAGAGAATCTGTCTGACGGATTTACACTTTAAGATGGATGTTCACAGACTGCTGCCTTATTTATGATATGTGGAATCAGTGGCTCTGTAAATTGGGCCACCAGTATGCAGACTTTTTCCAGCAGTACAGTACTTGCATTTTTCCTAGTGTTACAAGAATGAATAAAAAACTTTACTACTTAATATCCACAAATTTGAATTCCAGTTTTAAGGTGTTTATGGATATCCCTTTTCTCTCTCGTTTTAATTCATTTAAGAAAAGGGGATTTTTGAAAAAGTATTCACTAGAGGGCAGCAAATATCACTAGAATTAGGGAACCAGTAGGAAATAGATCAGGTAGTATTGTTCAGGGATTTTCAAACTTCCAGACTGAAACATTCGTTATTTAAAAAAGAAACACTTGGAAACCCTGATCAAGAGGCAAAGCTCTAGTGATAAAAATTGGCTTTTATAACTCTTAATTTCATGGAACTCTTAGGGTTCCTCAGAACACAGCTGGAAAGCTGCTAGGCAAGGAGTAGCTTTACTTTTGGATGTTTTTGATTATTGCAAGAAAGGGTTCCCAATTAAATAACTCTAGATATCACATATAAATTATGTGTGATCATTTTTTGCTTCAATAAATGAGATATACAGTACCAAACTCTAGAAGATGGCCCTTAATTTTAAAAAGATAAGCCCTTTGCATATTGTTAGAATTAAGACTAAAAGACTGAGCAAGAAAAAATATTCTTGGAACTATTGAAAACAAGGGAAAGAAATTACTCATTTGGCTCTGGCACGTGTGTTCAAGAAGAATTCAAACATCACTACCAAATTAATAGATAACCCTATGGTGATTAAAAAAACAACTTACAGAAAGATTTGTACACTCATTTTAGAAACAAAAACTTCAAGTACTTATCTACCAGTGAGAAATATTTAACACTTTTCAGTTTCCACCTATTCTTAATAACTATTTTTATATTCTGTTGGTTCCATTACCACAGGCTAAAGCATAAACCATGGTTAACAAACCATTTTGGCTGTGTTCACATATCACATATCCACAAAGTATTTCATAACATACCATGATTGCTTTATTCATTTGATAATGTAGTTTGAGTTTGACTTAACCACTGTAGTTTATTTATTATTTAAATAAATGTTAAGTGAATAGAAATTTTGATTCTAGATCAGTCCATCCTCTCCATGTCACTATTTTTAAAAAGCATAAAAATAGGAAAAATACTAGCAACCTTCCATGTATCTCTGAGCAATCTATATTCTAAATATTTGATAATACTGTAGTTAAATATGTTATACTATATTGTAAAGAGTATAGTGTAACATAACTCTAGTCCAGGCCACACAGATTTTACTGTAACTGCTTGCACAGCCTTTATTGATTAAACCACAACTGGATATCCCACATAAGTGATTAACTAAATTAGAAACTAGAATGGTGAAAACCAGAGACAGGTGAGGGGGAAAAAACACTTGACTATGTTATGGCTGTTCTGCTACATAGTAGAACCAAATGCAAAACAAGTCCTATGGTGTGATTAGGAATAAAGCCAAGCACACATCCCTTAGCCAAGTTCCTACGATCATTTGAAGGTTTTCATTTCCCTCTCTCTCAGGTGCTCCACCCTGGAAGGTTACCCACCAAAACTTCCATCAGCAGCTTCAATTAATTTTGGATAGTTTATCTCACTGATTGCTTTGCTGCAGTGGTTACTACCATGTGGTACCATCCAAGCAGCCTGTTGCTGTTTTTCTTCTGCTTCATTGCTTGTGATTTATATTCTCCAGATCCTGGGCTTCTGTCTCAAGGCAGGAGCCACCTACAATGGGTTCAGGAGCTAGCCCGACACCCACGATATGGACCTTGTTGGATGGAGGCCTTGAGACAATTGGATGGTGGGTGCAAGGAGTTGAACGAAGAACAGCAAAGCCATATTGCACTAGCATTTGCTCATTGCCACCTGCAACGGTGAGTCAAGTTTCTAAGCTGAAGGAGTCTACAATCTGGGTTTAATCACCGGGTGGAGGAGGAAGCAAAGTTAAAATTCTACCCCTTTCTCAGTATTCCTGTCCTTTTAACTGCAAAAGGACAGACAGGTATGCTTTCACCTATTGTAGCTGCTCCCTTTACTAAGCACCCCTGACCTTAGAGTTGGGTACAGCTCTGGGTGTATGCTGCAGAGCAGTGATAGACAAGACATTTTACTGAGGTAATTTTGTCATCATTTTTTATGTGCTCAGAGAATATGGAATCAGAAGGGGTGAAGAACAGAGTCTAAGTATAGGGCCTCTCTCTATCCCCAATTTGAAGTGCTTTCCGCCCATTCTTGGGCCAACAGAAAACTATACTGGTGTGAAATTTGGTCTCCTTAATTCTGGTCCCTTATCCTGCCACTGTTCCCAGTCATTGCAGTCATCTAGCTTCCTTCAATTATAATGGTGACAGTGCCTAACAAGTTACACAGACTTTGTGGTTGCCTAATGCTGTTCTAAGGCCAATACATTCTATCTTACTCTTGAGCCAGGAATCAAATGCAAATAACTTCTGGGGTCATCCAACTGTTGTTGTTTTGATACAACGGCAGTGAGATCAAGCTTCAGAACACTTCAGCTGTGGCTGGAGGAAGCTAACCGAGTGCATTTCGGTTCAGTAATCTGATGCTAAATCAGGAATCAAAGATTTTCAGCTAAAAGTGATGCTTAATTAAGCTTTACGTACTTCTATTAATAAACATTCTGATTTATGGAATGCCATAAGCTGGCACTGCTATGCTACTTCCCTTGAGAACTGGGTAAAAGAGTGGGGCAGGGATCTTCTGTCGTATAGCCAGGGAAGCCACCTTTTCAAAGAAGAGAA
>QLTV01002677.1:3195349-3224311 GCA_003457575.1 Thermophis baileyi
ATCCAAAAGGCTAAGCAGCTCAGCCCATGCCTGAATTGAATGTTAACTCCTGACCAAATCATCCAGCCTGATTACCTTGCCATTCCAGAAGCTCCATGCCTCACAAACACCAGCACCGACTTCTGCTACACTGAACCACTGCTCCAAAGTAGGTCCAAAGATCCTCTGAGTCTACACAGATTTTACATCTTCCAAACATCAACATCAGTGAACAACTACTATGCCAGCAGAATTTGATTTCAAAATACGACTTCAGCAACAGAGTGATCAATGCCTGGAATTCACTACCTGACTCTGTGGTTTCTTCCCCAAACCCAAAATACTTTAACCTTAGACTGTCTACTGTCGACCTCACCCCATTCCTAAGAGGTCTGTAAGGGGCGTGCATAAGCGCACCAGCGTGCCTACCGTCCTTGTCCTACTGTCCTATTGTCCTCATCTATCTGTATTCACCTTGATTATGTTTATGTTTATACCTATACCTGCTATCTTGTACATGTTTGACAAACAAACAAACAAATAAATAAATAAATACAACCTTAAGTATTTTACAACATATAAAAGATAACATGACTGCAGTCTATTTTCCTCTGTGCTATTAATCTCACAAATATATTCTGCAGAAAGGCAACAGGAGAGACACCTTTTGATTAATGCTAGAAAGAACCCTACCTGATAAATATTAGAAAAATTATTTGGAAAGGACAGTGCCTTGCCAATATGCATCTCTAACAAATGCTTTGTGGAACTTTGTTGTAATCACTTCTCTAGCAGACTCTGAAAACCAAGGCTGGGCTGTAAAGCAGTTGAACTACAAAAACAATCTGCAAGTAATTGGTAAGTGGACAATAAATGCTGTTTGTAGACTTTTAGATTATTTACAGCTCTGCGAAGAATCTGTTGAGAACCAGTGTAATAAGCACAGGGCTAGAAACCAGGGATCTGTAAGTTATAGTCCCACCTTAGGCACAAAGCCTCTGGGAGACCTTGAGCCAGTCACTCTTTCAGCCCTAGGACACAAGCAATGGCAATCACTTCTGAAATCTTGCCAGGAAAACTCAGGAACCTGTCCAGGCAGTTGTCAGGCGCCAATGAAGAAGAAGAAGAATGAATAAAACTACAATTGTGTAAAATCCCTTTCAGAATCCCTTTTGGGTTCAGTTAGTACCGGCATATTGGTTGGGTCTACCAGGAGTAATCCAATAGCACCAGAGGTGGGTTTCTCCCGGTTCGGACCGGTTTGCCCAAACCGGTAGCGACCCGCTGGTGACATCACGGTGATGTCATGGAACTGGTTCTGTTGGTGCCAGTCCATGGGCACCGCCATCTTTTTTGGGGGGAATTTTTTTGGGGGAATTTTTTTCCGCATTTTTTTTCTTCTGCGCATGCGCAGAAGCCGAGTTTCCAGCACTGCGCATGCATTGCCATCTGGTTTTTGGCTTTTTTTTTTTTAATTTTTTTCGGATCTTTTACGGTACTGCACATGCGCGCATGCGCGAAGCACAGCCACGCGGTGTGGGAGGAAGTGAACCAGAAGCGAGGTAAGTTAGAACCCACCCCTGAATAGCACGTGGAAGACCATAGACTCCTTGTATGTATTGTAGATAATATCAAGGCCAATGCAGAGTGTTTGTGTATGTTCCCTATTCTGATAAGCCAGCATTAGGCTTCTAAAGCACATCCAACAGCAGCCTTTCTCTCATAGGCTTCTCTAAACATCAACAGCAGTTGGGATTCTGCTGTGGCTGCTATATGAAGACAGCAGGAATTGTTCCTTTTCACTAGCAGCAGCAGCAGCGGCCTTCTAGTGAAACTTACCAGTTTGGGAGGTTTGTTTGGGCAGATGAGAAGAATTTTAGGCAACTGATATAGATTTGGCTATTCAGAAAGACTTTTCTCTTGGGAGACCATTAAGGTGTACTAACATGAATCCATCTTCAACATTCTCAGTAATTTTCATGTGTGAGATCAGTGTTTAAGCAAATGTGCCTGCATAGAATAGGTCTGGCTCCCAAAGAATAGAATAGAATAGAATAGAATAGAATAGAATAGAATAGAATAGAATAGAATAGAATAGAATAGAATAGAATAGAATAGAATAGAATTCTTTATTGGCCAAGTGTGATTGGACACACAAGGAATTTGTCTTGGTGCATATGCTCTTAGTGTACATAAGGAGAATAAAATACATTCATCAAGAATAAAAAGATACAACACTTAGTGATAGTCAAGGTTGCTAATAAGAAGGCTGGCATAGTCTCATAGAAGGGAATTTGCACTCATTCCTAAGAGCATCTTTGAAAGTCATTCAACGCGGTGGTTTTTTTTCCCTATCAGATGAGATACGGACTCGTAGCCCCAGGCAGAGAGGATGGCCATCTTCCCAGACTCATCGTTCATTGTCTCGCCGGCATAGGCAATCCCAAAATGTGGCTACTCAGCTGCTGACAATCTCTATACCAGTGGATGGGGTGAGTTAAAGCCAAGTGTCACACTACGTCATTTGGTGAAGAAATTGTTCTACAGAAGAAAACCATGCTGCTAGTAGGGATTCTGGGAGTTATAGTCTAATGTGCATGGAGGGTACCCAGTTATGAAATATTATTCAAGGGACTTCTCTATCTTGCTATAGAATTTGGGAGGGGGGACTTAAATAATCCTCCGCTTTCCCTTAAAAGCCCCTAAAGTGCTAAATGCCCTCATGTTGCTAGGGCCGATTCCCAATCTATGCTTTTTCGAGTGGGGGAATGGGGGAAGTTAAGCTAAAAGTAGGGAGAAATGATTTAGAAGCAATAACATTGCAGAGGAAAGAATTAGTTTCCAAGAATTCACTTGTGACCAAGGTGTTAAGCTGGGCTGAAATCTGCCGTGTTCCAGTTCACTGATTTAAATTTGTGTACTGAATTATGGAGGATAGTGGGTTTGGGGGGGTTCTTCCATTCTGACTTAACTACACTACTAAAGCAGGAGGTAATGAAGCATCCAGGATGTCAGCACCCTTCTCAAGTTTTGGGAACTTTATTCCAGTCCTTGGTTCACTTTTGCATTTCCGCAGATATTGCACATTTTCTATAAATTTGCACCTTTTAAGTTTTGCATCCTTCTCGGACTTTTATGGCATGCATTTAGCCTACTTACTTTCTGCTATCACACTGCAAAATTCAGTAATTAGTTTACTCATGGTTGCTTACCTTTCAAATCCTGGATTTGAATTGATAGCAAAAGCTGTGTGTGTCACAATATATTTGCATAATTCTGTTTCTGATTAGAGACTTTGGGGAGAATTTTTTAAAAAAAATTGGCCCAAGAAACAGCCTGACTGATGGAAAAGGGCTTACCGCATTGCTGTAGGTCTGGGACCAATAGGCTTCCCATCTCATGCATATTTGAGAAATAGCTTGTATATTAGAAATGTTAAGAGTGTCCCTGCTCTAATTACATGGTTTTCGATCATGTAACAGAAAAGGGAAACAGTGCTGAGATTTCACAAACTTTTCATGTCATGCTGCTATTCTGCAGCAGAAATGCTTCTCTAAATATGCTTCTCTTGAAAGTTTTTTTTCTCTGAGTGTCTCTGCAGAAATACAATCTTTCATTCTTTTAAAAAGCACACTGCATTATACACAAAAGTCTTCTGCCAGCACAGGGCAATTGTTTCTTACCTGACAATCAATGAATAGCCCAAGGACCAGGTCTCCAGATAAAGAACTAATATTTATTTCATTTATATAGCCACTCATTTCGCATTCGTGACTCTGGGCAGCTTACAATTAAATTAATAATAAAGCAGGCCTGTGGATATTCTCTCTGTGTGTGAGGAACCTTCTTCCTCCGATGTGATGGGCCTGTGCCATTCGCTCTGGCAGAAGAGGCCTTCTTTGGACTCCTGGCCAAGAAATTTCAGCTAGTGGGGTCAAGAAGAGCAGTGGCTCCTGCATTGTGGAACACCTTGCCTCCGGAGGTGAGATCCACCTCCACCCTCCTGGCCTTCTGGAAGTGCCTTAACATTTGGTATGCTTTGCTGTAGGAGGTTAATTGAGCGAGAGACAAAAGCTCATCCTTCTATCATTCGTGCTTTTGGTATTAACCTTTTATTTAATTGTTAACACTTTTAATGCTTTTGTATTTATGCTTTTACATAATTGTAGCCGCCCAGAGTCGGTCTGGATAGTGCGATGGGCAGCTATTAATAGATAAATATCATGTTTGTCTTGCCTGTTACAGACACCGCGGTACAACCTTCGGAGCCGTCAGTCTCTACAAGACCCAGACTCTTTCCCAAGCTGATAAGCCTGAGCCCCAGATGTCTGCAAGAAGAGCCAAAGAAGTATAAATAACCTCACTGTGCACCGATGCAGCCAAAGGAAGCAGCATCTCTTTTGGCAAGGTTTTGGTCAATAATCACACTTCTTTGAGTAAGAAAATAATCATTCTGGGACATATGATTCCTTTATTTGATTTTCTCCGAGTATCCTAAGATCTCTAGAGATATTAAAGAACCTGAGCAGGCAAGAGTTGATCCGAATACTATTATGCCTGGGTTTGATATGGCCTGCCTCATATTCTTAATCTAGCAATTTTTGATTTTCAGTCCCTGGTTGGCAGGAAAATAGATCGATAGACACGGTTGCAAAAAGTTTTTTTAAATTAATTTTAATTAATTCTAGAATTTTCCCCCATACATGATTTGGCCCAGTAACCTCCTCCTTTTTGCAACACTGACTAGAACTGAAGTGTCCCCCTGAGTCACTGTTCTCAAGAACGGCATTCCTGTATGCTCTTTTAGAAGAGCCGAACTCTACATCTGCTTTTACCTCTGTTCAATCAAATTTGGCACTGGAGACGCTTGAGACCGAGTTGGAACGAGACTTTCTTTTCTGTCAGTCTGCTGTAATATTAAGAGCCAAATCTGAGACAATGTTAATGCAATTGCACCCTTATTTTAAGAGTTTGATTTTAACCGCTTCAATAAACTTTCTTGGCAAAACAGCTCATTAGTTCTTCATAGGCCTGCAGAGGTCCGTTCCACAATGATGCGTGGGTGTGATGGGAACTGTTTTGCATCCTTTCTCCTACGGATGCCATGCTGGAACAGCCTTCCTGAGGTAGATCAATAGCAACCCAGCATCCAATTTTCCTCAGTCATCCTTCAAGCTGAAATTCATTGCTGCTGTCAGGCTTGCAGATAGTTTGGTTGCAATTTTGTCTGTGGAAAAATGGGGGTCGAAATGGGATTAGAATCTAAACTGTTTTTGCAAGAATCCAGTTTTTAAAATATGCAGGTAAGATGCATTTTACAAGAACACAAAAAGTCCACTGTAGTTAAGTATATACGGGGAGAAATCATTCTTGAATTAAACAGCCCTCTCTGCTTTTTAAAACAGTTGGGCAACATGCTTTTATTTCAGTATTTTATTATTAGGCCAAACTCTCTTATGATTACTTCCATAAAAATGGGGGCAGGAAACACAACAACTAGTAATTACAGATGACAATGTTTATGAATCTTTCCTTTTAAAGGGAAAGAAATGAACGAACCAAGGAGATGTTTCCCTGAACATGATTTCCTTATGTTCTCTGTGAGGAGAAAAGAAGGCATTGGGGAAATTATGCTCCATTGTCAGCCCTTCAAAGTAGACCAGACTAAGGAACCAATGCCGTATAAATTAATACTACTTTTAATGTAACAAAATCTTGCAAGTCTGAGTAAGTTTCTTCTTCCCTCCCTTTATTTTTATTTAAATTAGGGAGGGGCCTATCTCAGACATCTACTCAAGTTACTTTTTTGGCCTGGGCTCAGGCCCCATTTATCTGACCGCTGCCTTGGTAGCAGCTCCTCCTCCATTCCCTCCTCCCTCTACACCCAAGTACAGTCATTAAGCTAAAACAACCCCAAGAGGGGCACAGTATCATCAGACTGGCAAGCTGATGCCAAGAAATGACCAACCCCCCCCCCCTCACATGAAATCACAATGGGGGTTAATTAGAAAACCAGCTTCCCCACCTGCTCGCTTCTGACGCTTTCTGCGTTTCTTGCTTGCCGCCCGGAGGCCTTGCCCTTGGTACAGAGGGTCCAAGGCTGAGATCTCCCCTAAATTAGGTGCTTTGGGCACTGCTTTGGCTACTTCTGTTAGAGTCTTGTTCTTAGACTTCAGCTCTATAGTCATTGGGCCAAGCTAGAGGGAAGAAGAAGGCCTCGATTTGAATGGGCACTCAAAATGCATTTATTTATATAGCTGCCCTCTTGATAGTGAAAGAGTGGTAAATTTGTATTAACTTTTGTCAGTGACCAGCATAGGAAAAAAGGAAAGAGTTCAATTGTATCAAATGTACTAATACGGCATGTCTAAACAAAATAAGGAGATACAGCAGTGCAAACCATCAGAGCAAAAATTCTTGAGTTCTATGTAACTCTAAAAGGATAAGTTAAGTATTCAACTTGTCATAAAATAATTTGACAAAAAATAAAAAAGTAAAGTTAAAGGTTTCCCTCGCACATACATGCTAGTCGTTCCCGACTCTAGGGGGCAGTGCTCATCTCCGTTTCTAAGCCGAAGAGCCAGTGCTGTCTGATGACGATTCTGTGGTCATGCGGCCGACATGACTAAACGCCGAAGGCGCACAGAACGCTGTTACCTTCTCACCAAGGTGGTCCCTATTTTTCTACTTGCATTTTTACATGCTTTCAAACTGCTAGGTTGGCAGAATACATACCATATTTTTCAGAGTATAAGACACACTTCCCCCCCCCCCTAAAGTGGGTGAAAATTTTGGTGTGTCTTATAGACCGAATACGGGTGTGTTTTGGGGCTCCCGAACCCTCCGTGCGTTGCGTTTTTGCCCTCCTCGGCCCCCAGAAGCACTCTACAGGCCAAAAACGGGCGTGTTTTTGGTGAAAACAGGCCCTTTTTTTGCAAAAAAGGGACTTGTGGAGCACTGCAGATTGCTTCTGGGGGCCGGGGAGGGCAAAAACGCAACATGTGGAGGCCAAAAACTATTTTTTTTTCTTGTTTTCCTCCTGTAAATCTAGGTGCATCGTATATAGTCCGAAAAATTCGGTAAATCATCTTGGGCTGCTCTCTTTGAACAAATGACTCAGGTTATTAAGACAACAGTAGAATGTTATAAACAAACATAAGGCATAAAGCAAATAGCACTAGAAACAATTCAACAACCCAAACAAGTTCACAAATTCTCCCAATTCAGTGCCTGGGGCAAAAAAAACCAATAGGTCTTCAATGCTTTGCGAAAGCAAGAATTCTCTGTTAACAATCGGTGCTCGTCTCAATTTATGCGAGGACTAAGACTCACACTTTCAATTTGCCCACATCGCTCACCAAAACACAGCAAAGCTTGAGTGTTTTCTACACAAGTGACATCCCAATAAGGTAAAATTCCAGGCCTGTTGATCTGGCATCAGAATTTTATGATTTTATGATTAATTTGCCAAACCTGAAGGGGACAAGGGTATCCTGAGAAATGTTTCTTGCAGAATATCCAGTCCCTTCTCTCCTGTTCCAAATACTGATAGCCTTTTAGCTCCATTTTATAAATCTTCAACTCCACCCCCCCCCTCTATCAGTAGAAATATTATGAATTTCTCAGGAAAGTGCTATCTCTAAGACTTCTAATCTCCAGTTAGCATGATTTATAAAATTATTCTAGAAGGTAACTGGAACTCTTTGGAAAGAATGTCTAGGGAAAAATCCTTCAGTATTATTTTACAAGCTTTTTGTTATGATGATTCAATCAGCATCTACGGAAAGAGGGGTTTTGTCCTCTGAAATCTGGTGATTCTCCTAGCTCCTGGGAGAAGATGGTCGTGAAAAACCCGTTCAGTTCCGTCTTGTTTTAGTTAGGTTGGATGTTCTTCTGATCAGCCATGGTCTCTTTTTATATGTATGGTTTTTCTTTTATCTATAACCTGCCCAGAGTCATCAAGGAATCAGGCAGCCTTGAAATTTGATACTGAAATTATAAATAAATAGCTCATACATAGAACTAATATACGTTAAGGTAACTTCTCCCCTTAGATGGCTCTACATTCAGTGCCTGTTATTTAGAACTGCAGGAGCCTGGATGCTTGCCAAAATGATAGCCCATGAACCACCAAGGCTAGGGCACATACCTCATCATTCTCATCATCTTCCATCTTAGTCTCCTCCTCTTCTGTAATATGTAGCTCTTCTTCCTCAGCCATTTCAATTTCTGCCCCACTAGTTAGGCCCGAACCCTCCAAGGAGATTCCCACAGGACCAGAGATTAAATCTATCCAAAAAATAAACAAACCAGAGTTCTTAAATTATAGTCAGCCTTGAGTGGAAAGAGGCTTAAAGCAAGGAGCAGAATTCAATCTGCTGCTTCACACTATACTTGCTAGGCCAGCTGAATGAACAAATCCATCCTGAGTCGTAAATCATAGTTAACATAGTTTACAGAGCAACTAATATTCCAGCCAAGTATAATTTATTCAACAAACTAGTTAAGTTACACTTAACTTATCATGGGACCACAGATGTAGGACAAGGGGAAGAGAAATGAAAACTATATCCTATTGGATTTGGTGGAAGACTCTATGTTCAGTTATACCTATTCTAACAGATCAAAGAAAAGAGGAGGAGGAGGAGGAAGGTTGGAGAGAATTGAGAAAGGTACAACAGCTTTTACAAAAGGGAAGGAGAAATGATGGGAAAGAAATAGCTGCTTGAAGAGGATCCTGGTAACCGATATAGAATAGAACAGAATTTTTTATTGGCCAAGTGTGATTGGACACACAAGGAATTTGTCTTGGCGCATATGCTTTCAGTGTACATAAAAGAAAAGATATGTTCGTCAAGAATCATAAGGTACAACACTTAATGATAGTCATAGGATACAAATAAGCAATCAAATCATATTAGGAACCAGTCAATGTAAATCGTAAGGATACAAGCAACAAAGTTACAGTCAAAGTTACAGATGTAAGAATACCTCACACCCTGCAGCTTTTTATAATTCTATTGCTACAGCATTACTACATAATTGGACAAATACTCTGTGCTCTTGAAAGAATGTGGAGAATTATGCTGAATTGCAGAACAGACATATCTGGGACCAGCGGAAGCTACAGAATGTTCTCTATTTTTGTCAGCCTCTTGCAGAAGAGATGACATGTATTGTAGTGTAAAAACAGCTGTTGGGCTGGGTGTCAAACTCCTGTCGGTCAAATCGTATGGTGGCAAAATCTTGTGGAAAACGGTCCCATTTTCCCAACCACTTACTAGCCAAAGCCTTCTCATTCTCCTGCTCCAGTGCCTCAAAATCGAAGGCTTTGCCCATCTCTGTCACAATCTCAGCGCTGATGTGAGTAGGAAGTGTGTGGGTCTCGGGTGGATGTGTGAAATAGCTGATTTTTCCACTAGAAAAAACAAAGTACAATATTCATTTATCATATTTAGAGACCGTCCATCTCCCTCATAGAGTGACAGATTGCAAGTTTTATAGCAAGGATTGGTAACTTTTCAAGCCACAAACCCAAGACAGACAGAGAGCGCCCCAAGTTACATCATCTTGTGCAAGGTTGCAAGTACTTCATCAATAAATTAATGTCGGGGCATCATGGGGAAAGGATGGCCGTGTTGTTGACCCCAGCTTTATGGGAAAAGCTTCCTACCATCCACTCCCCCCCCCCCGCCAAACACTTTTGCAGTAGTTCCTATTATTTTCTTCTTTTCCTGATTTCAATCCCCACTTGAATTAGAGCTGCCGGGTGAGTAAGACAAAGAGAAAGGAAGAAAGAGGCTTACATCAAAGACAGTTCCTGCAAAAAGCTCAGGAACTTTGTTCTTTTTTTAAAAAAGAGATCCTATCTTCCACTTACCTCGTCCAATCATTTAGCACCGTTTTGGCAGCCTTCTCATGGTCTGGTATTCCTCCTTTTTTCAGCTTTCCCTGTCGCTTGGCCAAATACGCCAAGAACTCCATGGTGTTCTGAAAATCTGGCACGCTGAAATGCTGCATAATCTTTAGGTAGAGGAAATTTAGGGAGAAGAAAGAGATGAGAATTAGAAGCCAATTTAAAGTTTTCTTATCCAACCTGCCCATTCTATTTACTTACATCTCAGAGAGAGGTCAGGTTTTTAGCAGCTGGACTTAGCAGCTGTAACAAATAATGTTACTTATCAGGCAAAGACTACACTGGGCAGGGCAACAATGTGATGATACCCTCTTCTTCCCTCTGCCCAGAAATCAGAAAGAAATTGCATTTCAGATACTGCTGTAAAATTTCAGTGGGTGATTTCTGAAAACTGCCAGAATAGAATAGAACAGAATTTTTTATTGGCAAAGTGTGATTGGACACACAAGGAACCAAATCAACCCAAACAAAAATGGGGTTCAATTATTTTCTAATCATTTTTTTAAAGCAGGGCGGTTACCATTTTGCTAGAGCTAATCAATTGAGGCTGCAGTTCTATAATCTATTTACTTTGGAAGAAATACCAGGAGTGCAGTGAAGCTGATTTCCGAGTACACATGTAGAACTGAATAATATCCATTTTAAGTACAAATTTCAGTGGGCAAAAGCTTTCCTGATTGATACATTTAAAAACCTCCAAAATATGAGTAAAGCTACATATGTATCAAAGAAACTATGTTAAGAAAAGCTTAGCTGGTGTACATGCCACAAGAACAGTATGTCCTAAAAGTACACGCCTCTGCTAAATTGTTATCTGCCACATATCTTTTGTATTAAAATGCCAATAATATGCACATTCTTTTAAAGTGTTGCCCAATTAAATGTTGAATGATCCACTTAATGCCTACTGCTGTTTTTTTAAAAAACTTCCATACAATAGGATCATATTTTGCAACAAAAGTAACACCAATAGCAATTTAAAGCTTGTGTTCCCCCAACATGTTGATTCAGGTCTAACTGAACCATGGTTTAGTGAATTAACCCCACTGCTTGAGATTGCCCAACATACTGAACCACAAACCAAACAACCATGTATTAGTCTACTGTGTAGTGTGAATCTAGCCAAGGCGCAACAATTTAAAGAACCCAAATTAAGATTCTTGGCCAAACTCCTTTTGAAGACACGTCATTTAGCAAGCAGATTCATCTTTTTTTAAATGTGATTTCAAGGGGAAAAGGAGCTTCATCCAAATTACCATCACTAAAATTCTTTAAATTTATAGTTCTCTATCTGAGAACCATTATTTTTCCTATCACTTTTTTGTAGTCTCTGAAAAGATCTTGGGATTCTCAAGCGCCACCTTCATAATTTTCCAGATTATTCTCACCTCCACGTACTCTTCATTCTTTCAAGACCACCCATACCTGCTGCTTGTTGCATCGTTTCAAGATGGCCTCCACTGGACTCACAGGGTCTGCCAATTGTTCTATCCTGATGCAGTTTCGCAGAATCATGGCAGCGTCTGAAGTGGGAGAAGCCATGACAATCCCTGGACAATCTAGGAGTTTTATGTGCTTGTCCAGCTGCACTTCTTGCAGAGACCTAAAAGGGGGGGGGGAGGGGGGGATAAATAAATGAGAGCAATCACTTCAAATGCCAGCCTTTCTGCCTATAAAGTTAATTTTTTAAAACTTCATTTTATATTCCTTTGTTGTCCCAAAGCTACAACAACCAGACCAGAAATTAAAATTTTAGACTCCTTCTAGGATGGCAGATAATTTCTTTCTCACAACAGTTCTTATATAATTCCACTCCCCTCTAGAGATGTAAAATTTCTGGAAATTTTGAAGCTCGGAAAAAAAACTGTTTTTTTGGGGGGGGGGTGTAACAAAGGGAGCAACAATCTTCTGAACTGCTTACTAGTTTATGTGGAACAGCCAAAAAGCCTCCACAAAACAATTTTCAAAACCAAAAGTAACAATTTTTCATATTTCCTCTCCACAGTATTAAATAAAAATAAAAACCCCATTCTCATAAAAAGAATTGAAGATGGGGGAAGTGTTAAAAAGAGAGTGGGACTAAGTTTCAATGGACATTTAATCAGAATCATTGCTTGTCCTCACTCAGTGCACAGAAATTAGAATAATCTGATATCATACATTTTTTTTAGAAATGATTTGGAAAATATTTGAACACCCTGTCTTAAAATATTTTATTCATCATGTTAAAATAAAATATTCCACAATGTTTTTTTTCTTTTTTCAATTTTTCCAATTTTTTGGAAAAAAACAAAAAAGCCTTCAGGAAAAACACGGAAAAAACCCAGGTTTTTTCCAAATTTTTCCGGCTTTTTTCCGGGCCTTCACATCTCTACTCCCCTCCTGGAATGTTTATCTTCAATAAACTTTATCAATCTGCATCTCCTCTGAGCTTCAGGAGAAAAGGGGTTGGGAGGGAGGGGAAGATGGTAAACCTGTTTAGTCAACAGATATTTTTAAGAAGGCTGGCCAGCAACTGTCTTTTCAAGAATCATTATTTCAAATGCGTATGTGCTTTGAGACTTGTGGGATTTTTCTTTTTTCTTTTTTGGGGAATGTAAATATAGTTAATCTAAGCCAGGGGTCTCCAACCTAAGCAACTTTAAGACTTGTGGATTCAACTCCCAGAATTTTGGGAATTAAAGTCCACAAGTCTTAAAGTTGCCAAGGTTGGAGACCCCTGATCTAAGCCACTTCAAAACTAGGGAAAGTGGGTAAAATAAACCAATGGACAGAAAGTGGCTAAGTTCACACATGATATTTAGCCATTGCTTTATCATGAATTATTTATTCAACCACTATTGGTTCAATTCACACGTCCTGAGTCACAAAGTATAATTTACAGGGTGAATGCTGAATAAACACAAATTAGAATAGA
The DNA here is from genome assembly GCA_003457575.1 of Thermophis baileyi. Classification (NCBI taxonomy): domain Eukaryota; kingdom Metazoa; phylum Chordata; class Lepidosauria; order Squamata; family Dipsadidae; genus Thermophis; species Thermophis baileyi. Next base: position 3,208,162 of record QLTV01002677.1, read on the forward strand.
ATAGCAGAGTTGAAAGGGACCTTGTAGGTCATCTAGTCTAACCCCCTGCTCAAGCAGGTGACCCTATCCCATTTCTGACAGATGGCTGTCCAGTCTCTTCTTGAAAGCTTGCATTGATGAATTAAATCATCTTATGGATTAGAACCAGGGGTGAAATCCAACAGGTTCTGACAGGTTCTGGAGAACTGGTAGTGGAAATTTTGAGTAGTTCGGCGAACCGGTAGCAGAAATTTTGAGTAGTTCGGAGAACCAGCAAATACCACCTCTGGCTGGCCCCAGAGTGGGGTGGGAATGGAGATTTTGCAGTATCCTTCCCCTGCCATGCCCACCAAGCCACACCCATCAAGCCACGCCACGCCCACCAAGCCACACCCACAGAACCGGCAGTAAAAAAATTTGGATTTCACCACTGATTAGAACAATATATAAAGTAGTGAACACAAATACTCTGTGTCCTGTACAGAATTTTTTATTCTTTTTATTTTTATTTTACAACCCCAAACCTTCTCTGGCCTACTATGCCCAAAATTATATGCTAATCCAACTAAATAATTCTAGCCACTGTCACTCATGCCAAGTACATCCAATTCTGCTCAATGTTATCAAAGAAAAAAACTCTTTCCTACGACTGGGAGATAAAGCATAAGGGAATCCGTGAATTTTTAATATCTCTTTTATATCTCTTCTTTATTTAAGCAGGACCACAGACCTCCTGTAGCATTCCTTGATTCAAAATGAAAAAAAGTGAAACTACTCGGTTGACTACCCAGCACTTCAGATCTGATGCCTCACTTCTAATTAGCACCTCAGCTTGGGCACATACTTGGTGATGCCAGGAGTGGCACCAGTATTGCAAGCTCGGCTCCTCTTCAAGCTGTTGATCAAGCTGCTTTTGCCAACATTTGGGAAGCCTGTAGTCGGGGATATAGAGACAGGCAACCCATCAGCAAGCACATTTCTATTCTGGTGATTGCTCCCACACAAGTCACTGCTACCTTCCACTAAACTGTTTCCTTTGCATTCTACACAAGAAAAGACAGCATAACCAGTAACTCCCACCACCTTTTTCCTCTGGACTAAAAGGCAGAAGAAAAGCTGGTAGGGTTCACATCTACCACCAACTACCTAAAAGAATCTTCCCCAAAATGGGCACTTCCAAGTCTGTAACTTCAAGTCATCAATCAAGTTGAGGACCATGGGATCTAAATCTTCCCTCACCTGCCTCTTTCTTTCCTCTCATGATGAGCCATGGTGACGCAGTAGTTAGAATGCAGTACTGCAGGCTAATTCTGCCCACTGCCAGGAATTCGATCCTGACTGGCTCAAGGTTGTCTCAGCCTTCCATCCTTCTAAGGTCAGTAAAATGAGGACCTAGATCAGTGATGGCGAACCTTTTTTTCCTCGGGTGCTGAAAGCGCACGCGCTAGTGTGACCACACCCATAATTCAATGCCCCCCTGCGCCCTGCCCCCCTGCGCCCTGCCCCCTTGCGCATGCGCGTGCGACCCCGTGTTGCCCCACCCCCTGCGCATGCGCGTGCACCCCCCCCGCGCCCCGTTTTGGGCCTAGCAGGCCTCCCTGAAGCCTCCAGAGGCCGGAAACTGCCCATTTCCAGACTTCCGGTAGGCCCGTTTTTCGCCCTCCCCAGGCTTCAGAGGCTTTCTTGGAGCCTGGGGAGGGTGAAAACGGCCTCCCCCCCCCCCCCCGGATGCCGGAAACGGCCTGTTTCCCGACTTCCGTTTTTCACCCTCCACAGGCTTCAGAGGCTTTCTTGGAGCCTGGGGAGGGTGAAAACGGCCTCCCCCACCCCCCCGGAGGCCCTCCAGAGGCCAAAAACGCCCTCCCAGAGCCTCCGCACAAGCCCTGTACTTACCTGGCATCCAAAACGGGCCACGTGGAGACTCCTGGAAGAGGAGGGGCGGCATGGGCAGGGCCAGCCGAAAATGAGCTGGCTGGCACGCGCATGCGCACTGGAGCTGAGCTAGGGCAACGGCTCGCGTGCCCGCAGATATGGCTCCACGTGCCACCTGTGGCACGCGTGCCATAGGTTCGCCATCACGGACCTAGATGGTTGGGGGCAATATGTTGACTCTAAAAGCCACTTAGAGAGGGCTGAAAAGCGCTATGAAGCAGTATATAAGTCTAAGTGCTAGTGCAATTTGTGGGCCACATCACTTCCCCAGCTAGGATTCTTCCCTGTTTGAATTACGGCCCAGCTATCTCCTGGCTTCAACTCCCAAAATGATAGAAGGGTCACTGGCTTTCATCCAAGGCCAACGGACCCTCCTCCATTGGAAAGATAGCTGCTAGGATTCTATTTAGCTACTGCAAAGCAAAAATGGGGAACCTTTCCCAATTTGCCCTATCGGGTCAGGTGGAAACAGACAAGGCAAGGAAGACAGTAAGCTAACTTACTCCTGTTTTGACTCACTTCAGGTATCCTATGACTACAACTCCCAGAATTCCCAGCTTATGCAGGAATTCCAGGAGTTGCAGCTTCCTCATTTTGGAAGGTGTCACATTGAGGAAAAATGTTCTTTCACTTTGTCCACCCCTCAAATAGAGGCACGCTACATACCCACAACTCCAATGGTGATTGTTGTCCTGACGTCCTGATTCCGGCAATAGTTTGCAAGCACCTTCATGAGGCAATCTGCCCCAACACAGGCTGCACTGCCTAGCAAGTCACTCGATGCTCGGGTTACTGGGACATGGCTCCGTTGCTAAAAGGGAGAAAGGAATTATTGCTTAATGTCCCTGGCTCTTACTTTTGATGTCCCAATCTTCAAATGTTCCCAACTATTACAAAGTCTTTTTCTGTGTTTAATCTGTGCTTAATCTGTGTTTCCCATCCCCCAGAACCCACCAGTCTCTTTCTGCCACCTAGATCTCACTTTATAAAGACCAGGTATTAGACTGCCACCATAGCCAAATCTAGTCTATCGGAATATAGTGGGCCCCTTAACCTCTTCTACAATAGCCAACTCTTAAAGTGGGGGGGGGAGGGACACACATATAGATCACATTCAAAAGAAGGGCCAAACCAATACACCTTATACCAGGGGTCCCCAAACTTGGCAACTTTAAGACTTGTGGACTTCAACTCCCAGAATTCTCCAGCTGCTGGCTGGAGAATTCTGGGAGTTGAAGTCCACAAATCTTAAAGTTGCCAATTTTGAAGACCTCTGCCGTATACAGTACTTTATCAAAAGAAAATGAAATAAAACATTAAAATACATTAATATTTGTTTAGTATAAATGTCATAAAACAAATACTTCTTATCCGCCAGATTTTCACAAGACTCCTAAACCATGAAAGATCTGGGCTATCTCACCAGAAATCTTGCTAGGTTTTGGCAGTCTTATGTGAGTTTTACATTCTTGCTATATGTCCAGGAGTTTTTAATTTAATTTTGGGGATGCATGGACACTGCCAAGGGATGTTGTAGCATGTTGCCCATCTCCACCCTGTTCTCAAAGTGATCTCCAATAAAAAAAAAATATTTTCGAGGTAAAATATCATTAATCCATTGCAGCCATCCATCACCTACCAGGTTTTTGCTCTGTTGCTGAGTGGAGGATTTAAAGGCCACTGTAGGAAATTCATTCCTCAGATACTTCAGCCATTTTGCAACGATCTCTTTAGATACCAGATCTGGATCAGGAACAGATTGAGAAAGTGAAGGAGTCCTTTAAAAAAAATCACTCTGGTGCCAGTTCACTGGGGCATAACCTACTCTTTTGTATGCCAAAGGTACATGAGTTACCTTTTAAAATTGTGTGTTTCAAAACTGTAACCCTTTTATGGTCTGCAGATAGATCACCCAGAAGGCTAAAGCAATAACATCCCCAATTCCCCAGACACAAGCTGATTTCAAAATAACCTTGACCACCTTCTACTTAAACAGTCAATACTACTAATATGGATCAGAATATCCAGGTCACTTATCCAATAACCATAGAAAGAAAATCGATACCTGATCACCTATCTACCTTAACAGTCATTATGAATGAATGAACCATGAACAAAAAGCAAAAAAACAAAAAAATATTCTACAGCTAATTGAGGCCAAATGCAGTATTTAGCAAACCTTTGAATGACTTTTTCCCCTAACTCTACCCTTTGCCACCCAAACCCTGAATTAAGTCATGATTGCAATGATTCTGAATCAAAGCAAAGCAACTGCAAAATAAACCAATGTAATTCAACACTTTATTTCAAGTATATTTTCTGGATTCCTTCGGTGCAGAATTTGAATCTGTAAAGAGAAACTCTTAGTAAGAAAAGGTCTGATCTCATATTCTTGAATCACATACGGCTTCACTTCCTTTCCACAAAAGAACCTAGTATTGCTACTTACCTATTTTATTCAACACCAAAACCAATCTCTTGTTGGTTCCAGCCTGCACCACTGCCTCTTCAACCTGGGGGCATCGGCAACCTTGAGGATCCCGAGCATCAAGGACTTCCAAGATCACATCGGCTGCTTCAATTACCTGGAGAGAGCAAAGAACTGGAGGCCATGGTGTCCAACACTGATCCATCCCAACCCAACAGAAGCCTCCCCCCATCTACAGCTCTATTTTTCTTGGTGCTAAGTCACATCCGTCAAGTCACTTCCGTCTTCACTGACCTTCCTGAACTCTTTGTAATATGCCTTGCAGGAGCTGTCTTTTTCCAGCAGGGCATGTTTGGCCAATTGCTTCAGATCCATCTCCTGTGGGAAGAAGATGGTTATGCACATAGCCAAGGGGATAGAATTAAAGTTCCACTAAGACAGATGGCACAGAATAGGTTCTCATATAGTTAGAAAATAGGTAAAAGGTAAAGGTAAACGTTTCCACTGTTCAGTCGTGTCCGACTCTAGGGGGCGGTGCTTATCTCTGTTTCCTAGCCGAAGGAGCCAGCATTGTCTGAAGATGCTTACATGGTCATGTGGCCTGGCATGACTATGCGCCGAGGCGCATGGAACGCTGTAACCTTCCCACCGAAGTGGTACCTATTTATTTACTCACACTTGCGTACTATCCAACTGCTGGAAAATAGAATAGGTACGGTACCCTTAATTTCATAATGTGAGATAATACATCGTAGCTGCATTTTATACTGCTGCCTACAAAATAGCTATTATTTAATTGCTGCTGTACAAGAAATTCATTTCCTACTAGGGGGAGGCATTTTTACTCAAGTTGTATATAAACAGAATAAAATCTTCCATAAGAGCCTTTTAAAATGCAGCACTGTTCTCCAAGAACATCATTTTAAAGTGATTTAGAAAACAGAACTATGTATTTAATCATCCCCCATAAAATATACCTGTGCTTTGCACCCTGTGAATTTTGCAATCTCTCCTTGAAATATCATGCTTTCCCATCTACTGTTTTCTTGATACACTTTTTTAAATAAAAAGTTTTATTGATCTGGAACTCCAGGCTGTTCTCTTAGACAAAGTTTACAGACAAGCAAGCCATTCATCATTATTTCCCTTTTTAAATATCTTTTTTTATTAAATTCTTTGAAAAATGTAGATGAATAAGTGCAAAAGGAAACATGAAACAAATAGATCAACGAACAATTTTAAAATGTCACGATATTCTAAAATATCATTAGTTATGAATTGTTAAGCATATTATATGCATTCTGTGTCACTGAGAGACTAAGAATCATTACTAAATTAACTCATTGTCATTTTTAAACCAATTCCACCCTCTGGCTTAAAATGGGATGAAGACATGCTCTAACTTAAAATTAGAAATCTGGTGACTCTTTTTCAGACTAACTACTTTGATTAAAAGGCATGCCTAGTCACTCTATGCATCTGATGAAGTTCACAAAAGCTTATACCTTTTAATCAAAGTTGTTAGTTGGAAAAGACGTTATCAGAGGTGGGGTTTTTTGCCACGCTAGACCAATACAGTTCTCCTCCTATGATGTCTGTTGTAACTTAGCATACAGCAAGCCCACAGCCCTCAGGTACCTTGAGAAATTTTCTTTTTGGAGTGGGGGTGGGGGATAGCCAGATAGGGAAATTTCAACTCAGTAACTGATTTGTTTTATGCCTTTTTGTAGAAATAATTGGTATTGGGCTTTTTGTAAAAATGAATGAGAAGAAAATTGTAACACAATTCATTCACTTGAGACTATAATCCCTTTGATATGTGTCAAGAATTGAATCCTATCGAGCTTGTTTGGACGTGTCACCAAATAGACCAGCGATAGTCTGCTTTGTGAGAAATCCCATATGAATAATCAAAAATCAATCCAGAACTAAAACTGGGATTCCCATAGTTATTTTCATGTAGTACTTTCCTACTTAAATAAGCATTTGTCTAACCAATTACAGAAATCTCTACCAATAAAGAATATCTCTACCAATATATTTGAGCTGCTTAAAAGAACCGCCAGAAGAAGAGGACAATCAAAACTTCTATAAAAGCTGCATAGACAAACCATATTTCCTGTAACTGGATTGGATATATGTGCCATAGGGAAGATTACCAGCCTAAATTCGTTACCTTCTGCTCAAAGCGTTGCTGTCTGTGCAAGGCATCCTTCTGCAACCCTTCCAGACTCCGGAACCGGCCAATTTCCTTCTGTCGTGCCATTTGTTGTCGCTCCTGCATTTCTTTCACCTAGTTAGACGGATATAATCTTAAAATAAGGGGGTGCTAGCAACTCTGCTGCACAGGTCTCATAGATCCAGTATTGGGTACCAGTCCTATGCCATCCCAAACTCCATAGCCCTGAGCAGAGAAATTAATTCAGGTATCTAAAAATCCCACCTTTGCCTCTGTTTTCTCACGTGATTAACCTTACCCTTTTCTGCTTTAGGGCCAGTTCCTTTTTGACATGTTCTTTGAAGCGTGACAGTTGAGGTACTCCTGAATCTTTTTTCCTATGTGATTTTGCATCCTTTTTCTATGAAAGGAAGAAAGACTGCACTGGTTTTGATTGCAGACATAAAGTTACAACATATATTCATCACATCTGAGAACAACAATAGATCCTTGCTTTTCCAGCTGATACTATTTTGACCCTTTCCCCTTTGCTAAAGAATATCTTATGTTTTCTTATCTGAAAGCTGTACTCGGAGCAGAATTGATACTCTAATAGGAAAAACACTTACGGATGGAAGGTAACGTATCATTGGCAACTTGCATGATCAAAATTCCATATGAAAACATAATGATACATTGGTTAAATTTTGAATCACCACCCAAATCCTGTGTTAAAACAATTCTGCTTCACTAAACATTTAAAACAATTCTGCTTCACTAATATAACCAGCAATCATTCCACTATCAAATTCAAAGGCTTTCCCTGCTCTTCCATCAATTCCGCTGTCATCTCTACCACAAAAACTCTTTTTTTCTTTTCTTTTCTTTTCTTTTTTCAAGATTCTGTCTTACCTTGCTATGTTTGGATTTCTTGCTAGATTTTTTCTGTTCTGCAAAAGGGAAAAAACGGGGAATCAGAGATAAGCAAACATGATTACTCATTTAGAATTCCAATTAGATTGGAATAATTCAAGCAAATATTTACTATGGCGGGTCATGATGCTAAATGTAGGTAGAGGAGCAGGAATCTCTTTTTCTTCCCAACATTAGTTTTTGAATCACCTTTTGTCTCCTGATTAACAAGACCTGGAAAAAAAAGAGAAAAGTTAATCTATGAAGTTTTCTCACCAAATGAATAGAGTAGATTGCTCCTAACAATATCCTAAATTATAACAACTGAAAGCTGCCCAGAATCACTGTGAGTTGAGCAGCATATCAGTTTAATAAATTACATTTAATTTTGGCATAATGCATTACATGAATTCAGCCACTATGCTACATAAATCGTTGTTTAGTGTGATGTGAAACACAGCCAATGGTGTAAGGTTACAAACCTAAATTATCTGTTCACACCCTGTGTTTTCAAGTGGTCATAATCCTTCAGTATTGTCTCTGCCACATGAAGTAATGGGATCTATGTCAACATCCAGCTTGAGTATCCAAATAAAAACTTCCATGGAACTGCAGAAGTTTTGTTTCTCCAAATTAACCCATTGGTAGTCCACACACCCCTCCCTTACTCTAATGACAAGTTGCAACAAAGAGGCATGTAGCTGTGACTCTTGACAATCTATTGACCAATAGATCCAGAAGGAAATGGGTGGAATATACTGGCACATGTAACCTCCAGAAAAAAAACCAAGACGTTCTATGATCTTTGAGGGACATATGGTAGAAATTGAGAAGACTCTACAGGTAGTCCTCAACTTATAACCATTTGTTTAATAACCGTTCAAAGTTACTTCACTGAAAAAAGTGACATACAACTATTTTTCTTACTTATGACCACTGCAGCAATCCCATGGTCATATGATCAAAATTTGGATGCTTCGCAACTGGCATGTATTTATAAAGGTTGCAGTGTCCCGGGGTCATGTGATCCCCTTTTGCAACCTTCTGACAAGCAGTCAATGGGGAAGCCAGATTCACTTAGCAACCACCTTACTAACAACTGCTGTGATTCACTTAACAACTGTAGCAAGAAAGGTCGCAATATGGGGCAAAACTCACTGCCTTGCTTAGCAATGGAAAGTTTGGGCTCAATTGCAATCATAAGTCGAGGATTACCTGTAGCGACACCTTGATGGAAGTGTTAGATTTGGATGGAGGATTTAAATTTCCTGTTTCAAATTCCCACTTGATTGGGAAGCTCACCAGCTGGTAAGACTTAATCACAGTCCACAATTTACCTTACAGAACGTTATTATTTGTATCTGTTGCCTTAAGGTCTCAGAGAAAAAACAAGATATGAATGTGAGAATAAAGAGCACGTAGAGTACACAAATCTTATTTTCAAAGAGCCATAATGATCAAAGATAGTAAATCCCTCCCCTCCCCCCCCTCTGGCATCTTCCACCCAACTTATAAAAGGAGAATCAAATGGTAATTCTTCCCGAGATTGTCCCACTTTCTCCAGCTAATAATATTCACGTGTTGGACTATCAGTCCCGACCACTAATGTGTACAAAGATCCCGTTTGTCCCAAAGGTGTTTCCACCCCCCACCCCCCCAAGAGGCAACTGGACTTTCTGGTTTTTCTTTGAAGATGTTTCGCTTCTCATCCAAGAAGCTTCTTCAGCCTCTCGAAAAAAAGCACCTTTGGGACAACCATGACCTACCTGGATGACTGAGAATCTCCATAGACTAAGATCCCGTTTATTATTATTATTATTATTTTCCATTGCATTTTTTCCCCTTACGCACGGCACAGGTACCCGTTCCCTCCTCTAGCTAAAGCTGAATTTTTCGTAGTAAACTTGCCTTGACATGCCACCCCGCTTATAATTTATCACACTTTCGATGCCATTCTGGGCCAGCATCACGAGGGTTCTCCCCCCCCCTTCTGCTCTCCCCCCCCCCCAGAGCATCTTACTTGTTCAGGGTTCCCCCCCCCCGGGGGGAGTCTTTCAACGGCAAAGGCTTTCACCAAAAATACCTCCGCCAAAGTCGTGAAGCTTAGCAAACAGGACACATGGCTTCCCGCGCGTGCCCAAAGGGCTTGGAGCTGACGCGCTTGCGCCTTCCTGGAACTTAGGGACCGCCCCGCTCCCTTTCCCCTCCTCCCTCTGTGCTGAGTTTGCATAAAGGTGGGTTTGGTGAGTGGTTTTTTTTTTTCGTAGGGCTCGGAACAAAGCAGACTGGCGAGGAGAGGGATTTTGTTTTTCTGTTTTTTTTTTTTTAAAGTGCTTGCGCGAAGATAATGTCAGATTTCACATGACGCGCGTGTGTGCAATTACGCAGCATTTAGAAATGCCTTAGTTTTCCAAATGAGCGCTAGAGAATGTGCAGTTATGATTTGCCAGATCTCATTATATATGCTCATTATATATGCTCATTATATATGCCCTTGTACAAAGGAAGCGGCTGGATTAGTGGAACAGCCAACGACGGATCTGGAATGCAGAGAAACTCCTTTAACTATATATAATCCATCCCTGGCTGTAAACCTATACAGTATTACTGTCAATCCAAGACGTGTAGTAAAATGCGTTTTTGAGATTCATAAGTATTCATAATCCACAGCTATGTTTATTTAAGAGTGTTTAACCTGGGGAAAAATGATACGGGATAAACCGAGAAGCTCGTTCAAGGTGATGGGGAAAATATCAAACCGATGCAGAAATTTATATATTTGTTCCTATGGAGAATATATAAAATAATAACAGGGGAATGAAAGAAAAAAAAGTGAGATAAGAAATAAGGTATAATGTACAAAGAGGAAAATAGGAATTTGGGACTGGAATAAATCTGGAAATTTGTGTTAAGGGTGAAAACTGATCATTTACTCTCTTGTGCAATCAGCTGCCTGAATGGAGGCAAGGATGTGTTGAATATCCTCCCCCCCTCCACAGTTTAAGAAATAAGTGCATTGTTTGTATACAGAATGCAATGGCTCTGTATGCACTCCTGGAAGTTTGGATTCAGTCTTGCCTTTTGGGATACAATAAGATGGTAGTCACACAAAACATTAGATGTTTTGATCAACTCTGATTGGAGACACGAGACTAGACTAGAGACTAGACTAGACTAGACTAGACTAGACTAGACGACTAGACTAGACTAGACTAGACTAGACTAGACTAGACTAGAATAATAAAAGAGTTGGAAGGGACCTTGGAGATCTTCTAGTCCAGGGGTTGGCAACCTTAAACACTCAGAGAGCCATTTGGACCCGTTTTCCACAGAAAAGAAAACACCGGGAGCCACAAAACACTTCCTGTGCCTGACTATTTCCTGAGCGGCCACAAAACTAGCATATATAGTTGAATTAAAGGTTCTGTTTTCTTCTGAAATTTTTATTTTCTTGGATTTATCCATGGTTTGCCTACCGGGGGTCGAAAAGCTTAATAAATTGCACGTCGGTGGGTGTCGTATATTGGCAGTTGTGATGCATATTTTGAGCGACAGGGAGCTGCAGCAGAGGAGAGAAAGAGCCACATGCGGCTCCAGAGCCGCGGGTTGCTGACCCCTGTTCTAGTCCAACCCCCTGCTCAGGCAGGAAACCCTGTACCATTTCAGATAACCTGCTCTGCTAGCAGCATTTTATTCCTTACAGTTTAAAAAAATAACTGACATCTGAAAAGCCCTAGACAGGGTCAGAGCCATTTTAAACAGAGTAGTACTGTAGAAAAAAAAAGCTACCGCTCCTCTTGGCCTCTTTCTGTCCCCGTTTCACATTCTGTATTTACACAGTGCCTGCAAAATGTTTGTGAGACAGAAAAACACAAAAGATGTGATTTAAGCATCTACAAAAGAGGTCACGTTGTGTTTATAGGACCCATTAAAATATAGCTTATTGAAGCTTATTTTATAAACTACTGTATATCACAATTAGATTGGTTCACATACGACACACATAAATTATTTCTGACAAACAATAGTAGTCGGATTAAAATAATGTGCTAAACCAAAGCCAAACAAACTTCACTACAGCTTTGGATGTGATGTGAACCAAACTTAATGTATGGCGTAAAGATCTGAGTAAGTGTACCATAATCTGCGGACATCAAATATAGTTTATAGATGGGAGGAGTAAACAAAAGACTATTTGCATAATACACTAAGTCATACTTTGCTTAAATATGTTTGTTGAATAAATCACAGTTGGCCAGATACATACTGCATGTAAATTTTAAAAAGCATGACTTAATGTCATGTTTGAACCAGTTCAAAAAAGAATACAGCAGCCCTAATTCAGATGATTTTAAATTTATGGAAAGTAATTTTTTTGCTGATTAGTGATTCTGGTAGCTTTACATAATATATCAGAGTCAGCTTACCATCGAATACCGTTTTCTGGGAGACAGAAATTATCAGTGTAGAATAAGATTCTGGTTTAATAGGCCCTTGATGTAATCTGTTCTGGCATTTTTCTGACAAGCAAATATTCAACAGGTGATGCTTTTTATACATGCATGCCTGAGTGGGGGAAAAAAGATTTGCTATGCAGGCATTTAAGGCACAGCAGAAAAATCCCATGAGAAAAAACCCAACTGGAAACGAAGCCAACAATTACATCTCCCTGTTTTATATAAGCATCCTTTCCAATTCAGAGCAAACAACCTGGACCACCTCGCACTATAAAAAATTTTCTTCCTTTCAATCATCCCATAACTGTGCATGGATAATGGTGATGCTGGATGGGGATTATAGGAGCTATCCCCAAATAGCTCTATATGGCCCCAGGACGCTGGTGACAGAATATATTCTCATACTGTGGGAGGCTTGTACTCTTTCTGCACTACCATTCTCACAAACTGTCTTAAAGGAGCATGCAGGATGGAGGGAGGTTACCAAGATGGGGCCAGCTGGCCCATCTCATACTGTGTGTATGAAATGTAAGATAATAGCCTGGGAAAAAGACGATCAGAGAATTCATCCTGATGAAAGGGGCCTCAGATCATTCATTTTTTAAAAAAAAATTATTTTAGATTTTTTTTATCCCGCATTAATTATTTTTAAAAGTAATTCAAGGTGGCGAACATACCTAATACTCCTTCTTCCTCCTATTTTCTCCACAGCAACAATCCTGTGAGGTGGATTGGGTTGGGCTTGGAGTGAGTGACTGGCCCAAAGTTCCCCAGCTGGCTTTCATGCCTAAAGCGGGAGATTAGAACTTGGAGTCTCCAGGCCTCTAGCCTGGTGTCTTAGCTGCTAGATCAAACTTGCTCAGTGCAGGACCTGCCAAAGCATTTTAGACAAATGTCTACATTCCTTTGTCCTCACCTCAGGATCTCAGTTAGTCTTGCCTATAATCCTCTTCGTGTATCTATTTTGGTGCTGAACTGCACTTTGCAATGAACAAGACTTACCGTACAGGTGGTCCTTGACTTACAACGGTTCATTTAGTGACTGTTCAAAGTTACAACAGCACTGAAAAAAGTGCATTTATGACCATTTTTCACACTTATATACAGTTGCAGGATTCCCATGGTCATATGATCAAAATTTGGCTGCTTGGCAACTCTCATTTTTATGACGGTTGCAGTGTCCTGGGGCATGTGATCACCTTTTGCGACTTCTTATAAGAAAAGTCAATGGAGAAGCCAGATTCACTTAACAACCGTGTTACTAACTTAACTGCAGTGATTCACTTAACAACTGTGGCGAGAAAGAAATTGGGGCAAAACTCACTTAACAACTGTCTCGCTTAGCAACAGAAATGTTGGGCTCAATTATGGTTGTAAGTCAAGGACTCCCTGTATTCTATAGAAATCTAGCAGATCTGACTTTTTGTGCTTGTGACCACTTGGAAAGATAATTTAAAGAGAGGAATCAAAGTTCTGTTCCCCATGATTTCAAACCCTAGAAATGTGATTTTTTTCCTTGCCCCGTGGGACTAGTGCATGAGTTGTACCATTTAGAATCTCAACTGTCTGTATAAGGATGTGACTCAGAATAATTTGAGGGGAAAAATAGAACGCAAGCGAATAATCAGACTGCCAATTGAGAAAGCTCAGACAAGCTGCCAAAAGTGCATTTATGTGGAGGCTTATAGATGGAAATAACTCGGAGGAGAATAAAGGGCTCTTTGCAATACCACAGAATTGGGACATAGCTTTCTTTGCTCTGGGTTACAGAGGGAGTTGCCAGATGTGGCTTGTTTTAATGGCTGCTGTCCCATGTTATTGCAGCACATCATAACCTTGTAGGCTAAAATGGGAGCCTCTTCCAAAATGTTACAATTCCAAGAAGGCTATGGGACAGCTTTGATTACTTTTAAGAAAAAAAAAAAAAGCAAAAGCCAGAATGCTGTTGCAGATCACAAGTTTCTCAAACAAAAACAATAAAATGAGGACTCTATGCTGGATCAATTTAGTTTTAAAAAGGCTCATTGTTTATATCTATAAATGTTACTCATTGATTGATTTCAAATTTTAATACAGATATTCTATTTTTTAGGATTACTGGCTTTTATAAATAGCTTACAGGTCACATAAATGGTATTTATTTTAATTACATGGTTCTGGATAGAACTCTTTCTTCAGGAAATTAGCAGTAATAGCTCTGGGGAGAGGGAAGGAAGCATTCAACTGGGTAGCTTATGTCTTACTCATCCCGTTTTATTCTTTTATTTCATGCTTAAAATGGATATGCCATCCTTTAAAACTATCACCAAAGTTCTACCCTCTCCTTCCAAGTATTTTTCCTGTAGGCCAGTTGATAGGAACACATTATCTTATTCGAAGTCATACAGCCTGTACTGGCTCATCTCATTGTGTTGTAGCCAAATGCTCAGGAAGCACTGGCTTTTTAGGGCCTTGTGAAAGGACAGAAGCCCCTAGGGGTTGTGGCAAATGCCATACACCAAATCCAAATGGGGACATCTGTGAACGCAGTCCCCCCCTCCATGCCCAGCTGGGTCTCCGTAAGACAGATCATGGGAGTTTTATTATTGTACAGACTAACATGACATTCAATAGCAACTGGATACTGAAGGAGTGATCTATCATTAGGTGGAGCATGGGTTGGAATACTGGCTCAAGATTAAATACCAAGGCTACCTTTCCTGATGGTGGCCCACCATATCTCCCCCTGACCGTCACTACAAAGATGTTACCACAGACAGGTACTGTATATCAGTCCTTCCCAATTCTTTTCTCCTTGACCTGAAACAAAAGACTTCAGTTCATTTTCCAATATTTTACTCAACTCTCCAGCAAACATCATGAACTTGTAGAATTTCCAAGCATAATTACTAAGGAGTAGAAATCCTGGAGGACATAGATTCAGGAGGTGAAGTTCAATTGACTAGGGAAGGTTTGGTTAACAAATTAAATAGCAAACCTAGGCCGACCAATGTGCTTCAGCTAGATCAGCGGTTCTCAACCTGTGTGTCGCGACCCCTTTGGGGGTCGAACGACCATTTCACAGGGGTCGCCGCGCGCGTTAGCCTGCCATCTTGGTGCCATCGTCACTTGCAGGGGTGAAATGCTCCCGGTTCGGCCGTGCCTGCGGGTCGCCGGACAGCTGGTAGCTACAGAAGCGGGAGACTTCGCCCACCCGCCCGGACACCGCCATTTGGGTTCTTTTACCCTCTGCGCATGCGCAGAACGCTTTGCGCATGCGCAGAGGGTAAAAGAACCCAAATAGTGGCATCCGGGTGGGTGGGCGGCGCCTCGCGCTACCTTGGTGACCGGCTCTACGGTGACCGACAGGTACGAGCGAAGGGGGGGTCGCGGGGGGTCGCGGCATTAGAAAGGTTGAGAACCACTGAGCTAGATGATCAGTGGACATTTCAACCTAATCTATCTCACCAATTAGTTGTTAATAATAAAAACAGAGAGGATGCATTCATGCTGTTTTATGCTTTTCTAAGAAGCGGACATAAGGATAGGAAGAATCTTGATCGTTTTGGCTAGTTGTTTCCTGCAGACGTCTTGCCCAGTGAACAAGGAAGAATGTAGCAAAGAATTGGGTTATCTGGGACTGCTTAGAAGTTCCCTCTGAGGGCTCTGGGTTGCCAGATTGGGAATTGTACTACCAGGCCTCGGTACTTACATGGGTGGAAGAATGGATCAATTTGAGGCATAAAAGACTATTAACTTTAGAAGGTCATGACCTTCAACTAGGTTGGCATGCTTTTTTTATGGTATGGGAAGAATAAGATATAGTTACTTTCAAAGACATTATGTTAGAAATGCACTGTTATCAGTATGGCTTAAAATTAAAGAACAACACTACTTGAAAATACCAGTCTGGCTTTCCATAATGGAAGCATTGATACATCCTAATGTTATTAACATGGAAAAAATTGTAAGATATAAAGATATTTTGAATGAAAAAGGGGAATTAAAAACTAAGCAGGAACTTAGCAGTCAAGGGATGGACATCGCATGGTGGCTACAAATGCAGATACAATCTCGATATGAGAAAGATGCTAAAATGTACGGTTTCAATAAAGAGTTAATAGAATTGGACCAGATATTAACCGGAACGGATGAAAAACTGATAAAGAAAATATATTGTTACTTATTAAGTATTAACCTTGAAAGTGAGCAGGTAATGGAGACAATGATTGGCAGAATAACAGAGTTGGAAGGGACCTTGGAGGACGTCTAGTCCAACCCCCGCTCGAGCAGGAAACCCTATAG
>QLTV01002677.1:3231626-3266875 GCA_003457575.1 Thermophis baileyi
CGGGGCAGGGATCCTGCGAGGACAGAGACTCTTATGGACAATAATTGCCACTCCTCCATCCCTTCCCTGGAATCGTGGCTGATGCAATATCTGAAACCCTTCTGGGCACATCTCTGAGAGGGGAACACCCCCCTCCTGGCCCAGCCAGGTCTCGGTTATGCATGCCAGGTCAGCCCTCTCTTCCAGGATTAATTCCCGAACGAGGGGGGCCTTGTTAACAACAGACCTGGGATTAAGCAGCAGCAGCCTGAGGCCAGGGCCCTGACATCCCAAGTCACCAGGAACACAAGACGAGCCCGGTGAACCAGAACCAGAGGGGCCGGAACAAGGAATCGCTTTGAGACAGCAAGTCCTAGTTCCCCGAGAGCGGCCTACCCCTCGGCTCCCGCCATATCTACCTCTCCCAGTCATAACCACAATACTCCGGCTCTCCAACACCCCAACAGCCCCCCTCCTCCCCGGCAGGCAAGGCACCACACTCACACCAAACCTAGGGTCGTGTGACCACTTTTTGTGACCTTTTGAAAGCAAAGTCAATGGGGAAGCCAGATTCACTTAACAGTGCCACTAACTCAACAACTGTAGTGATTTACTTAACAACTGTGACAAGAAAGGTTGTGAAATGGGGCAAAATTCATGTAACAAATGTCTCACTTAGCAACAGAAATTTTGGGGCTCAATTGTGGTCATAAGTCGAGGACTACCTGTATGTTATGTTAATCTCACAAGTGGTCAGTACTGTCAATTTGCTTTGCAGAAACTGGAGTTTGAACCAGATGCTGCAGCTTACAAAACATACATGGCTACAGGTCAATTTCCATCTCTGATCAATGAGTCAGACAGAATAGAGATAAGTTAGTGTGTGCTTGTTGATTCTTTACAGTACAATACTTCAGTGTATCATAGAAGCACTCAGATATTAGATTCACACTAAGTACAATGCCATGCTTAACTATGGTTTGTTCAAAACTAGAATTAATCAGTTTTATACAACAAAATATGCCATAAATTATATTTTTAACACTATTGTATTTAGGGTCTCACGTGCACAGGAATCAAAGCAGGTAAATTATAATATAATTTACATTATGTGTGAACCTAGATATTAAATCTAGATCTTTGTGCAAAATGGGGCTCCTAAACTGCAAAGCTACTAAATAGCAGTACTACAAATAGATACACAAAATTCTAGTTCACAGCTTGCATCTAACCGTTGAGTAATATTTGCAACCTAGACCTGTAGTCCTAACATAAAAGTGCATTTATACAAAACACTTAAGTATGTTAATGGGTTTTCAGTTTCTGCAAACCAGCTTTTATAACCTGAGTTTGCTTTTAGTACCGGTAAGTAAATCTAATCTAGCCAAACTTCCAAGAGTGGCCATTTTAAATTCATACAACACTGTAAGCCATAAACTTTAGTTAAGGGATATATAATGGGATATAAGACAGTAGCATGAATATGCTTGTTAAACAAACTAGTAAACAAATGGAAAAATTCAGCCTTACTCACAATTTGTGATTTCATGGATCCATGAGACATTGGGGAAAGGAAGGCAAACAATGCATCTCTTGGCCAGAATAAACATTATCTATTCCTTAGCATGTAGTGAGAACCCAACTGATTAACATTTATTTAGTTAACTATGATTAGATGAGGCATACCTTGGCTTGTTGTGCAGTCCATATCAGTAAACTATAAGCTGCATTAGTTTGCCATCCTTTCTGAAGTGGTTTTGAGCCAGTATTTGCCAGGGACAGTGTAAAGAACATAAGAATAGTGTTGCAGGATCAGACCAAGGCCCATCCTAGTCCACCATTTTGTTTCTCATGTGCTTCTGGGGCATTCACAAGTGATGTGGAAGACACTTGGTTCTCCTACAATTGATATTGGAAGAATATTTCTGAGACCCCAACTCTCAAGAGGAGTCTTCATCCTAGCAGCGCTTGATTAACCTCCTCTTCTCTCTGAATTTATCCAACCCCTTAAACCCAACCATGTTAGTGGCTAGCACCATCACATTTTGTGGCAATGAATGCCACAGTTAATTACCTAAAGATGATAGCAGGATGGATCAGAGGGGAGTAAGGGAGCAAATGGTTCAGTGTGCAGAACTCACTGGGATTTTGAAACCTCGGTGGAAGAGCTGTGATGAGGCTGGGTTTGTGCAACATTGCAAGTGTAGAATGTGGTTCATGAGTATGTGGTTCATAACCAGAGCTATCATGGGATAGCTAAATCCTGAAAAGCCAAACCAGGAAACCATTTTCAAGGATGATTTCTGATGGTGAGAAAAATGTTCCACACAGCAGCAAAAGAAATCAAGAGTAGCTGCTTTAATCTCATGATGTTTAAATGGGGAAAAAGCTGCTTTTCCTCATGTAGCTCCTGGCTTGGCAAAAACTATGTTCTGTGCCTTTACATTGTTTAGACTGAGCACAGCTGTCGTGGTTTGCAAGCATATGTCTGAGTTTTTTCTCCAGCCTGTGTAGAGCAGAAAATGGTGTGCTTGTATGTACCTAAAGGCATTTTGTTACTTTTTTTTTGCTAGTTTTTTAAATAAGCATTGACTTCTATTCCTCCTCAGGTTGGGGAAATTAATTTTGAAACATACACAAATATGATTTCAAGGCCATACAATCCCTATCAAGCTCTGCTACCATTATTACTCTGTTTAATATTGGGAGCTGGTTTGAGGAAAAACAAGTCAAAACTGACAACAGGAGTCGAAAACATAGAGAATTGTGAAATTTCGTTGAAATACTTGAGAAAGAAAAATTCCAAGAGATTCCAGTCCTGATGTAGACACAAGTAAAAGTACTTCGTAAACATCTGATCTTGGCTTGTTTACAGTTTGTTTGAACCTTACTTGAAAGAGGAACCAAAAAACCCATGCATATTATGAAAACTGCATGACTGCTTCAAGATTGAGAAATAAAGGAAGGATTTAACATTTTGGAGAAGACTGGAAAGTTCAGAAAGGAGAGAAGGATACATTCCTGAATTCCAACTATGAGGTTAGAAATAAATGAATACAATACATCCATATGGATATTTGTGTATGTAAGCAGAACACCAGTATGGTGTAGTGGTTCAAGTGGGGAGACCAGGTCCTAGCCCCCCCCTTGGGCAGAGAAGCTGGCTTTGGGCCAGTCAGTGGGAAGTTGAAAACCATAAACCTCCATTAGACCAGCATGGTGGATTATGCTCCATAACCTTCAATGAATAACTTCGTCCTGCAGTGGGTTGATTTTGGTGGATAATAGTAATAATCTGCAGACACGCACAACATTAAAAATGTGCACTTCTTTTAAATGCTACCAGAGATCAAAGTTTGCCTTTTGCCCTACCCAAGGCTTAAAAAAAAGGCGGTACAATACAGAGAAAGGAAGGGGGGAAAACCCAACAACCTCAAAGTAAGCTGAGTTCAAAACGAGCTGATTTTTTTCTCCCAACAACAGCTGTTAGCCCAACCCTCCATAAATTGCCAACACCTCTTCTTTTTCAGACTTTTGTCAATATCCTCGCGGATAGGAAGGGGGGGGGAACCCAATACTCTCCTCCTCGGGGAGGCGGTAAAAGCCAAGAGATATTCATGGCTGTGTGTGGCTAACGAAATCCCATTTCTATCCAGTTATGAGAAAGAAAAGCCAAGACCCGAAAAGCTGGGATTGAAATCTGGTTGCAAGCACTCGGCTCTCAACGCCTGGCGCTGCAGTACGAAAAAGCCAACCCACTCAGCGAGGAGTCGGTGTGGAGAGAGCGCGGCGGGAGGAGGAGGGAGGAGGAGGAGGAGGAAGGGAGGGGAGTGGGAGAGCGGAGGACTTAGCAGACGCTCCAACGTGGATAAGCTTCAAGCTTTCTGATACATTCCTGCCTGGCCAGGGCGACACTTCCTGCAAGAGCTCTGCCGACTTGTTGCAAAGATCTGTCTTAGAAAGCAACGAAATCAATCCACTGGGTTCCTCGTCTCCTTCCCGCGCCTTCCCCCACCCCGATCGCTTCCCCTTCCCGGCTCCAGCGACGTCCTAGTAGGTCGAATCCAGACCCTTTCTGAAGGAGGTCGGGGCAATTTGATGGAGACTTCAAGCAGCCTGGCGTTTGGGGGGCGATCGCGGGGGGATTTTGGAGGGGACTGAAGAAGGGAGGGAGGGGGTGGCAGTGCAGACATGCAGAGAGCCAGCGTGATGGGGATGCCCAGTCCGGAACCCAGTGGATCATATTCCCAGCAATTCAAAGCCATGAGGTTCTCCTATCACATCGAAGGGGGAGCGACTACTTCGCCCCAAATCCGAGCTGGTAAGCGCCAGAGGACTGGGAAGGGTGTTTCTTGGGGCGAGGGCTTATGTGCTTTGGGTAACAAATAAAAGCAGCAGTTGCTCCTTGACGCCGAGTGAAGACGGGTACAGTCGTACTGTAAAATAAATGCTTGGTTTCGATAGTCATCTTTAGCAAAGGGAACTAATGCCTAATGGTTAAAGGCGGGAGCGCCTGTATCCCAGAAGGATCTCGGGTTTTCTTCTGCAGTTGGGGGAGCGGGATCCCATGTTAGAGCAATGAATTGAAAAAGACATTGTTTTCTTTGGAAAAGAGAAATACGTGGAATCTGGCGAAGATTATTTGGGCGCCTGTAACGCGAAAGCTAAAGATAAAAGCGCGGTGGAATTTCATTTTCGTAATTTGTAGCAGCTTCGAGTTAAAGTAGATTTAAAAAAAAAAAGTGTGGGGAGGGGAGTTTTCTTTCCTTATGCCGGGGAGGGAGCAAAAGCAATGCTGTGCTTAAAATAATTCCATCGTTGTAGGTAGTAGGGTTAAAAAATGAGACATTCCGTTTTAGGCTCCTGCCCCAAAGTGCTTACAATAGGAGTGTGGCTCCTGCTTCTCCTGTGTCCTATTTTCCACCTCTCTTAGGGTAGTTAGCTTGGCCTTTCATTCTGAAAGTTTCCCCCTCCCCTGTTTTTTCTTTCTTTTTTTCTTTTTTTTTACAATCCTGCCATTTTGCTTTTCAAATCCCTAAAACTGCAGGCAGCTTTCGGAACAAAGAGACACGGCAGTTAAATTGAAATGGAGGAGGTTCAGAAAAGAGATGTTTGCAGAAATATTAGCTTCAGCACTCTCTAATCCCAGGATTTTTTAACACTGCTGAGGAAAACAGAACTGCTTTGATTTCAAATGCAATTCATTTATCTCCTCTCTCCACCCTTTCACAGGCAATTAGCTATCACTTCCATAGCCAGGCAATTGAACTTAGTGCTATTGAATGATCTTGGAGACAACTTGTTGCCAAAGTTTCTATATCTGGAATATTTATATTGGGATTATGTAAATTGCATCAGTGGAACTCCTTGCCACTTTGTTCTCTGGCTGTGTTCACATGACATGCTGAATTGTAGAAAGCCAGTCACAGTGTAGTGAAAGCATTGTGACAAGACAACTGTATGGCTAATTTGTGGTTTAGCCATATGAATGCAGAAAACTTGGTTAAATGAGTAAACCATGGATTAGCATCCATGCAAACAGATGCAGAAAAATTCAGAGCTTTTAACCAGGTTAAAAGCTTACAGAAGGAATTAATCATATGTCATGTACTGTATAGTATTTAGCTGAATGGGATTTTTATGCTGTATCTTCTGAGTCAGATGCCAAACTGCTCCCAATCAAGGTGCAAATGTGCAGGTTGGTGTCTCTCTTCTCCCCACACCTCCATTGATGTGAAGTATCTCACAGGAGATATTGACACATTTGAGTCACCCTTGCAAGTCTGATATTCTTAGAAGCATTGTGTGGCCTGCAAAAAGCTGTGAAACACACATAGGCATATCTCAGGTACAGAAAATGTGACTTGAGAATAAGGTATCTTGTCTCTCTCTCTCCCCCCCCCCTCCCTCCCCCCTTCCTTCATAATAGTTGGGATAGGGAACCTACACCAGCCTTGCATTAAAGCATTCTTGATTATGATACCAGGCATCAGGCCTTAACAGAGACAGTGCTTCCTCCTGGCTAGAACTGAATGGAGGCCTGCAGAGTTGGCTTCAGAGCATAACTCTAAGGGGGGGGGCAGATGAAATGGGATACACAGTGGAGCCTTTTTGGCCCTGGTTTTTTCCCTGAGATGGGGCGAACCTTTTCCATCTCCGCCCCTTTCCTTTGTTGATTCAGACCAGAGTAAGCTTTGTGTCTTTCTCTTTTTCCCTCCCCCTGTGCCTCAACCAACACCTGGCAAAACTGCAAAGATATGGGGTGGGTCCTGCCACTGTGGAGAGAAACCATACAAACCCAACAAGCTTTTCATCTATAAAGCCAACACGGCTTGGATTAAGGCCCTGGTTTGTTCCTTCCAATGTTAAAAAATACACAATCTCTAATACTGCAACAACAGCAGCTAGTGTATTCTCTCTGTTCCCTCTTCTTTTAATCTTTCCAGACCATGATTTAGCTACTAGGCTCTTCTTTTGTTTTTGGGCTGAGGAAAAAAAACAATCCAGGAATCTTGGCTTTCCGCATTCTGAGCTTTGAAATTGTAGACCTTTTTCCTTCAGCAACCAGTGGGCTGAAGACATAAAGCTGCCATAAATAAGATTGTGGTGTCGGTTGCCCTCAGTGATCTAGGCCCAAATTGCTGGGTGGCAGTGTAGTGTCATAAGTTCTACATAGTTGCAAACAGAAGGGTCCTTACAGCTGGGGGAGAATAGGGGTCTGCTGGTGTGCTTCTGTCCCTCACTCTCACCCTTAAGGCTATTGACTCTAGACATTCTCCACTGTTTTAGGAAGAGTAAATGATGATAATGATTAAAGAGATCTTAAGCAGGTCTGTTCACTTCAACTGGAACCCAGTTTAAAGATTCTGCCTATATGTGCATCAGTTCCTTTTTGCAGTCCAGATTTTCAGCCACAAAGGAAGCCTTGGTTTGTTGCTTCTACAAGGGGGTGGCTGACTGGCATGGCTTGGATGCAAAATGTCTTGCTTAACAGGAAGTGTGTTGGAAATCTTGTGCTCCTTAGGAGCTAGTCCAGATTGTCCTAACTTGGCACCCTCCAGATGTGTTTGCTCTCCCAGACCCCGTGGCTGCATTGGTTGGAGTGTGAAGTGCTGTAGTACTTGTAGAGCAGTTTGGGAGATGATCAACTCTGCAAAAAATCAGGAATGTTGTGAGAGACACATGACATTTGCTGTATGGAATTGGCAAATGAAGTTGTAGGGAGACAATTTACAAAGGGGAAGGGCCAGCTGTATAAGTAATTATTGTTTATAGGCTTTTTTTTTACATTCCTGCAGGAGCAACTGGCATGCTGTTTGATTAGGTGCTAACCATCTTTGTCTCCTGATTCGACTCTTTCCCCCATTCCAGTATCAGTAGCTGCATTTCTGATCTCCTCCCTTATCCTCCTTTCTTACAAAGCTTTGAGGAACTGCTTGGTTGACATAAAAACAAAGCCACATCCTGGCTCCAGGCAAAGCCGCAGGGGGACTATCTGGGGGCCAGAGCCTGGCTTAGGATGAGGCCAAAAGGCCCAGGCCTAGCTCCTGCTGTGGAGATGCATGTGGTCTGAAGAACTTGACGCTGGTTGGCTCAGAGGAAGGGACATGTCTAAGGAGAAAGGGGAGAAAAGATGCTTACCTTATTGCTCACCTCTAATGTTTTCTCTGATCTTCAAGCAGATTAAAACAAAAATCGATGGGAAAAGAAAATCAGCTCAAAAAAGTCTCATGTTTATTTAAAAACGCAGAGTTTGATGAAGAGAACACCCCAGAGTTTTAAATCAAACTTAAATATGTGTGTAGTTCAGCAGTTCAGCTAATGCCTCATGTAAGTGAACTGAGGTGTATCAAGAAATGTGGGATTAAATTTTAATTGAATAATGTTGAGGCAGAAATCTTGTAGTTACCTGTGAAGAGTATAAGTTAAAGAGGGCTTGCTTTTGAAGAGAGAGAAGTAGATTTGTGATGCAGTGCTATTGTTTTTAAACTTGGTTGAGTTCACATAATATGCTGAGTCCCCAACCAATGAAAACAAAGGTTGACTTAATGTGTTGTGTGAACCTTGCCAGTACTGGTTTATTCAGGGAACCATTTTTAAACGAGCAGTGGCTTTGTATTTTTATGAATTGAATCATATTTATTCTTGTACGGTATTATAATTATTTGCCTCACTATAAACAACCAGTACCATTTAGTCCCAGATATTAACTAAGAGCTTGCTCAATTATAAACCCATATTAAATATTGCAGTCACATTAGGGGAAGTAGTGATCCAATAGTTCCTAGGTTTTATTGAAGTATTGAGAATCTAACTGGTGCTTTAATCGAGCATTATGACCTATTATGTAGGCTGAACCAAAAAGCCTGCATTCCAGATCTGGGAATAGTACCACTAATGTAGTTTGTTTGATCTTTGCTTCATGTGCTGTGAGAAACTAGCTACTTCTGGAATGATGAACAAAATATCATGGTTTGGTGTGATATGTAAATTCAGTCTGTAAGACTGTTTTGGAGATGCCTAGAAGGGTTTGAGGTACCATTGAGTAAGCAGACAGGCCTGACCTATGGACCACATCTTATTTATAGAGTTTTCTTGAAATTAATGGGAGCTTCTATCATTTTCCGTGGGGAAGGTACAAGAGAATTCCTATTGAGCTTTGCTTTGATTGATTAGTGAGATGTGTGTTTTTCTACCTTAAGAAGCCAGAGTACTTGAACTCGTCCAGATGGGTGCCGAGGGGCATTAAGGAACCCTTGAGTAGAAAATTGAGGGTACCTCTGGGAACTGCTGCTGTCTTTCCATGCCTACAGTCTGATCTGGCTGGCCCCACCATTTTTTCCATGCATCTGGGTGAGAAGTGCTATTTTTAGAAAGAGGCCGGGCTGGGGAACTCTGGGGCTGTAGTTCACTGTGTCAACGGCAGCTGCCAGGTTCAGCATGGGGAGGGGGAAAATTCGGTCGGAGACTTGAGAAAAGTTTCCTAGGCTGAAAGGGGAAGATTGTTGAGGAACAGTACACCTTGTTTGTTAACAACATAGTCCCAAAGATTGCTGGGTCAGCAAATTAAATGTACCAGTCCTGATGCCCAGGATGTGTCACTGTGACATCCCACTGTCACTGCAGCTATGCTGAGACCGTTATCCCACCTCTTAATGTGGTTGCAAGAATTGAGGAGTAACTTTGCCTGAGCTTTCCCGTTTCAAATTGTATGATGTCAGAAGATTAGGAATTGGCAGAAGAAATACTATTCAGGAGGTGCATATTTAAATTGTGCCACTGACAAATAATGTTCAGAAGAAGCCACTGTCTCATACGGTTATATGGAGAGTCCTTATCAATGGTTGCTGTCCTCACTTGGAAGACCCTTGGTCAATTCCTGGACAAGACTTCTATGTTTAATAAGAATTAAACTATACAAGCTATACAAACATACAACACTGTACAATCTATAGTTCTATATCCTGTAAAGACGTGGATTGTATGTGGACGAGGGGGAAAAAGGGGAAGATAATGATGGGAAATAATAACTGTTGTTTCTATATAATTGTTTCCAGGATCCAGCTTGAAAATAATTCAGATATTTTGAGGGAAAGACTAGATGAATGGAAGAAATGCAAGATGTAGAGCTGGAGATAAGAAGCCAGGGTTTTGGCAAAGGTAAAACTCCCATACAGAATAGAGAAAGTTGTTTAGGAAAGGATAAGGTACCAACCATACATAACAGAATTTGGCACAGCATCCTCAGTTGGTTCATGTAAGTATCGCAGACTGCAAATAAACTGTGCCCAAGAGAGGCTAGCTTATACCAATCTGAGCTACCAAATGTTACATTGTGCACACCTGTAACCAGCCTCGGGAATTATTGGTAGATTTTATCCATCATGCTAAGCCCTATGTGGTTTGTTTGCTTTTGGCTTAATATGCTGTGCAAACATAGCCACTGTGGTTCAGTTCACCATGGTTAAGCAAATCTTTGTTTAGTGTGATTGGTTTCTCTGACCACCACCCATTATCCCAATCTGACCTTCACCTTCCCGAATAATTGCTCATGTACATCAGCCGGCTTGGTGTGTGTGAGAGACTTAGGGCCAGAAAAAGATAGTTCGATGCTGCCCATTCTGTCACTCAAATTATGCACTTTATTAGTGTATATCTGGGCTTAATATATGTGAAGGGCAACAACAGATCCTGTCCTTGGGATGAATAAATGGAGAAGACTTTTGTGTGTACTGCATCACTAGGGTCAGGTGGTACCAGAATTAAAGTAGGTTAGGGTGTGGCTCTTCTTGCTGCCTGTTCCACCCACATTTCATTTTAGTGCCCCACTGTTATTTTAGGGAGGTCATGGCACAGCATATCTAATGTTTCACCAATGGGGCAGGACTTCTACCAAATACTACAGCCATTCAGCCACTGGAATTTCAACATAATCTTGTGCTTGACACATACATGTTGTTGACATTAATCTTTTGATAACCTCCTCTCCCCATTGTTCTCTTCCCTCTGTTATTTTATCCTGCCTCGCTGCCCCATTGCTCTGGTTAGAGATCAGTAAACTCTACTAAAGCACTTTTGGGGGATGCTGATCATTGCAGCACTAAGATAGCATTTCATAGTGTAATCAAGAATGATGGCTAATGAAATGGGAGTCATTTAGCAGATATTACATTGGGACAGGCGATGGGGGAATGGTGACTTTGAAAGAAACAGAAGCACAGCCAATCAAACTGGCCAACTGAGATGTCTGCTCCCTAGTGAGCTAGGAAACCGGAATTCCCGCTGTTTCTAATAATTGCTTATATTTTAATCCCTGTTTAATTAAACCATTTTTTTCTTGCCTTCTTACTGTATTCCCTGAACTGCAAAGGGTTAATTCCCCCTCCAAAATACACACACACACAGACACACACAGACACAAGCAGGGTGAGGGCAGGATACATCCTGCTGCACCACCCACATTTGGCCTCTCCTCCCTCCTTCCAACTTTTTTCCTTTTGCAGAACCCTTTTAATGCGTTCCATATGGGCCCATCGTGTGTACAGAAGCTTCCGATAGGCCTGAGGCTATGGTTGTTGGTGGGACGGTCAGGCGAAGAATCCTGCGTGGCCTCAACCAGCACCCACTCCAGCCTCCTTAAGCTGCTTTCACAGCATTTCTTGCTTTTTGCATTGTAACCCTGGCCAGGAAGGGGGAAAGGAGGGGGCACACTGCAATGCAAGCTGATAATATGGATTGTGACTGTTGCTTGCCCCTGTTAAGTAGTGCTTATCAAGGGTACATTGCAGGATTATTTTTATATGCTCAAGATTTTATTTAGTAATTCATCTATGAGTGGAACCCCTGGGTTGGCAGGGATTTCAGATACTCTTTTTTTTTTGGATGGGAACAGAGGGCAGAAGAGCCGTCTGCATAGCCATGCAGGGTTAACTGATTTCCATGCCGATACTGGTGGCCTATCTGGCTCTTAACTGAATGGGCTGCATGGCTTTCTTCTTTCCAAGATCTAAGAGCTCCCATGTGTTTCCTGGCTAGTAGAATTTAGAAAGCCAGATTGCCATCTTGTCTCTTGTTCCTGTTTGGAATCGCCGCTCTATAATTTTTGGAAACAGGCCTTTAATTTTCTGCAAGCTGGACATGGTTTGGGAGAAAATGAGAAAGGGAGGCTTTTAGGGTGGAGTTAGGAGGTAGCCTGCAACCAGTTCAGATTTTTAAGTAAAAGGAGAGATTGCCAAGGACTGATGCCCAGTTCTGAATTGTCTCTCTTGAACTGAGCTCCCTTGAAGAGTGAGAAAAGCCCCCAAACCTATTTTCTTAAGTCAGCTCAATCTTTGGACCCAGATTTGCATCACCTCCATTTTGGCAGAATGACGCCTTACAACAGCTGTGATTTGTGAACTCTTATTGCCCAAATACTTGGAGTGGTCCATTTGCAAAAAAATTTCCGTTCTCATTGTGCCGGCTCTGTGTATGTGTCTGTTTTGGCTATATTGTGAACACACTTCTTAAGACCGTTAAACCATCTGCTTACTGAAAGTTTCAATAGAAATTCTCCGATTGCATATTAATGGATGGTGTTAATATTCTACTCCATATTTGTGTTAGTGTAGTTGAAGCACGAAGGGTTGATTATGTTCCCCATTAACAGAGTGGGGAGGAAGACAGCAACAGACCCTTGGCAGTGGGCTTTCCTCCCATCCCTGAAGACAGAAGGAAAGCAGGAAACCACTGCCTGACAGTGGTCCTTTTGTTATGTCTTGAAGATGAGGCCAGCAATATTGCTGTCCTCACACGGGGCGGGGGACCGGTTTCTGCTGCTGCTATGGGGGGAATGAGAAGTAGGAAAGGGGATTCTTCCTCTTCTCAGCTGCCTGCCCCCTCCCCCTCATGCCCAAAGCGTGGGTCTCTTGCCACCATACCAATCTCTGCTCCTACTTCATATTGTCTCCCACCATACCAATCTCTGCTCCTACTTCATATTGTCTCCCACCATACCAATCTCTGCTCCTACTTCATATTGTCTCCCACCATACCAATCTCTGCTCCTACTTCATATTGTCTCCCACCATACCAATCTCTGCTCCTACTTCATATTGCTGCTGTCCTGACATAGGGCCAGCAGTGGCATTCTCAAGCAAGTGTGGAGGTAAGAGTTGTTTACAGAGGTAGCCACAGCCGCTGTTAGGAATACTGATCTCATGGGAAGGATTCCATCAAGTTGATATCCCTATCAGAATCCAGAAATAAGAAAATGTTGGCAACTAGGAAAGACTCTATTTTCTCCAGCAGGCAAAGAACATTCAGGGCCCTCCAGCTGGATGCCCTGCAGGTCACCAACTGCCCTGAGGCTCCTCATGCATCTAGAAAGTTCGCACAGAGCAGGATTTGTTGTGCTTTTTTAAAGAGGAAAACACCGTGTCTTGCTAAATCACCTTGATTTGGCTTTCTCCTGCCTCAGTGTCAGGGTAGTCCTGAGACAGAGCCTCCAATGTGAGAATATGTCCTTGGTGCTCGTTAGGCAGGCACATGGGTTTGTGTGGATGACCTGTCAGGGAAGGCTACGAAGGATGAGTACATTTCAATGATTACAAAGATCAGAGTAATTCAAGCAGTGGGTCTTTACAGTATATGTATGGGACTACAAAGATCGGAGTAATTCAACCAGTGGGTTTGACAGCTGCGTATAGGTGTGACAGCTGTGCACCGAGGAAGAGCTGCAGAAAGAAGACAGAAGGCAGACACCATCTGGATTTGGAGACCAACCAACTAATAAGTCCTGGACCAAATAAAGGTGGACTATTTCCTTGAGGCAATGATCAGCAAGCAGAAACTTGGGTATTTGATTTATTTGTCATGGACTAGAAAAGGCTCCCATGCTTGGCAAGACTGAGCAGGAGTAGGAGAAAGGAAAGTCAATGGGCAAGATGGATGGAAGAGAACTGCACTGTGCTTTTAGGAGCTATGGGACCAAGGAGCTATGGCGTGACTGGGGACAGGTCAGGATTGCGAGCATTTCTCCATACAATTACCAAGGGCAAAACATGGTGATTTTGAAAAAGAAGAATCTAGGAGAAGAATTTACAAGGAATTCCTCCCAAGTCAAGAAAATAGTGATTTTAGGGGGGTGGGGGAAGAAGTGCTGAAGCTACTTTTCATAATCCAGCATTTGATATGGTTGCATGTGCTCAGAAGCGCTTCCAGTCCCACAATTAAACCCTGGGGAGCTAAGTGCCAATCCTCTGGAATTAAATCTCATTTCCCCCTTTCCCTTTCCCCTTTCCCTTAACTATTTTAATTAAATGTATCCAAATGGATTGGAAGCCTCAGTAGAACTAATGGGGTTTACTAAACATATTTGCATATAGTCCCCATCTATTGGTGGAACAAAGTAAATGAGTCCCACGAATGTCAGGAGGAGGCCAGGAAGAATGAGGCAAGAGCTGATAAATGAGTGTTCTTCAAATATGCCTATTGATGTGGGTCAGGTGTGTGTTTCATTGCAGTTGTGTGGAGGAACTAATTGCTAGAACAACAAAATCTTGCTTTCCCTGGCTCTGCTGGCAAAGCCATGACATTCATTTTCTGTTCTACCTGGAGCGTTAGATATGGATGGCCAGGTGTTTCCCACTTCCGTCCCCTCCTCCTGTCTTAATAGTTAACAGCTTTAGGTAGGTGACTCCTGCACAGATTTGACACAAATATCACTAGACAATTGGTGCCTTGATTGTCAGGAGAGTGCCTGCTTGTGAGATGTCTTGCAACCTTATCAGTCCTTGGCAGGCTGATCCCGCCTTTCTTTTCCTGCCCCCACTAGCAAAAACCATATAACAGTCAGAGCCTAAGTGGACAATGGACTCTGTTCTTCTCCCCCTCCTTTTCTACTGGCAAAGGATACCTGTTAAAGATATTATGGAAATGTTTATTTTTCCCTACTTAGTTGGTGTGTGTGTGTGTGTGTGTGTGTGTGTGTGTGTGTGTGTGTGTGTTGCATATGGGGATTTCAGAGACCTTCTAGCCTCAGGTTTAGTTAATGTAAAATGGAATTCAGCTGTGTACTAAGCATCTTTTTCTCCCTCTCCCTCTCTCCCTCTCTCTCTCATCTGGAAGATTGGGGATGGGAGGCTTGCTGATCAGCAGTGGGGCTATGCAGTCTTCTCTTGAAACCCCCCCCTCCTTTCTTGATCCAGCTCCTCCTGTCACCTTATTCCTGTTGGTGTCTAATCCCTGCTTTGAGACTCATTAATCTGCTTGAGTCAGCATGGCTTGTGTTATGGGGGTGGGTAGCTTATGAGTTGGGAGAAGAAATTTTAAAGAGCTCTGTAAGAAAAGCATACCAAGAGCCTTAGGCTGTGATAGCAGTGGGGATGGTGTGCAAAAGGGCCAAGGCCCTGGGGGATAAGGAACCCTCCCCCCCACCCCACCATCTGTTCCTTTTGGTCCTTAATGCAAATGGTATCAAGTTTCTGGAACAGGTAGCCTGCTGGGGATAAGGGCAGCTGAGGGTTTTTTTTAAAAAAGCCTGCCAAGTAGAATTGTAGGGAGAGTATAGATTTGGCATTGCCATTGATTCTACCCTCCGAGGCCAGATTTAAGGACACAGTCTTCTTCCTTTATCCCCCATGGTGTGTTTGTCATGCTGTCCCATCGCCACACATGCCACCACTTTACATAGTGAGATAAGACTCCTTATCTGCCTGCAAGGAGTCTCGTGCCTTTAATTTTCAAAGGGGGAGAAAAGAAGGGAGGAGGTAGGTGACAAAAGGATGAATCCAACATTTTCAATGATCTTTCTGGATGGCAGTGAAAGCAAGAGAGGTGAGGACTAACCCCCAAGCCTGTCTGAAGTTCCCTCCCAGAGATGGGGAGTCAGTTGTGGTTAATCATCTGTCAAGGGGAAACACTCACCTTTCCATGTACCAGAATTCAGTGAACCGTAGGGTTGGCAGGAAGCTCTCCAGCTTCGGAAACTCTGGTTCAAATATGACCTGCCCCTCCCAGAGAGAACAAGGAGCAGCCTCGAGGCTCACTCCTGACACGGGTGCGGCAAGCAAGCAACGGAAGTGCAGCAGGCGTGCCCTCGCTGGCAGGGCTGTTTCCCCCAGGTGAGGTCACTGGTAGGGTTAAGGTGGAACCAGGATTCTCGGGAGGAGGGGGGAGGGATGGTTCCTTTTTTGCCTCTGTCTTGTATGTTTCCACTGTCTGTGCATTAGAGGACAGAAGCATAAAGAGTAAGCAGTTCACTGTGCCATGTGATATGGAATCATTGGTATGAGGTGTCGAAAATACTGAAAATACATTTAGGGTCTCTAGCTTTCAGGTCTGGCAACGGTTTCAGAACTGCAGAAAAGGGAGTAAGTGGTTCTCTTGGAGAAGCTTGGTTTGGGGAACATCTGGAGTTTCAGGGTGTGGGCTGGTCTTAAACTAAAGGAAATGTTAAAGGATATTGGGACCCTTTTCATACCAATTGACAAAGCAGTTCAAATGGTTCCATAAAACAGTTTGATTCAGTGGGTAATTTTATTCAGCATCCTCCCTTTTCTGGAAAGCGCGGAAGAAAGCCTGAAGCCATTACCAGACCCCATGGCTAGATAACCCAAACTTAGTTATAGCAACATCTGCCTTTTCGGCTTTTAGCTAAAGTTCCGATCTTCCAAGGTCTGTGTTATTCTAG
The DNA here is from genome assembly GCA_003457575.1 of Thermophis baileyi. Lineage (NCBI taxonomy): Eukaryota > Metazoa > Chordata > Lepidosauria > Squamata > Dipsadidae > Thermophis > Thermophis baileyi. Next base: position 3,247,777 of record QLTV01002677.1, read on the forward strand.
GGGCCTTTTCCCACACTGTATATATCTCATTGTGGCTGGCACAAAGAGAAATAGAGAAATGTCTGCCAGAGACCGAGTTGCCTGTATAAATAGAAATATTCCCCAGTGGGAATGCAATAGCTAGCTTTCTTTCCCCTCGCTATTGGACTACGGCTCCCAGAATTCCCAGATATTGTGGGTACCAGGGTAGGGAATGCTGTTGCTTAAACAAAATATGTGAGATGATTGCAAATGTTATTTCTCCACCTCCAACTCACATCACTGAGTGTCATGGACATCGTCACATTGTCTTCTGTATCTGTGTTAAAAACTTTATAAAGTGAGGGTTCAGAGCAGCGGCTTCTCCGTCTCTCCTTTAGGTTAAGCTAAAGTCTATATTAGAAAAATAATGATGTTCTGTCATTTTAAATACATTCCATTTTTTTAAAAATGGAATATTCGTGTGGTTTTTTTATTGCTTAAAGTATAAATATGAAGTATGAATTTGGGGTTCATAGAAATGAACATGAGATTAATTTAATGGACAAATCACTGAGATTGATAAACTTTTGTACATTTTAAACCAGAGGTCTTCAAACTTGGCAACTTTAAGAATTCTGGGAGTTGAAGTCCACAAATCTTAAAGTTGCCAAGTTTGGGGACCCCTGTTTTAAACTATTTATTGCAGTAAAACAAGTCTCTGACCAATTTAATGTGAATATGGTCATATAAATATATGGACTGACTGGAAGACCTGGATTATATTGCTCTGTTCTTGCACTTGGAAACTATGGTTTCAGTTTTAGGTCATGGTCAGTGTCTTGAAATCAGAAAAAAAAAATCTATTCAACCAGATGATTTTGCTACCTTAAAGAGGCAGGTAGGTTCCTGTTTGGGCAGTGCTGTTCAAAACTATTTGACCTGGTGGTTGCTAGGATCAGAGCCAAGAGGAGGAATTTTAACTTCTTCCCCATATTTTCCAGGACACAAAGAGACTTGAGAAGGGGGTGGCTGGAGAATAAGGCAGTGCTTGCATAGATTGTCTTAGAGGTGAGTGACCAATGGGTTCTGGGGTCTCTCAGCGAGGGAGGAGAATGAAAATAACTCATGGATAAGAATAATACTTTGGCTGTTATTTAGTGTGGTGGTGCTGGATCCAGAAAGATCAGACTCAAGGGGTCAGATCTGCCTGGGGTTTTGATTCCCCTTTGCAACAAATATGGGATTGCAAAAACTCTTGTTCCTTCAGGACAAACTGTACAAGAGATTTAGTCATTGCAGCCATTTTTTCTGTTCCATGTCAGGCATCATAAATGCCTTGGGCTGTATATTTTTTAAAAGTCAGCTATGCTAGATCTGTTTCCCCACTCTGTGGATGAGCATTTGTAGATGGGGTGCAGTGGGGATGGGCTGTAATGGGAAACAGTAAGAGAATTATTTCTCACCGTTGTTCTTGAATCTAGCTTTCATTGTAATGTAAGTTATTCATGATTTACTAACTCAGGAACAATAGTTGTCAAATGTTCTGTCTGTCTATCTAATAATTCTGAACTTTTGCTGCTTGGGAATTAAAATTCATAACTTTTTAAAAATACAAACAATATTAATTTGAACAAGAGTTCCTTGAAGATTTCAATAGTGTGCAACCCCCTGGTGGTAAAAGTAAGTTACTTTATGCACATTTAAAGGATCAAATCTCGAATTCAGGGGGGGGGGAACTTAGTTTGAATTCTCATTGAAGTTAAAAGGAAAAAATTAAATCTGATTTATTTTAATATCAGATTTCAGTGAAACTTATTGTTCTAAATGTAGCTAATTGATTTTGGATTTAGTTTGAACACTCTTCTTACTGGGGATTATTATCTCATCTAGTTATGAGTTTGCTTCAGTCCATAGTTAAAGTATTGTTTTGACTCTTACAGTCTTAACAAAGCTTGGGAGTTGGGGTTTGAAAGACTCCATTTGATACTTGTATTCCCTTTTCTTTGAAACATCTTTGAAGATGTTTATTGTCAGCGATGAGGTGAAAATAATGAAAATGGTTTTGTCTAGCCTTTTCTATAGTGATGGCATAGCCTTTCAGATACAGTATTTTCCCAGTTTTACCTGACAGAAACACATCCATTGTTGACATTAAGATGTCCCTCAAAACTTTGTGAAGGCCTTTCTACAACAGCTTTGGTGATCTATTTTTTCTGGCACTTTTAATTGTTAGATTTGCTTTATTGGTTTGGATTGTCTTTTAATAATGCTGTGAATTGTATCCTTTGGCAGAGCAGCCAGATATAAAATAATTGAAGGGTTGTTTTTTTATTAACTCAAATTAGAAGAGTCTGCTTGGACTTGGTCCATGTCCAATTCTCCCTTTCTGGTGAGGCCTGCAGGAGCTGTACAGTAGCTGAGGTGGCGTTATTTCTGTGAGTTTTCATCTCTGCTTCTCTTACTTTCTCATATATTCCTGGAAGGACCATTTAGAAATATTTTTTATTTTCCAAACCAGTCCAATGTGAAACGTGTTCCCCTTTTGCATATTGAAGTGGTTATTTTTCCTTTTACAAAGCAGATGTGTAAGTAGATTGGTATAACAATCATGGGATGATGTGTGTGTGTGTGTGTGTGTGTTGAGTAGTTCCATGTTCAAGGGCTGCTCCAACTGGTGCTAACAGACATCTGTAGTTAGCTCTGCGTGCAGCCTCTCTCTAGCTCCTTAAATCCTTGAAATCAGTGTGCACCAACTTGATGTCCTCCAGATGGGTTTGAATGCTACAGCAATGCAGCAGCATTTTTCAGTTGCTTCAGACTTAGAGCCTACCAATGTGGAAATCGTGCTGAGCACAGATATATAATATGAATTTGTTGGAGGAAGGAAATAATGAATTGTCCTTTTTTAAAAAAAAAATGGCTCAAAATTATCAGGTTTCTCTAGGCTAGAAGCTGGCATGAAAAGACTTCCAAGGACACAAGCTCTGATAAGTAGAGATATTGTGGAAAAGCTAATGAAGCTATTAAAAGATAAATCCAGTGTGCATTAAATACCATCCCTATTTAGAGTGAAATCAAGATCCAGATTCGTCGGCTTGTTTCTCCCATTCAGGCAGTGTACAGAAAACCCTCGATTTAACAACCATAATTGAGTCAAAAATTTATGCTCTTGAGTGAGACATTTGTTAAGTGAGTTTTGCCCCATTTTATGACCTTCCTTGCCACCGTTGTTAAGTGAATCACTGCAGTTGATAAGTTAGTAACCTGGTTGTCAAGTGAATCTGGCTTCCCCATTGACTTTGCTTGTCAGAAGGTCAGAAAAGGTGATCACATGACCCTGGAATGCTGCAACTGTCATAAGTGTGAACCAGTTGCCAAGCATCTGAATTTTGATCACATGATCATGGGGATGTTTCAAAGGTCGTAACTGTGAAAAATGGTCATAAGTCACTTTTTTCAGGGCTGTTGTAACTTTCAACGGTCACTAAGTAAACTGTTGTAAATTGAGGACTACCTGTAATGGGATTGAAACCATTCTGTTTGGGGTGGGAGGGATTGATTTCCACCTGTCTTGTTACTTTGGTAATGCACCAGAATGGTTTCAGGCTATAACAATAAATAAATACATGTCACCATCGCAAAAGATGGTGCTACAGTTTTGATCTACCTAATGCAACTCCATCAGCATCTTCTCCTAGATACCCTATTCTGCTCAGCCTGGGGTAAAAAAAAATTCTGGTTGTACCTAAATGACATTTCCTTGATGGAACCAAAGTTCAGTTTTGTTTAAATGTCTTGTGATTGACTCAGTCAGATAGGAGCAGACTTCAAGATTCCAGATCTAATAAATATACTGCATAGCTTATATTTGTCAAATTCTATCTTTGCAGCCTGGTCTGGGAGTACAGGATGTCCTCAACTTATTTAGTGACCGTTTGAAGTTACAACATCCTTGAAAAAAGTGACTTATGACTGTTTTTCACACTTACAACCATTACAGTATCCCCATGGTCATGCGATCAAAATCCAGATGCTTGGCAACTGGCTCATATTTATGACGGTTGCAATGCCCCGGGGTCATGCCCCTTTTGCAACCTTCGGACAAGCAAAGTCAATGGGGAATTCAGATTCACTTAACCGTGTTACTAATTTAACAAGTGCAGTGATTTGCTTAGCAACTGTGGCAAGAAAGGTCATAAAATGGGTCAAAGCTCACCTAACAAATTTCTCACTTAGCAACAGAAATTTTGGGCTTGATTATGGTTGTAAGTCAAAGACTACCTGTGGTTAATCCAAGGAGCAGAACGTTTAAGAGCTTTGATGAATAATATCTTTGATTGATAATATTTTAGAAGGATTAAGGATTCCAGCAAATATTCCCCTTTTAAATGAGACACCTCTATTCAGGCCATTAGGGACAACAAAACTGTTGTCCATCTTCTCTTGCTTTTTTGATATAACAAGCTGGTAGCTTGCCTCATTTGTAAAGGTGGACCAGGGGTGGGTTCTAACTTACCTTGCTGCCGGTTCGCTTCCTCCTGTGCCGCGTGGCCGTGCCTCGTGGGCGCGCGTGTGCACATGTGCAGTGCAAAAAAAAAAAACATGCCAAAACCAAGATGGTGACACATGCACAGTGCCGGAAACTTGGCTTCTGCGCATGCGCAGAAAAAAAAAATTAAAAAATTAAAAAATAAATTAAAAAATAAATAAATAAAAAAGATGGCGCCCACGGACTGGCACCGACCGGACCGGTGACGTCATCGTGATGTCACCAGCAGGTCGCTACCGGTTCGGGCGAACCGGGAGGAACTCTCCTCTGAGGTGGACCATATATCCCGTCTCCATTTTGAAAACCGTCTTCCTTTTGGTCAACTTGAGAAGTAGCTCTCATAATTTTAATAGAATCCCTAAGATTCAAAACTGGAGTTTAGAGGGCGCAGCAAAATATACAATGATGGCTGATATGATGGTATCATTTGCCTACACTAGAAGGGATACCCCTGTGGAAATATAGATCTTTCTAAATTGTTATAGATCATCAAGATTTAGAAAAAGGGAGTGCCATTTATGGCTTCCAACAATAGTAGCTTACCTAGTCAAAACATTTCTCCAGCTCTAATCTCCCTGTTTAAATAATGACTTTATAGACTACCTCTCTTATAGACTACCTCTCTGGGCATTTATGTTTTTTGCCAGCCTTCAATTGTAATTTCCTATCCCTACTTTTTAGCTTCTACCCTGTGGCACTTCATGTGCCTTCAGTATGAATCCAGTCTGCAAGATCCCAAGTTCTTTGCCCAAGTGGTCGTTCAAGAGAGCTGAAGGGCCACAATGGGAAAGCTGCCTTCAGTCCAGTCCATTGGCCTGATGTTCTAATGTTTGTCCTCTTCTTAGAAGTGTTTCAGCTTTGCCCAATATTTATTCGTGGCCTGTGTCTGCTGAGGCAGTGAAGATTTTTCTCAGTAACTAACTACATCTTTGTTTGGATTTACAAAGAAATCTAGGCCTACTTCCTTCTCTCCATATTAATGGAAATGCTTTTGGTTTTTTGGGTTTTCTGTTTTTGGTAGAGCTAATTGTGGGCTGTTATTGCCATTTATCTCCTGCTTGCCTTCAGTTTGCTTAGCCTTTGCTCCCAGTTCCTGTCCTTATAAGTCTTGTATTTGTACCATTTTATTATCTTTGTTGATGTTGTCTGCTCTGATTTGTTCCAAAGTAAAACCCAATGGTATGACTCAGTTGAGGCCTAATCCATCCAAAATGTATATGTGTTAGTGCCAATTCGATTTTGTTCGCTATAGGAGCTTTGCTGCATAAACAGAAGCTTTATTTGGTAACCAGTTACCATACATGGCAATGACTGATGTTGTACAATATAAGCAGCTGTCTGTAGAATTCATGGACAGAAATGGCTTTGTATTATTTTATCTAGGAAGTTTGTGCTGCTGATCCATTATCTCTGAATGACATTTCTACTCTCTTCTTTCAATGGTTTGAAATACAGGAATGGTGTCTCTCAGCTACAGATCCGTTTGATTGCCTAAGATACATTATTTTTAAATTGAGTCATTCCTGCAGAATGTCAAGTTCTGTATCCTGGTTTAAATTATCCCCTTCTAGACAGGAAAGATTTCTGAGGGTCCATTTGTACAGTCAATGGAATCAAATTACTGTGTACATTTTTCCTTGATTGTGCTTCTGCAGGAAACCAGGAAGAATTACTTCTTTGAATGCCCACCCTTCCCATTAGGAAACACTCTGGGCACAACTAGCAATCAGAGAGAGTTTAAACCTAAATGTCTTCCTGAGAGGCTGAGTTTGGATGGGGGAAGGGTGTTGTATCTATTTAATGTTTTACCAGCAGACTGAAGATATCTTGCTGAGAACTGTGTTTCTCAAACTCAGCAACTTTTAAGACGTGTGGCCTTCATTTCCCAGAATTCCCTAGCCACCTGGTCTAGATAAAAGTGTTATTGGTTGTAAAATTACGGTATATCAAAACTATTTGTCTATGTTGGAAGAAGCTTGAGTATTTTTCATTTAACAGTTAATAGCATACCCTACACACCATCCTGGCACATTTGCTATGTTTTAAAAAAAAGGGGAGAACAGATCTTCAGTAGTTAGTTTGTACCACTGTAAATGTGTATCATATTTGCAGTTTTGCAGAATTGCTAGTGAATATTTTGTTTCTTTGTAATCCAATAGTTCCTCTTTATAAAAAATCCTATTGCCTATTTCTTTTTACCTGTTTAGATTCGTCTTCTTCGTTATAATGCTTTATTTGGCAGGAACTAGAGGTAGCAAGTTAGAATCAAAAGCAGCTGTACCATTCAAGTAAGCTGCAGAATAGGGGACTTTGGTTGGGTGGAAAGGGAGGGGTGGGCATTCAGCGAAAATAGCTTCAAAGGGCTGAGAAAAACAAATGGAGAAAAATGGGCCCGAGTACTGATGTGATTGAGTAAGAATGTGGGAAATTAATAATCATCTAATGGCAGATCTTCAGTAGCAGGAGGGCTGAACTATGTTTGCAGGATTAATCTAGCCAGTTGAGGTTTATTTAACAGACTGGGCCATGATTTAGCAGAAGGTCTGAAGCCTATATTGGGAACCACTTGGTGTTTTTTTTTAAATAGAAGAGAGCATGTTTTGCCAAGTTTTTTCATTTTGGCTTGAGCAACCAAGATTCATTCTCCGGCATCTAAAAAAGTTGTTCTAGATCAGTGCAGACTGAGAACTGGCTTTAAATTGTATGTGCTGTGTAGTTGGCTCAGATTGCCATGCTGCTTTTCATGTCACTGCCAGTACTAGTACCAATTTGAATCCTGTTTTCCAAGGTTGTGTCATCAATGTGATAATATAAATACCACTCATTCTATTTAAAAACTGTTAAATTACTCTGGAGCCATGAACTCCATTCATAATTGTTCTTTAATTTGCAGTTTTGAGTCTGTATCAGTTCTGGCCTATTTGAATATGAGGGCCTTGTGCAGGATCTTGTCAAAGGTCTTAGTGAATTTGAAAAGAGTGAAGAACTAGAGTGCCTCTCTTTCCTTATTCACGAAATAGAGTCCATTTCTTCCCTTAATTGCTAAGCCAGCCAACAAGTTAAAAAAAAACTTTTTGCGTGGTGGTGGTGGTTATGGAACAGTCTTTTAAATTTTAAATGTGCTTCAATAAGTCCATATTTTGCTATGATTAATAATGTTAAAATGAAGAAATAATTTATTAATGCTTGATATAAGGACCAAAGATACAGGTAGTCCTTGAATTATGACCGGTTGCAACAGACCTCCAAAAGATACTTAGACCTGGTTCCAAACTTCTAGCTGCTGGTCCCGTCCCCCCCCCCCCGTCATATGACTGCATTCTGGGCATTTCTGATGAAAATTGGCATTTGTTTCTGGTTTTTGGCAAAAATACCCCATGGAAAACAATTGCTTCGCTTAATGACCATGGCATTCATTTTACAACCAACACATTTGCTTAACAACTACCACAAAAATTAATGAAATCAGGTTGGTCATGTGATGAGCCAGTTTACCACAATCACGGACTTATGACCATAATGGGCATGCTCCGTTCTCAGGCTCCGGTCCTACCATTGTAGAGAATCTACAGGGTTGTGTGTCATAATATGCAAACTGGTGCAGTTTTGCTACTGATGCCCCATCCCTTTTCTATATAGGGATAATGTTGTTGCATGCATGAAAGGGATGGGGATTCGGTTTCAATGATGTACAGGTAGTCCTCGACTTACAACAGTTCGTTTAGTGACCGTTTAAAGTTACAATGGCATTGAAAAAAAGTCCCTTGTGACCGTTTTTCACAGTTACAGCCTTTGCAGCATCCCCATGAACATGGGATCAAAATTCATATGCTTGGCGATTGGTTCATATTTATGACTGTGCTGTGTCCCAAGATGTGACGTGATGACCATGAGCCGTGGTGGCACAGTGGTTAGAATGCAGTACTGCAGGCTAATTCTGCTGACTGCCGGCTGCCAGCAGTTTGACAGTTTGATTCTCTCCGGCTCATGGTTGACTCAGCCTTCCATCCTTCCGAGGTCGGTAAAATGAGGACCCTGATTGTTGGGGGCAATATGCTGACTCTGTAAACTGCTTAGAGAGGGCGGTAAAGCACTGTAAAGCGGTATATAAGTCTAAGTGCTAGTGCTGTTGTTATTTTGCAACTTTCTGACAAGCAAAGTCAATGGGGAAGCCAGATTCACTTAACAAGCAGGTTACTAACTTATCAACTGCAGTGATTCACTTAACAATTGAAGCAAGAAAGGTCGTAAAATTGGGAAAAACTCACTTAACAAATGTCTCGCTTTACAACAGAAATTTTGGGCTCAGTTGTGGTTGTACATCGAGGACTCCTTTTATGTGCCATCTTACAGATTTTGACACCCCCCCAACACAGCTGTCAGAATATTTATTTTTTGTTCCATTGTGTTAAAAGGAGGAAGTAAGGATGACAATTTTCTAATACAAAGCCATGATGCACCTAGTCTAATTGCAAACAGATGTTTTCCCAGCAGATACTGGGGAAAATCCATAAAACAATCTTAACAAAGTTGCTTTGCCTGGTTTTGCCAGCAAAAATACATATTTGCTAACTGGGATTATAGGATTAGGGTTTGTGTATCATATACTGTCTTGATTCTCAGCAGTGGAGCATTTAAGGCAAAAGAGTGTATGAAAGAAATGGTTTAGGCTTTAAAAAGGCTTCATGAACCTTTTTTGGATCCAAATGTTTATCAAACTCATATAGTTTTTTATATATTGCTCATCTTACCAAAAGCAACTCTGAACAGTGCACAACAATGAGATAAAGGCAACAATATAAAAAAACCACAGATATAAAATGTAAAAATCAATATTAATAAGTATAATAAAAACAAAAAACCAAATGCTGTATTGTTTCCAAGAAAATTAGGAACAGCCTGCGTGACAGACATGGCAAAAACAAATAGGCAACAGCATCATTTTGGGCTTTTTCTTACCAATTTCCTCTTGACCTCTTCCAATTCTTTGTCATTTTGACAAAGGGCAGATCCATTGAGCTTCCTTGGCTTGGCATGAAGAAAGCCTACTAAGTGCTTCCTGTGTATTCCATGTGTATACATGTGTATTCCATACATGTGCTGTGGTAGGATGCCTTGCTGTACATCAGGGGAGTGCTTGAGATAATGCGCTCCATACTAGCAATCTTATGGCTCTGAATCTGAATCTGCTACCGTGTTTCCCCGAAAATAAGACCCTGTCTTATATTTTTTTGAACCCTGAAATAAGCGCTTGGCCTTATTGCCATGCACTCAAAAGCCCGATTGGGCTTATTATCAGGGGATGTCTTATTTTGGGGGGAAACGGTAGTTTCCTGTTGGACTGCTCCCCCTTCAATCTGGTCTCTGACATCTTTGCCTGCCCCTCAGTCCTCTTTTGGTGGAAAAGTGACTAGAACTTCCATAGTTATTCCCATGCTTTTTAAATTGATTGATTGAGTGGTCTATCCAGGGTTGACTGGGACATTTTTGCTTAACTCTAATGAAACTGAAAGTGTAACTGAAGGGATTCTATTGACCACTGGGATGCTACAACAGTTGTAAGTGTGAAAACTGGTCATGAATCACTTTTTTCAGTGCTGCTGTAACTTTGAACGGTCACTAAATGAACTATTGACGTTTATTTTATTTTTTATTTAAGGAATTTATATTGCCGCCTATTCGCACATGGTGACTCAAGGCGGCTTACAGAATATAAAACATATAAAAACAATAAAACTAATAAAAGAAGAGTCATATAAGAAATTAATATAATAAAATCATCCCCTACCCCCCGCCCCGGCGACAACACCTCACACGAGCCATTTAATGGGCTCCATCCCATTCTGGGTTCCCCAGGCCCACTGGCAGAACCAGGTCTTAAGCGCCTTTTGGAAGAGTGCTAGAGGGGGGGCCATTCTAATCTCGGGGGGATGATGTTCCAGAGAGAGGGGGCCACCACGGAGAAGGCCCTTCTTCTGGGTCCCACTAGGTGTATCTCCCTAGGGGATGGGACCCGCAGCATTCCCTGCCGAGTTAACATTAACTATATTATATATTTTATATGTGGCCGAAGAAAATTCCTCTTCACTCAATTACCAGGCAAGCCAGAAGGTTGGACAACTATGTTTTAAAGCAATCCAAATTGCCCTTCAATATTTTATTCTAGATTGAGCAAATGCACCAGAGTGAGTTGCAGTTGGTTTAATGATGAGTTGAGCTGCAGGAGAAGGGAGGCCTGCCCTGATAGTTGAGCACAATGGGCATGCAGAGTTCAGTCCGTCACAGGGATGGTGGGCGTAGAAGATGGGCAGCCCATCAGAGCACAGATTCAGGCAAATGAGATGAGACAATAGCAGGGAGGCAAGAATGGCTTAGAACAACCCAGGAATCAAACACAAGAGAGTTCCCCAAGCCATTGTGATAATATAGCCAGAAGACAAAGAGCAGAGCAGGAAATAAGGTTGCAGGAACAAGGATCCAACATTGGAGACTTGTTTCTAATGGAGGGGACAATCTTTCGTGGCAGCTGTAAAGTAGCCTCAGCTGCAATTGTGGCTCAGTTAATGGAGGAGTCCTGGCTTTTTGAGGAGGCTAGCTGATTGCCTTTGCTCTGTTTTCTGAAGCTGCTTACATAGTTTCAGGCTAGGCACCCTGCCAGGATCTGAGTCTACTCATACTATGCATGGTGATGAGTTTACCTTTACCTGCAGGCCTGGTCACCCTCTGATGATTGATTGCCTATTGACTCCCAAGGCTGGCAACGTAATGAGGCACTTCATCCTCAGTTCCTGAGAAGTCAAAGTACACCACATCATTCACCACTTAGTCACATGGGTTGCCATGTGACACGGGTTGAACTGCACAAGTAAATGTTCTTTGTCTTGCACCTTCACTGTTGGATACTATGTTTTAATCCTATGAGAAAAACATCTATTATCACCACCTTTCCCCCCCCCCACATCATGCATCTATTTAAATACCTCTTACCTCTACCATGTCCTATCCCAGTAATAGCGAACCTTTTTTCCCTCGGGTGCCAAAGGTGGGCGCGCGCATGCTAGCACGTGCCCACCCATAATTCAATACGTCGCGCATGCATGCACGACCCCCCCGCACCCCGTTTTAGGCCTAGCAGGCCTCCCTGAAGCCTCCGGAGGCCAGAAATGGCCCGTTTCCCGACCTCCAGTGGGCCTGTTTTTCGCCCTTCCCAGGCTCCAGAGGCTTTCCTGGAGCCTGGGGAGGGCGAAAACGGCCTCCCCCCCCCCGAGGCCCTCCGGAGGCCGGAAATGGCCTGTTTCCCGACTTCCGGTGGGTGGGCCCCGTAGGCCCATTTTTCCCCCTCCCCAGGCTCCAGAGGCTTTCTTGGAACCTGGTGAGGGTGAAAACGGCCTCCCCCACCCACCCGGAGGCCCTCCGGAGGCCGGAAATGCCCTCCCAGAGCCTCCACGCGAGCCCTGTACTTACCTGGCATCCAAAATGGGTCGCGTGGAGACTCCTGGGAGGGGAGGAGCGACGTGAGCAGACCCAGCCAAAAATCAGCTGGCCAGTGCACGCATGCACGCTGGAGCTTAGCTAGGGCAACAGCTCGCGTGCCCGCAGATATGGCTCCACATGCCACCTGTGGCACGCGTGCCATAGGTTTGCCATCATGGTCCTATCCATTTCTCCCTTTCCTTAAACTAGTAGGCTTTAAGCTTTCTTCCCAAGGAAAGACCTGTGGTGTTTGAGTGCAGCTTTAAAATTGTGCACAATTTTCCAAGTGTTGGCTACTCAGTGATTAGTATAAAGGAATCCAATGAAGGTAGTTTGAGCCCAAATATTTTCTTGTAATCTCTGGCATGGAATTTGCCCCGTTTGCAGCTGTTGCATCCTGGCTGAATAGTTTCATTGAGCTACCCCCATAAATGCAGTATCCCTTTCCTGTCTGTAACCAGGTCACTACTTTATCATAATCTTGGAAGTCACAGAGGTGGCTTGATTTGCTTTACATCGCTGCTTTGTCCTTTTGATTAAGCAATACTTGTCACCCCCTTATATTTAAAAAAAAATCTTTAAAGTACATATTTGCAAACCTTGTCAAATCTTCTTTGTATCTCCCTTTCTAATAGTAATGTGTATCTAATGGCAATGTTTGTTTGCTTATTTGATATCTATCTCAGATCCCCAAGATGGTCTACATAAAAGAAAACAATACAATGACATTGAGGCTCTTCTGACTTCCTCTGACATGTGGCATTGTTCTGGGTAGCCTATCTCTCCTTTGCCCTAAAAATGTAAATCTTTTTACTGTCCAAGGGCAGAGAGAGAGGGGGGATACCTTTGTTCAGCAGCTGCCAAGGGAACTGGGATCTTCTCTTGCTCCAAACAACCTTCTTTTCTAGGGTGAGAAGAAAACTTAATGTAGTCCAGTTTTCTATTTCTGGCAGTATTCAGCCTGTAAAACCACAGAAAATCTATGCGAAGACTAGATGCAAAAAACAACCTTCACATTCTGCTATTGTCCCGAGAATTCTCCATCTTTATCCACAAGAATTGCTATTCAAAAATGTACTCCTGCCACTGAACTAGAAAATTTAATGCAGCTATCATGATTGAGAAAACTAGTTCTTCATAAATGAATTTAATCTGCTTTTCAGATGCTACTATTAAAGCTAAATGCATAGAAATATCCTCTCATCTTCACCCGCATCTTTAATAAATCACTAGAGATGTGCTATGTTCCTTCTTGCTTCAAATGCTCTACTATGATCCCAGTGCCGAAGAAAACCTCCATCAAGGAACTGAATGACTTCAGATCGGTTGCTCTAACATCTGTAGTTATGAAGACCTTTGAAAGACTAGTGCTCGGCCACCTGAGAACCATCACGGATCCGCTGTTAGACCCCTTGCAATTTGCCTACCGAGCAAATAGATCGACAGATGATGCTGTTAATATGACTTTGCACTACATCCTACAACATCTTGAATCTCCAAAGACCTATGCAAGGGTCCTCTTTGTAGACTTCAGCTCAGCCTTCAATACCATCATTCCAGATATTCTTCTAACTAAACTAAATCAGCTAGCGGTACCTGAACACACTTGTAAATGGATCATAAGCTTCCTAGGAACTGAACACACTCAAAACAGGAGAAATGGTGGTAGACTTTAGGAGAAACCCTCCCATACTTCCACCTCTTACAATACTAGACAACACAGTATCAACAGTAGAGACCTTCAAATTTATAGGTTCTACCATATCGCAAGATCTAAACTGGACACCTAACATCAAAAACATCACCAAAAAAGCACAACAAAGAATGTTCTTTCTGCGCCAACTCAGAAAGCTCAAACTGCCCAAGGAACTGCTAATTCAGTTCTACAGAGGAATTATAGAGTCTGTCATCTGCACCTCTATAACTGTCTGGTTTGGCTCTACAACCAAACAAGACAGACACAGACTTCAGAGGATAATTAGAATTGCAGAAAAAACAATTGCTACCAACCTGCCTTCCATTGAGGACTTGTATACTGCACGAGTCAAAAAGAGGGCTGTGAAAATATTTACAGACCCCTCACATCCTGGACATAAATTGTTTCAACTTCTACCCTCAAAACGACGCTATAGGGCACTGCACGTCAGAACAACTAGACAGAAGGACAGTTTTTCCGCGAATGCCATTACTCTGCTAAACAACTAATTCCCACAACACTGTCAAATTATTTACTAAGACTGTATTACTATTGTTCTTCTCATCCTTCCTAGCACCTATCTCTTCCCACTTATGACTATAACTATGTTGCTTGTATCTTTACAATTTATATTGTTTTGTTTCCTAGTACGATTTGATTGTTTATTAGTAACCTATGACTATCACTAAGTGTTGTATCTTATGATTCTTGATGAATGTATTTTATTTTTTCTTTATGTACACTGAGAGCATATGCATCAAAGACAAATTCCTTGTGTGTCCAATCACACTTGGCCAATAAAGAATTCTATTCTATTCTATTTCTACATGGCTTCCTAATTGCCTGAATGTCTCTTCAGTGGTAAAAGACATAAGGAAACCACACTTGTATACATCATTTTTGGACTGTTTGGTTTCCTACCTATTTTGAGTAGCTGGGTAGATAGAGATTGAGTCCAAAAGTTCCATTGCCAAGCAAGTTAGTTCTTAAATGAATTTTGCTGCATTTTATGAACTTTTTTGCCATAGTTAAGTAAATCATTGCAATTGTTAAGTGGATCTGACTTTCCCATTGACTTTGCTTGTCAGAAGGTTACAAAAGGGTGATCACATGACCTCAGGACACTGCAACTGTCATAAATGTGAGCCAGTTGCCAAGCATCCAAATTATGATCATATGACCACGGGGTTGTGGCAACAATTGTAAGTGTGAAAAATGGTCATAAGTCACTTTTTTCAGTGCCGTTATAACTTTGAACAGTCACTAAATGAATGGTTGTAACTCGAGGGCGACCTGTACAGCTTTTGAATGGCAATGGTTTTGATTTATATGTAGCCATAATTAAAATAAATGAACTACATATAGTTAATATAATTTCAGGCCTCATTAAAAATGATAGATCTAGTAGTTCTGGGGAAGACTGCAAGGATTTCATAAGAGCAGAATTTGTTATCATTGCTGTGTATCCTGCCTTCAAGAAACTGGAGTAAGTCTGTCTAGTTCCCATTTTATCCCTACAAGAATTCCGAGAAGGAGGTTAGACTGAGAATGGTTTTGGGTCCAATATTATTTTGTGGCTTAGGTGACTTTGTAGGGAATTGGGGTACCACCTTTGTAGTCCTGGGCCACGTCTATTACTGCTGCACTGCATTACTTCTTCTAAATTGTTTGGCAAATTCCTTATCCCTGTTAAGATCTGCCTCCCCTCCTGGTTATTGTGGCTGATGGGCTTGATAAAGTTAATATTAGGGATAAGGCAACACTTGGACAATATATAACCACCATTAGGGTTTTTTTTTTTTTTTTGCCGTCCCGGCCTAGAACATTCTGTTTTGGCCTATAGAGGAATCATGGGTTTAAGGGGCCATCATAAATCTCCCTACCTGTTTCATCTCTCTGTTTGCAAACACCGCAAAAAAAAACCCAGACTAATTTTCCTTGTTCTAGGTTACAAGCAAATTGGGAATCTTAAAATCTGCAAGTCTTAAGACAGTGATGGCGAACCTATGGCACACGTGCCACAGGTGGCACGCGGAGCCATATCTGAGGGCATGCGAGGCGTTGCCCTATGTCAGCTCCAGCGTGCATGTGCGCGCTGGCCAGCTGATTTTCAGCCTTCCGGAGGGCGGGGGGAGGTTGTTTTCACCTTCCCCAGGCTTCAGGAAAGCCTCCAGAGCCTGTGGATGGTGAAAAATGGACCCAACATCCCAACTGGAAGTTCGGAAATGAACATCCGGTTGGGCCGTTGGGCCATTTTTCAGCCTCCCCAGGCTTCAGGAGGCTTTCCTGAAAAGGGCACATGCACGCCCTTTTGGTACCCGAGCAAAAAAAGGTTCGGCATCACTGTCTTAAGGCATCTTTTTTTTCCTTGAAAACCCTCCATGCTTTTCAGTCTGAGGCACCCCAGTTGATATAACATTGCTGGTCATGTGCTATGAAACCTTTGAAGGCCAATCTATGCACACATGTTCACACATACACACAAACATACACATATATTTAATACTTCTATTGCCACAAGAAAATAGTTGCTCATGCCAGCTGTAAGAGGTAAGGGGAGAAGAAATTGTTCTGGACCTTGGGCTTAATCATTATTTTCTGAACATTTATAAAATGGGTTGATGTATATTTTTAACCCTTTAAAAATGGGTTGTTTAATTGTTTTGCAAGATTAGGAAGTGATAGTTTTCTGCTTTGACTCAGTATTTGTAACTCATGGTATCTGCAAGATTTTTGCATTAACCTTCATTTTTGTTTCTCATGGTAGTGTAGTCTATGCAAATAAAAGAGTTCACGGTATCCTATATGCTAATTTTCAAAGAATACAATAGAGTAGTTGTCTGGGTAAGGTTTGATGCTGTTAAGTTATTTATACATTTATTTAACAGAATAGCAAATATCTGTACACATTACATGCCCTTTATATGGATTGCTTCTCTTTAAGAAGAAATGAAGCTTTCATTTTTAAGAAATGAAGGGTTTTTCAGAGGAAGCTTTTATTGTACAGTTCCCTTGTTTTACATAAAGATCTTGAAAAAAGCATCAAGTTGATCTGGTCTACTATTTGTTTTCTCTCTTTTCTCTTTTTTTATCTCTCTCTCACACACACAATCAGTGAAGAATTTCTTCTATCAGTGACCTTTGATAGAAAGCAGTAGGAACTGATTGTCTGGAAGCATTCTAAGAAGTTCCAGCATTCCTTGCTCCAAAGGTGGCTGGCTGGGAAAGGCCAATAAGTGACTGCAGAGGACTGCTTCTCCTTCTCTAAACTGGGAACTTTCCAAAGTGGACTTAGAGGTCCTCTGAGGCTTGCTTGAGCTAGTATAGTAGTTGTTGGTCTTATTGAGTTACAAGGGTGTGGACTAGAATACCTTCCCTTAGTCTCTGGGGTAGGGGTGTCAAACTCGCGTCGTCACGTCATCATGCGACATAGCGTGACTTTTTCCCCTTTGCTAAACCGGGGGTGGGCGTGGCCAGCGTGTGACGCATCTGGCCTGTGGGCCACGAGTTTGACACCCGTGCTCTAGGGCTGTAAGAGACAAATGTAATTATGAGAAATCTTTCCTTCAGATATTTTTTGAGAGGGGACATTTGAGCATGCTTTCAGTTTCACATTCCTCATTCTTTAGGATCCAGTCATGCCCCTGCAGTGGCTTGATTGGTACTCTTAAGACTGCACTGATGAAGATGACTAAGGCGATTCAGTTTGAATTGTGTTGGAAATGTTCTTGCTAGCAAAAATTGGCCAAATTTATAGGACTGACTCCAATTCGGCCTCTAGCTCAAGTAGGCTCAAACTGCAGGTAGGCCCACAAACTGAATTAAACTTCGGGATTGGTTCCTTTCTGGATTATCACATTGTGCCAAGCTCACTATTTGGGGTTGTGTATGTACATTGTACATGGATTAATAGGTAGGGTGCTCTTAATCCAATTATCGTTTGATACTATAAAACAAGGGTAAGCAACTGTTCAGTAGCCAGAGATCATACTTAATTTTGATGATGGGTGGAAGAATTGTACAGTAGAAGGTTAACAAAGGTGAGTAGGATATATTATGTACTGTATCTGCACAGTTAGGATTATTCTTTTCTCTGTTTTTCTTTGGGGAAATACTTCCTTTAAAAAAAGTTTTTTATGGGTTTCTTAAGTTTCCCACCTCAGACTAGTGGGAAATACCATTCGTTTATGGTAGTGAGGGGTGCAGGGGATTCTGGCGGCGGGCACAAAAATCAGGTGGTTGGTGCACTTTGGTATGCCCGTGTGACACTTCTATAGGGTGAGCTGCATTGGCTACCAGTACGCATCTGGGTACAAATCAAGGTGCTGCTGGTCATCGATACCATATGTAAAATCCTCCAAGGTTTTACTTGGTGCAGAACTGGTTATTTTCACGATAGCAATAACAATAGCACTTAGACTTATATACCGCTTCACAGTGCTTTAGAGCCCTCTCTAAGTGGTTTACAGAGTCAGCATATTGCCCCCAACAATTTGGGTCCTCATTTTACCCACCTCGGAAGGATGGAATGCTGAGTCAACCTTGAGCGCCTGGTGAGATTCAAACTGCCAAATTTCAGGCAGCCGGCAGGCAGCAGAAGTAGCCCGCAGTACTGCATTCTAACCACTGCGCCACCGCGGCTCTTAGAGGATCATCTCTCTCTCTCTCTAGTTGTTTCTATTTGTCCTTAAGGGGAGACAATTTTCCAGGTCCCTTCTCTGTCACCATACCTGTCCTTTTGGAACAGCATCACTTTTGAGATTGATATAGCCCTGATCTTGCTGACTTTTAGAGGGACCAGGCTGTTCTTATGGACTGAGATGGTGTGAGAACCCACAGCTAGTTTATAGGCAGTCTGTCTTCCCCAGCAGGTTTGCGTTTTAATGACTGGGATTCTTTTATTTCTTTCTATTTTGATGCTTCAAATCCTTTTGCAAGCCCTTCACCCCCCACGTTGCTTAGTGAATGGGAGGCCTTAGAAATCACTGTTTCGCTCACTAAATTAATAGCGGGCCAAAATGTATCCATCCATATCACCCAATTGTTGGAAATGTAATCACACACAAGGGACATTCTACGACATGTGGTGGACATGTCCCAATGCAAAGAAATACTGGGGGGAAATTAAAAAATGGATTGAGGAGATAACGGAACAGAAAATTGAGATGAGACCAGAACTGTTTCTTCTAGGAATAATAAAAGAACACATGAGAAAGGAAATTTACTATATTATTCAACATATAATTACCGCAGCGAGAATCACATTCGCCCAAAACTGGAAGAAAGAAAAAACACCCTCAAACACAATGATTATAAAAAAGGTGCTAGAATGCGCAGAGATGAGTAAACTAACAATGGAATTGAGAGAGATAGAGGAAACAATGTATTACAAAATATAGAATAGATGGTATGATTGGCTT
>QLTV01002677.1:3272712-3334410 GCA_003457575.1 Thermophis baileyi
CTCCCCCCACCCCCATCACGACCCCTCCCAGCCGACCCCCGCCTGGGCCGCAGCCCTCTGCCAAAAGATGGAGTGGGCTCCTCGTCTGCCGTCTCCTGCCTCATTGAGAAGTTTGAAAGGTACGAACTCGACTAGCATGTGAGACCTTGTTTCTGCTCCTGTACCTCAGTTGGAGGAGACACACACATACACACACACACCCCTAATTGTAGAGGAAGCGTGATTTGTACTCTTGAAGATGTAAAGTAGTACTGCTTGGCATCATTAATTAACGGGAGATTTCTACTGACTTGGGATATATTGAAATGATAACTAGCACAAAGGCCTTTGTTAAATGACAGAGAAAACAATAAGGATTAATTCTATTCATGATTGGTTAGATATAATACCCATATTGAAGACACTTGTACATTCATGCAGCCTTGGAGGTTTTATACGTGATACAATTAAGAAAAAGATTTTAAACTTCTGTGCTCTTCCCAGTCTTGAATAGATTTGACATCCATTTATTCAAATGCTTCTCTCGTGTGGCTTTCTTTTTTTTTTTTTTAATTCATCTACCAACTATTTTATGATGGTGGATTGTGTGAGCAGATTCTGCTCTCCTTGGCACCATGCGAAGAACCAGATTCATGCTGAGATAATTTGGGGTGTATGGGAGGTTGCAATAGCAGCCTGAAGGTAACACACACTGCATTCTACCACATTTGAGGTGTCCTGAGTTTAGGTAAGAAAGATCTGGAGGATGATAATCTTACTTTAGGTTGGATTATTATGGATGATACAATGGTGCCATACATGTTAGGTTTTTGGCTGTTGTCTGTGTCAGAAGATTTTTTTTTAAAAGGTAGATGAATAGTTGGCCTAATCATGTGTGCAAATATTTTTAGACCAGTGCTATTAGTACAGGTAGTCCTCGACTTACAACTGTTCATTTAGTGACTGTTCAAAGTTATAAGGGCACTGAAAAAAGTGACTTATGACCCTTTTTCACACTTTCGACCGTGGCAGCATCCCCATGGTCACATGATCAAAATTCAGCCACTTGGCAAGTGATTCATATTTATGATGGTTGCAGTGTCCCGGGGTCACGTGATCCCCTTTTGTGACCTTCTGACAAGCAAAGTCAATGGGGGGGAGGAAGCCAGATTCACTTAACAACCGTGTAACTAACTTAACAACTGCACTGATTCACTTAACAACTGTGGCAAGTTGTTCGTAAAATGGGGCAAAACTCACTTAAGTTTTGAGTTCAACTATGGTCATAACTCAAGGACTACCTGTAGCGTTGGGCATGAACTCACTAGAAGATTCTACTTACTTTTCTAGGAGAGGTGGAATCCTAGCAAATCTTGCCTACTTAATCCAGCATCTGCTCTTCGTTTCCTCCTCCCTAACCTTGGCTTTCCTAATTGGGTTGCTGTGTTCCTTTTAGGGAACCTATAATCCTGACATCTGAACACACTCCCTCGCCGTGTCCCAGCCCAGACCTCCAAGCCCTAGAGATAAATTCTATGGAACCCTCGCTAGATCGTCCAGCTTCATTGGAATCAGCAGAACTGTCTCACAAGCTCCTGGACCTCCTGGCCTTGGAAGGAGGGCAAGCGGCTGTCGGAAATGCTGTCTGCTTGCCACCTCATGATGGTGGGAAACTGGCAAACCGGGACAGTGGCATTGATAGCATCAGTTCACCGTCTAACAGTGAGGAGATTTGCTTCGGGCCTGAGGAAGGTACAGGGGAGGGTGCTGGACCTCTGGCACCTCCAACCATCATCAAGCACAGCTCAACTCGTGATTCTGAGGGGGACAGTGACATGGATGATGGCAGTGGGGATGAGGCTGAGCTGCTCTCTGACCTTCCACCTCCACAGACCGAGAAGCAGGATTCTGATGAGGTAAAGGGCTGGGATTCCAATCCCGGGTTTACTATGATAGCCTTTTCTCCATTGCTTCTCCCCAAGCCTGTATTTTTCTGTCAAGCTTAATATGATATTCTTTATTTTTGATTATGCTTTGGTATTAGACCTTAGTAAAGAAAAACATAATGGAGATGGAAGGACACCTGTTAAAGAAATAACAAATCTCTGTTCCGTGTTGTAGGCATGACTAGTGAATGTTTTGGCTTGTGTCACTTCTTGATTATGTAGGCTCAGTTTTTAAGGGCAGACTCAGATGGCCCAAAATGTACTTAAAGGCACCAGTAGATGTCAGGCTCCAAAAACTAAGAAAGACACCTAACAATTCTTCCAAGCAGATTTTTGTTTTCTATATTTTACAATTATATACAGAATCTTGCCAAACTGAAGCAAACTACTACCTCTTTGAAACATATACTCTGGGAACTATTAGGGAGGGGATTTCTTCCCCCTCTTCATATCACACAAACAATCTGAACTGAGTTGTCACTTACTCCTCTAGAATATCCCCCCTCCCTCCTGGGAATCTGGCTCATTACATTCCCTCACATCAGGTCCACAAAACGTCATCTGTTCCTCATCATGTTTCCTGCCCCATCTTTAATTCTTTCAAAAATATTCTCTTAATCAAAAACAAATTAAATGGCATGCTGAAAATTCCTCTAACATCTTTATGCGCAACAACGCTTCAGGCCTCATGTAAATCCCACAGGTATTCTTAGGAAACAGAAATGGAAAAGTGATGGATTGTTGCAGCTTCATCATTTTTTTAAGTGTCCCCTTTCCCAAATAAAGGAAACTGTGGTAATAGTGAACATTCTGGGAGTGGGGCATAGTGGTTAGAATGAGTGGTGAAGTGCAACCTCACCAATTTGTCTTCTGATATATGAAGCCTTTCTAGGAATAGGCAAGTCCTCCCAGCAGCCATTTTTAGAAGTGTGCTCACAACCTGCTCTCACAATTCCCATGGCATCCCTGGCCTCAAGAGATTGCCTGCTATTGGTTTATATTCACTCACAGAATATAAAAGTGTGTATAATCCATTTTGGTGACAGTGAGAACTGAATAAAAGGATGAGTACAGCATATTTTTGTACAACCATTGTTCATTTGTAATCATTGGAATTCTGCTTGAATGAAAGGGGCAGAGAAATAGCTGCTGCTGAGAAACAGACAAAATCCTGGGGTTGGTTTTCATAGCACATCCTGATATACGGGGAAAAAATAATTAAGAATTTGGTTCATTCCCCACAGCCGAGTGGCTTTCAGTTGATTTTTTCTCTCTCTCTCTCAACAGATGACGGTTCCACAAAAAGTCTTCCGAATTGCCAATGAGCTTCTCCAAACAGAAAAGGCATACGTGTCTCGCCTGTACCTACTGGACCAGGTAATAAGAGGGATGTCTAGTAGCCAAAACTACTAGAGCATGTGCAGTTTTTAAATGGAAACTTGAGGCAAGCATAGCATCATTTCTGCAAGTCATGCCAGTTGAGGAAATTAGCAGGATGGTTAGATAACTGCCAGAACTGTGGGATGTACCTTTCTGTCTCCATCAGAAAATAGATTCCATCTTATGAGCTGATGATAAGGGTTATATAATAGATATTTAGAAGATAAAGCGTGAGGTAGGGTTTGGGTAGTTCTCTGCCAATCATTGATTATACAGAAAGTCGCCAAGAGAGACGATGATAATAAGTGTGCCCTGTTTCATAGGTCTTCTGTGCCCGTCTGATGGAGGAAGCACGCTGCCGAAACACTTTCCCAGCTGACGTGGTGATGGGCATTTTTTCCAACATCTGTTCCATCTACTGCTTCCACCAGCAGTTCCTGCTCCCAGAATTAGAGAAACGGATGGAAGAATGGTGAGGAAAATGGATTTGGGCTAGCACGGGAAGGGGTATAGCAGTACCGTTCTGATTTTCTTTGTATGTTTATATTGATTTGTTTTTCATAACATGCCCTTGAGGTAAAAATGTTACCTGCTTTGAAAGAATTCCAACCGTTTGCCAAGAGAGGTGTTGCATTATATTTGGAAAAAAAAAGGCGTGTCTGTAAGTAAGGGGTGTTTTCTTCAGTTATTTGAGTGATCTTAGATTGCTAATATGAAATATCCTATATGATTCAATCACACCTTCTATATGACGACTGTTTGCCAGCTCCACATTTCTGTGAACCTGCTGCATCAGCTGTTTTCAAGAACTTGGCCATTTATTTCTGGCTCAAGTGTGGTAGATTCAAAGCCAATGTAAAACTTGTCTTTCTTCGAAATGAGGTAGCTCTGTGAGCAGTCTTGGCTTTCATAACAAACCTCCTTCTTGTTGGCATTACAAATTCAGTTGGAAAGGATAGTCTCTAGATCATCTTCAAACTACTTTTGAGTGGAAACTCTAGTAATGTGTAAGTTCCTGTATAGGTAAAAAAAGAGTTCAGAGATCATTTATTCCAGCTTCTTGCTCAGTGCAGAACCTGTAATACAAGACCCCTGAAATGACTATTTAGACTCAGCAGAAAAGAGTTCACCATCTCCCAAGACAAGTTGTTCCAGATATTTCAATTGGGATCCTTTGTTTCATTGTTGTATAGTGAGGCTTTCAAGTATTCTCTTGTCTCCTGCCCCTCAGCTGCCAGATCAGCACTGCATTGTTGTATTAAATTGTTGAGCTTGATGCTTCCTGACTTTGTCTTCTTTTTAAATGTTTCTGCTTCACCTCCTTTGCCTTTTGTGACAATTCCTGCTCTGTCTATGTAGCTTCATCTTTTCAAACTTAGTATCCTCCAGCAATTTCCAAAATAACCTGCCGGCATGTAATCCATGGTCAACCTTTTTGTATCGCAGGGAGGGGTTCTTAGACATATCTTTTAACTGATTATTTCTAAATCTTCACTTTTTGTTGGTTCTTAAATGTAACCTGTTGTGGATTCACAAGCTATATTTGCTGTGGAACTTTCTGCCTTCTTTCACTGTTGCTCAATTTCTTCTACCGATATTAATGTGGGTGGCTGAACTACTGTATTTCTCCGAAAATAAGACCTATCCCGAAAATAATCCCTGGCTTGATTTTTACACATGCGTCCAATAATAAGCCCTACCCCCAAAATAAGCCCTAGTTAAGACCCCACCCACTCTGTTGCACCTGGTTGCATGAGGTGGGGCGAGGCGCATGGGTAAAAATCAAGCTAGGGTGGGGATGGGGGTGGAACTGCCCCACGTGCCCCACACCCACTTACTTTAGGACAGTTGCAGCCAGGCCTCCCACATCCCGACACCTGGCTCACCTTGCCGGCCCACGTCTTCTGTAGACGCTTGCCGCTGCTTGCACGCGTCACCCCTGGCCTCCGTTTCGCCATCAGAGGCCTTTCCGAAGGCCTCTGAAAGCGAAACGGAGACCGGGGGGTGCCACGCGCATCAATCTGGAGCTCATTTCTCGGCTGCAGAGGCCTTTCCTGAAGGCCTCTGATGGCAAAACAGAAGCGGGGGGCGCTGTGCACAAGTGGCGGCAAGCAGCCGCAGAAAAAGTGGGCTGGTAGTGGCCACACGGGCTCCTGCTAGGCAGGGCTGTCAGTACTGCCGCCGCGAGATGAGACAGTGGAAGACATCCCCCGAAAATAAGACCTAATGCCTCTTTTGGAGGCAAAAAAATAAGACCGGGTTTTATTTTCAGGGAAACACGGTAAATACAATAATGTTGTAGGTACTGTGGCAGTGTTGCAGCAGAGGAAATAAAAGCTATTTGATAATATGCTTGTATGGGGTTTGGAGCAGAGGCACCTGAGGCCAGAAAAGGACTTGTTCCCTGATTCATATAAATAACAGAATAACAGAAATACCAGAGTTCGATATACCTGTCCAATTCTGGGATCCTGATTAGTCACTCCTTTCAGAAAACAGGATTGTAATTTTATCCCAAAATAAAAAGTAAACCAAACCGAAACTGTTTTTTGCTCCTGAAGAAATACGTTGGGGTACCAGATTAGCTAATATACTAAAGAAGCCATTTCTGGTTAGCTTTGCTTCTTGTTCTAGTGGGAACAAATGTCTTCCAAATTTCTCCCTTAAATATTTCCCAGGGAGTCATAGTTCTCTGTAAATCTGCAAATCTAAAGCTTAACTGAAATGTTCATTTTATGTTTCTTATTTTTGTGATGTGTCTGCCGTGGTCCCAATACTTTGAAGGACTTCCTCCCTCAAGGTATTCACCTGTCTCCCTTTTAGCATTTTGTAGAGCTGTAAAAGGATCTTTATCTCATCATGCTTTTAATCGCAATTAATTGTGTATAATTATCTATTGCATGGTTGTTCTCCCTTTTTTAAATAATTTGTTTAACTGTGGGGCAGGTCACAAATATTATAATAAAATAATTTCAGAAGGCTTTCATCTTTATTTTTGGAGATCAGAAGGCTTGAGAATTATGAAACTCCCTAATGTTAGTGTTCTTGGGTTCTAATGAACAATTATTTACTGTAATTTACTTTCCAGTTAAAATTTGTAGTAAAATTTTTCCTTTGATGGGAAAGTACTGAACAAAGTCATTTGTAGAGTTCTACACAATACACTAAACTCTGGAGTGATTTAATTTGTTATACCGCACAATAAGAAATCAGCATATTTTAGCTGGCATTTTATGTGCACCGGAACCTGTGAATGAAGAATCGCCTGTTAGCCTTGCTTCTGTGTTTCTTTTCCCTTTTATATCTCGTTATTTCTATTTTTCCCAGGGACCAACACCCACGAATTGGGGATATCCTGCAAAAGCTGGCTCCCTTTCTCAAGATGTATGGCGAGTATGTGAAGAACTTTGACCGTGCCATGGAACTGGTAAACACCTGGATGGAGCGCTCAACACAGTTCAAGGGCATTATCCATGAAATACAGGTGGGTCACCTGTGTTTTCGTTTAGGCTATTTAGACTTTGTGGCAACAATGTGTCTCTCCTTCCTCCCCCCCCCCCAAACAAACAGCAGAATCTAATAGCTGAAACAATCTAGGGAATGGACAAAATCCTGTTCCCATTTTAACATGGAACCAGCATGTCTCCTCCTGAATATTGAAAGAATATTATATGCCGAGGAGTAACTTTGCTTGATTTATGTGCCCCCAAAGAAAAGAAGCAAAACTTGGTGGATGGGTGGATGATTATTTCACTATATCCATCTTCCTGCGAGTATTGTACAGCATAAATAAGGATGGTGCGTTGGGAAGCCATTGCTTAGCAATGAGGATTCCACGGAACAGTCCAGGTTTCACTTTGTGGCCCAAGATCCAAACAAAATCTCTGCATTTGGAAGGATTTATTGGGAAAGAGCAAATCCTCATGGATCTCCTGGGATGTTTGACTCACCCTTGCGAATTCTGCCTTTAGTTCCCTGCAAGGGCAGGCATTTTGCCCTTGGAGGGCTGCCAGGCAGACAGTTCTCTTGAGATCCCTCTCTGTTGCAGCGGGAAGAGATATGTGGGAACCTGACCCTGCAGCATCATATGCTGGAACCGGTCCAGAGAATCCCTCGCTACGAGCTGCTTCTGAAGGACTATCTCCTGAAACTGCCCCAGGACTCGCCTGACTGCAAGGATGCCCAAAGTGAGTGCAGCTCTCAAGGGATGATATTAAGGAGGAGGACAGGGCAGTGGGTGAGACAGTATCCTAGTCCACAGCAAGCATGGGAGGGGAAATAGAATGTGACATAATGCATTATTGGCTCCTGGGTCATTAGGAAATACTTCTGCCCCGCCATAGCTATTTGAATCTCTGAGTCAGTCAGTAACATCTGGGAAATTGAAAGAAGTGGCAGACCAAGGCAAGGCAGGTTCAGAATTCATTACACTCACAGTGGTCAGTCATAATGTTGGCTACTCATAATGGCAGCTCTCCACTCCATTGGGACCCTGCAGTGTGGTGAGCATCAGGCTGCTTTCATAAAAGGCGCTCCTCCTTTCTCCTCTACCAATGAAATTAAAGACATATCAAGAAATTTTACGACGTTTCCAAATCTCAGATTTGGGCTTTTTTTTTTTAAAAAATGGGGATTCCTGGGGCTGGAAAAGATGACTGAAACCTGTCATATGCATGGGATGCTTCTGGTTCAGCACCTGGGAGTTAGGGACTGCTTCCTAGGAGTTGGAGTGGCTTGGCTTCTAGCTACTAACCTAGCCATCCATCCTAGCAGTCAGCACACTTGAAAGGAATCCGTCAGGCCCCACTATGCATGACTTTTGTTTGAAAATGGTTATAAACGGGTATTGGCCTGTGTTTAATTCCCTGTGGAGTAAGGCCAATATAATAATATAGATTCTTTTTTATTATTATTATTTATTTATTTTTACTCCTCCTCTTACATAGAATCCCTGGAACTTATTGCAACTGCTGCAGAACACTCCAATGCAGCCATCCGCAAAATGGTAAGAGTGGGTAGTTATCAAAGATCAAAGACTGGATTTTCTTTTCCTTACAAGTAGGAGTGCATGGGAATGGGTTCAAACTGATGCAGCTCCTTGTGTACTTACATGTATCTTTAGCAATAGCAATAGCAGTTAGACTTATATACCGCTTCATAGTGCTTTACTATTAGTCTTTCACTATTAGTACCCCAGAAAGTGGAATACAGTTCAGAATCACATCCACATTTTTAAACCATGCTGTTCTTCCCCAAATTATGTGTCCATGTTAGTGTCTGTTATAGCTTGAAAGTTTACCATCTCAATTTCAAGACTAATAACACAACCAGAAATGAATATAAATATTCAGCTTGCTACCACATATCCCTTACCTTTTGCTCCCAATGGACAATTTTTAAATTGTAAGATCCTTCAGCACAGGAACTGCTTTTTTGCACATAGGGCCTGAATGTGAAAAGTTTTAGGGTCTTTTTGTTTTAATTTTGACTTTTATTGTTTTAAAATCCTACTTAATTGTTTGAATCAGGATGGGTAATCTGGCCTTCAATTAGACAGGCAGAAAGTATGAAAAGTTTCTTCCGTACAAGTAAAATAAAACTTGACAGCTGCAGGCAGTGTTGAATTACAGAATTCTGGTCTCCTTGGTCAAGATACTTATTATTTTTAGAAGACTGTGAGGAATGAGATATGATGAACAAAAGTTACTGGGAGTGAACCCAGGTTTGTTTAATTAAAAAAAAAACTCCTTATAATTCAGATCTTGACAAACTGGTACATCAAGTAAGATGGATACTATGTCAATTATAATTAATAAAAAAAATTATTTGAAAAGCACAAGGTGTTTTCTATGGGTTTTTTCCCCTATGGGCTCTTACCTATTGGGGCATGTCTTTAACTTGTCAGTTGACTGACTGACCTTGTCAGTTGACAGCTCAGGTTCAAGACCTGAGCACCGCGCCAATGGAGTGAACTCCTGTTTCTTGTCCCAGCTCCTGCCCACCTTGCAGTTTGAAAGCATGTAAATGCGAGCAGATTACAAGGTACCACTTTGATAGGAAGCTAATAGCATTTGGTACGGCTTTAGCATATAGCCGTACTGGCCACATCACCAGGGAAATGGTCTTCAGACAATGCTGATTCCCCTGGCCAAGAAAAAGAGATGAGCACCATGCTATAGATTGGAACACGACTGACAGGGAAACCTTTACCTACCTTTACCACAACCTATTGCCTATTATCTCCAGATCACCCATTCACCGCAATGACCAAGTTCTGTTTTGGATTTGGATTTCCTACCCAAGTTGCATAGTGTATCACAGGTGGTCCTCCAGGTGATCCAGAATTATAACTCTCAGTGGACCACAACTGATCATTACTGATGTGAGGCTGGAAGGGAATTATAGTTCAACAATATCTGAAACTGTTGTTCATACTACATTATTTCTTTCAACACAATAGAGTTGTGTAGCAATTACAAACACATGTTTTACTATAACTTTTCTTCTAGGAAAGAATGCACTCACTGTTGAAAGTGTACGAGCTGCTTGGAGGTGAGGAAGACATAGTCAATCCCACCAATGAACTCATCAAGGAAGGGCACATCCTGAAGCTTTCAGCTAAGAATGGTACCACCCAAGACCGCTACCTGATCTTGGTGAGAGACGGAATGGGAATCTCCACCCACTATTATTTTGGCTTACGTTTTTAGCTATCAAACTTGGAGAGTTTGTCAGAAAAGATCACTGCTTCTTACTGTTATTTCTTTTTTTTTCTTTTTTTTTTGGTCCAGTTCAATGATCGATTACTTTACTGTGTGCCAAAACTACGTCTCATAGGCCAGAAATTTGGAGTCCGTGCTCGCATAGATGTGGAAGGAATGGAGGTAATGCAAGAAGAAGCTGTGGAAGAATTAGATAAATATTCACAACAAGTAAACTGATTCACATCCACCCTTTTGGAATAAGATTGGGGAAATATTGATTATCACATGCAGTGCGGAGAGAGACCTACTACTAACTACTACTACTACTACTACTTTTTAGTTCTACTAGGTGGAATGGAATGGAAAAGAAATTCAGCCTCTTAAAAAAAGTGCTGACTTATTAGACAGTAATAAAACACAAAATAATATAAAATGGGTCAGAATAACTTGGGTACATTTTTACTTTTACTTTTATTTGCATTTCTATGCCGCCCAACTCCCAAGGGACTCTTTTTTATTTTATTTTCTGATTCAAATAATGAAACTATATTCTAAATTAGTATTTGAAGAAAATCTGAATGGTTTTTAAAACATTGTGGTTTAATCAGTGCAGCCTGTGATTAAAGTGTTCGGCTGAAACTGAACCTCATGGAGGGCTCCATGGAAAACCTGGTCAGTCTCTATCCTTCAAGTTGCTTTTGTGAGACTAAAGGTAACTTATGTACAGTAGTCCTCAATTTAACAACAGTTCATTTAGTGACCGTTTAAAGTTACAGCAGCACTGAAAAAAGTGACATGACCGTTTTTCAACCCTTACAACCGTTGCAGCATCCCCGTGATCATGTGATCAAAATTCAGACGCTTGGCAACTAGCAATAGCAATAGCACTTAGACTTATATACCGCTTCATAGTGCTTTACAGCCCTCTCTAAGCGGTTCACAGAGTCAGCATATTGCCCCCAATAATCTGGATCCTCATTTTACCCACCTTGGAAGGATGGAAGGCTGAGTCACCCTTGAGCCGGTGAGATTTGAACCGCCGAACTGCAGCTAGCAGTCAGCTGAAGTAGCCTGCAGTACTGCACTCTAAACACTGTGCCACCTCGGCTCTTTACTGACTCATATTTATGACAGTCGTAGTGTCCAAGGGTCATGTAATCATCTTTTGCAACCTTCTGACAACAGAAGTCAATGGGAAAGCCAGATTCACTTAACAACCGTGTTAGCAACTTAACGATTTCAGTCATTAACTTAATAACTCTGGCAAGAAAAGTCGTGAAATTGGGCAAAATTCACTAAAGCACTGTGTCAGGGTTCCATTTTCTTTGGATCTTTGGCCTGCCACACTGACTCTCTTAGCAACAGAAATTTTGAGCTCAATTGTGGTCGTAAGGTGAGGACTACCTGTACATTGCCCCAGAGGAGAGACAGGCTAGAATGGCAAATAAATGAGTTGAGAGAGAAATATTTTAAGTAAATAAATGGATTGTGATTGGGGAGACCCTTTTTCCAAAGCAGGGCCACAAAGTCAGCTGCCGTGCGTGCAAATTTTCATTTGGGAATGGGAGTTGCCCTTGGCAAGGCAGCTGAGGGAAGGTCCACTTGCCTGTGTGACCCAGCCTTGTGCCTTTTTTCTTCTGTGTAGTTAAAAGAGACCAGCAGCCTCAATGTGCCTCGGACCTTCCTTGTATCAGGGAAGCAGCGATCCCTAGAGCTTCAGGCCAGGTACGGGTGGAAGACTTAGTCTCTCCTCTTTTCTTTTCCTCAAAGTAAGCAAATTGCCTTCTATCGAGCAACTCATCTTTGTGACTCAGTGATTCTCCTTTTCTGCTTGTTTTCCTTTGGATCCCATTAGTAGGGATTCCGTTAGCCTCACATCTTGGTTCTTCTTGCTGTTCCTTCATCATCAAATCCCAGATCAGACTAATTGAGCAATCCTCCCATTAACACAGGTCAAAATGCATACGCACACATCCCACCACTGCATTCTTTTCTTTTCTTTTCTTTTCTTTTTTTTTCCTTTCCTTCTTTCCTTTCCTTTCCTTTCCTTTCCTTTCCTTTCCTTCCCTTCTTTCTTCTTTCTTTATTTTTCTTTCTTTCTTTCTTTCTTTCTTTCTTTCTTTTTCTTTCTTTCTTTCTTTCTTTCTTTCTTTCTTTCTTTCTTTCTTTCTTTCTTTCTTTCTTTCTTTCTTTCTTTCTTTCTTGATGAGCCATGTTATACTGCAGCTATCCCAATAAAATGCCTTGGGGAAAACAATGATCTTTCTCTTTTAGGACTGAAGAAGAGAAGCGAGACTGGATCCAGGTAAATCAGTATTGCTGCTCAAGCTATATATTGCTGTGTTTGTTATTTATTAAACGAATTTGTATAGCTACCCAATTTACACATAATGACTTACCGTATTTGTACGGACCAGTAAGAAAACAAAGGAAGAGTTCAGATATTGTTACAACTATATCACCTTTCTTGCAAAGTTCAAATCCATGGGTTTTTTTTAAATTTAAAAGAAGGGGAGGGAGAGAGATTTCTCTTAATTAGCACGTGACTGGGTATCATTCTAGATACATGTTTCTCCATTTCAACATGTGTGGACTTCAATTCTCAGAATTTCCCAGCTAGCATGCTGGCTCGGAAATTCTGGGAGTTGAAGTCCACACACCCTTAAAGTTGCTGAAGTTGAGAAACACGGATCTAGATTATATTAGACTGGATGAGTTTCTGAGGTCCAGCAGATACCAGTAGGGATCTTTGATCAAAACGGGGGGGGGGGGGAGATAATCCTGTCTCAAATGAATTTTTTGAAGGTCTGTGTTGGCACTGTACAGACTACTTTCAAGCAATGCAGATCCAGAGCATTGGGCATGTATCCATGAAGATCATGTGTGTTACCATGCACCTTAGTACGTGACAAACCTTACACTTGCACCTATGTCTGTTCCCTATCTTACAACAAGAAGACAGAATTAGAGACAAGAGAGAGATTGTTGCTTTCACCATAAACCATGATGTGCCAGACAGACTCTGGGTAGAGCACTGTGTACATAGGAACTCATTAAACCTGGTTTCACCCTTTGCTTCACCGAAAAGGGCTGGCCTTGTTTCTTTTCCCAGGTCTGCTCTTTCTTCCTGTGTCCATCTTGTAATCAAAGATATATCATTAAATCTATAGGCGATACAGGCTACAATTCAGAAACATGAACAGACGCTGGAAATGTTCAAGCAGCTTGCCAGCGAAGATGAAACGCCGCCTAATTCACCAGTGAGTCACAGTTTTGTGTGTGTCAGGGAGAGCTAGAATGAAAGAGAGAATGGGCATGCGCCTGCATCTCTGGTGAGACAAGCAAAAATTTACTGATGCAATGTGTCGATGTGTATGTCAGTGTGCCTCAGTTGAGATATGTTTGTAGGATTGGCTGTAGCCAGTATGTAAATTAATGAAAAGGCAAAAAACTGCAGCAGCTCATTAGAATTATGTGAAAATAAAAATGGTATTGTGCAATGTGTGTTCCTTTCTGCTGATCAGCACGATTTCTCATAATTTTGCATGACTAGTTATAACTTTTCTTGGTTATTCCTCTGGGGGTGTTTTTCAACCTTGGCAATTTTCAGGTGTGTGAACTTCAACTCGGTTTTCTTCAATGGCCAGGCTGGCTGTGGAATTCTGGAACTTGCAGTCTAAACATTGGAAATTCCCAAGGTTGGGAAACTGTGCTCTAGAGTTCAGTTCCTCAATCTCAGCAATTTTTAAGATGAGTGGACTTCAACTCCCAGAATTCTCCAGTCAGTGCCTGGGGAGTGCTGGGCATTGGAGTCTACATATCTTAAAATTGCTTAGCCTGAGAAACACTGCTGTAGAGTATGCAATTTTACCAGGTATTGTTTCTATAAATTCTTTCAGTCATATTTGTGCTGTTGCTAGACACTGAAAGCTTGTTTTTTTAAATGAGGTTTCCTGAGAATTTGGATTAGTCTCTGAGCCACAAATATTTATTTGCCTGTGTTACATCTCCTCCCCCTTTGTAACTTTAAATATAACATTAACCGTTTGTCTGAGCACTGAAATATGCATAGACTTTCTTAATGTGAATAGGTTTGTTTTAATCCTATCCCTCCCTCCTCTGCCCCTGCCCCATATTGCAGGGTTGTGAGTTGGGCCGAAGGGCACCCACACCAATCCGGGAAAAAGAGGTGACTTTGTGTATGCAGTGCAAAGAGCCCTTCAACGCTCTCACCAAACGGAGACATCATTGCCGGGCCTGTGGCCATGTGAGTATTTTTCCCTTCATATCTCTCCATACCCTAATCCCCTCTTCCCAGTTTCCTTTGTGGAGAGAGGCAAGGTACAGCGATCAGCTTTGCAATTAAGTTGTGTTAATAAGAGCTACTTCGGTCTTGTCTCCCACGATGCTTGTTTTTTTAGTGCTGACCGTGAAGCCTTTCTGTCTGATTTGTCTGCTCTGGGATGTGAGTGTCAGGGGGCATGCACTTCAGCCATAGTACAGGAGGCCTAGATCCAGCCACTATCGCGTAGCTCAACCTTATACAGGATTATTATTCTGGGGTAAAATTGAAGAGAGTGTTGGTACAAATGTTACCTTGAGTTCTTCAGCAACCCAGTAAATTTGGAGTGTTCTGAGCTGTTTAAAAACTTATCCAATTTTGTGATAAAATGAAACCTTGCTCTTTACCTCATTCCCTGGAGCCTCCAGGCCCTCCCACTCCGACGTGTTCACCTGCTTAAACCAAGTGAGCAGAAAAAGGGGGAGCAGGAAGTTCTGCGTGCTTTGTTTTCTTCCCAGAGAGGACCCTCCAACATTCATTCATTCATTCATTCATTCAATCTGCCACAATCCCTGCAGACTACTAGGATACACACAACAACAAAAAATACAATAAAAACAACCTAACCAACACCTAAACTAAAGTACTGTAAACATTCCAAACTATTGACCTGATGCACTGCTGAATGTGTGTCTCATCTGTTTCAATCAGTGTACCAGAACAAGAGTGGACACAACTCTCTTCTATATGGAGCGAACCCCTGGTACATCACTGCCCATGGGATTAGACCAGGGGTGGGTTCCTCCCGGTTCGTACTGGGTCGCCCGAACCGGTAGCGAGGCGCTGATGACATCATGATGGCGTCGTGGACCCGCCTTGGTCGGTGCCGGTCCGTGGGCGCCACCATTTTTTTCCGGGAATTTTTGGCGGCTTTTTTTCGTTTTGGGCTGTTTGTGCTCTGCTGCTGCTTTGGAAAGGGCCGTCCCACCCGCCCCCGGGTGAAGGCTGTCCTTTATTCTTCGCCCAAAGCACAGCTGATCAGCTCCTCAGCTGTGTTTCGGGCAGATTATAGTCACTGAGCATGCGCGGACACAGAATTGCACCGGGGGAGCGCGCACGCACGCGTAACCCTAAGCCACGCCCACAGAGTGGTAGCGGAAATTTTCGGAACCCACCCCTGGATTAGACACTGTCCAGTGGTCTTGGGGAAGGGCTACTGGTCCTGTGAAATGGACATGTTCAAAAGCGTCAAATATTCAGCATAGATCTATAAAAGCACAAGCAGAGATCTCCAAGGACTACTCATTGCAAGGAAATTAAGTAGAAAATGTTCAGTACAGTAATCAGTACAGATTTTTAAAAAACTAATAAATTTAAATTCTAAAAGATTAACCACAGTTTAAAACAATATCCCGTCAATAAAAAAGTATAATATATTTGCCCCCAGTTGATCTTCATTGTCATTTAGAATATGGCAACACTATACATGATATGAGTTTTCTTATCTGATGGAAGGAAGACAGTGAGAATGTTTTCACTTTGTCCTACAAATGGTGTCAGTAAAGGAGAAATGGGGATTAGCTGATTGCCCCGATAATCAGGGCAAAGAGCAGATGGTCTCAGTAACACCTTCGCTACAAGACCAAGTTGTTTTAGACTGGGGGACTATGGTAAGTCTCTCACTCAAATCTGTAGAGGGCAACCCAACCGGGAGACTGATCCAACTCCTGTCCTGGTGCATGGTGACAAGAGAAGAAGCAGCAGCTGGAAATTCAGCCATCCGCTTCAAGTAGCCATCTTAACCATTGTCTGGAGGGACTTGCTCCCCAGCATTGTTCCAAGGTTGGAGAACAGACTGAAATCCTTTCTGGCCAGCCTGCCTGAGTATGGGAGAGAAGAGCAGTTGAAGGGTCCAGTGTGGAAGAGCGCTAAAACTTCCTCTAGATCAGGGGTCTCCAACCTTGGCAACTTTAAGCCTGGCGGACTTCAACTCCCAGAATACCTCAGCAAGCTGGCTGGGGAATTCTGGGAGTTGAAGTCCGCCAGGCTTAAAGTTGCCAAGGTTGGAGACCCCTGATCTAGATGATCTTGGGTCCCTACCACTACTGATGGCAAGTTGTCTCCTGCAGGTTGTCTGTGGAAAATGCTCAGAGTTCCGGGCCCGCTTGGTGTATGACAACAACCGGCCAAACCGTGTCTGCACTGACTGTTACACCACGCTTCATGGCTCCCCTGCCAGCCCTGTGCCCCACCCCAACACACCCCAACGCCGAAAATCCATTCTGGAGGTAAGAGTAGTACTTACATCTAAAGCTGCCTTTACTGTATTTGTGCTATGATTGCTTATCTTCCTGTTTTTATTAAGATGAGACTTCCTTCTAAGCCTCATGTCACACATTTTATTTCAAACAGGATTCTTACTCTTCAGCAAACATCCGCTCTCCTTTTATGCTTGTACAACAAAAATAGTCAAGTTTTGTAACTGAGTAGAGTTCTAATGAAAGCTTGTGCGTGGAAGAGAGAATATGTACAAAGCGTTTTCTTCGGACCAGCTATCAGCTGGATTTCTTTGATAGGACACTTTGGAAGGAGTTTTCATTCTTTAATTCTATTTCTTGCAGCTCTTTATGCAAATTTTCTTTGGTCTTATGCACTGATGCCAGCTACTCAATAATAACTCTGAAGCAGGGGTGAAATTCAGCAGGTTCTGACAGGTTCTGGAGAACCGGTAGCAGAAATTTTGAGTAGTTCGGAGAACTGGTAGCGGAAACTTTGAGTAGTTTGGAGAACTGGCAAATACCACCTCTGGCTGGCCCCAGAGTGGAGTGGGAATGGGGATTTTGCAGTATCCTTCCCCCAGGAGTGGGGAGGGAATGGATATTTTGCAGTATCCTTCCCCTGCCACGCCCACAGAACCGGTAGTAAAAAAAAAATGGATTTCACCACTGCTCTGAAGGTTTTTTTGTCTCCGTTTTTGAAGGATTCCAGAGAGTAACCTTGAACTTTGTTTTGTATGGAGAGTTCCAGCAGGAGCAATGGCAACAGAGTAGAGAGAACTTGGGGGAATCTTACAGTGTCTCTCTGAAATTCCTTTGCTTCCCCATCCCTCATTTTCTCTTCCATTTGCCCGCTTCTCATCAGCTTGTCCTATTTCTTACTCTTTCCAATTAGAACCTTATGCTTGAACATAGTGTTATTTTAGTCTTGCCTTTGACTGACCAATTGGAATAGATATAAGCCATTTCTATATTTACAAAATGCTACTTGATTGCTTTAAGAAGTTTTGAAAATGCTAGTCTGTCTGTCTGTCTCTATGTATGGCAGATTAGGTTGGTATCTATAAGATCTGTGGTTGAATGAAATCTGACCCTTGGTTGTCTACCATCCGAGCCAAGTGATGAGGAACCTGTGACTTCCTGGCATTGATGAACTACAACCCCAAGCAGCTCTACAGGCATGGTCAAAACTATGGGAGCTGTAATTCAGCAGCAGTAGCGGATGAGGAAGAAAAATCAGATTCCTCATCTGTACTCTAATTCAGGGGTGGGGAACTACGGTATGATC
This sequence comes from Thermophis baileyi, assembly GCA_003457575.1. NCBI lineage: Eukaryota > Metazoa > Chordata > Lepidosauria > Squamata > Dipsadidae > Thermophis > Thermophis baileyi. Next base: position 3,290,568 of record QLTV01002677.1, read on the forward strand.
CCTTTATGACCAGTGGACTGCAACTCCCAGAATTCTGGGAGTTGAAGTCCACAAGTCATAAAGGGGCCATAGTTCCCCACCCCTGCTCTAATTGCTACATTTCATGCATTTGTGGTGTGAAGCAGAGATCTTGGTGGGTAATACCTACTTTTCTACTCTTCCTGCAGAAACAAGCCTCGGTGGTGGCAGAGAATAGCGTGATCTGCAGTTTCTTGCACTACATGGAGAAAGGAGGGAAGGCTTGGCACAAAGGCTGGTTTGTCATCCCTGAAAACGAACCTCTGGTGTTATACATCTATGGAGCTCCACAGGTATGGAGGTGCCCTTCTGCCATCTACTTTTGGTTCCTTACTTTAACCTAACCTGGAATTTAGCAACATACCTCCTTTTGTGTAAGAATGCCAACCCCATTACAGGGTTTAGAGTAAGAACCCTACTCACACATTTTAAGGTGCAGGTGGGCAACACTCAAAGGTTGCACTTTCTTCCTTTTTAATAGCACTAAGTGCACAGCAGTGACATGGAGAGTGAGTTCAGTTGGGGATGCGTGGTAAGCACCAAAAAGGCCCAGTGCACCTATTTTGCGAATAGCTTATTTGAGTGCTGCCTCTTGGAATTATGGGACTGAAAGGCTGTTGAATGATAATGGGGCTGTGAGGCTTCAAAAAAAAAAGGGGGGGGGAGCTGGAGGGCTGCATTCAGGCCACTAAGTGCCTTCTCCTGACCTCAAGGGTGTCTCATGTAACCTTCTCCCCAAAGATAAAAATCAGCTGTCAAAAACCAGTGGGCTCATCTGACATGAATGCTGAGTTAGTTTTGAATCCCTTTGGGAAAAGAGAAGTCTAAATCAGAAGGGCAATTGAACTCTGCTCACCAAGTCAGTTTAGGGCTGTTTATAACCACTCACTGTGCCTCCTGCTCTGTCATCCTGCAGGATGTAAAAGCCCTGCGCTCGATGCCTCTGATTGGGTTTGAGGTAAACCTTCCTGAGCCCAGCGAACGGGTGGACCGACGCCATGCCTTCCGGATCAGCCAGAGCCATCTGTGTTGGTATTTCAGCCCTGAGACTGAGGAGCTGCGGCAGCGATGGATGGAAGTGTTGAGCAGGGCAGGCCGCGGAGAAGAAGCGAAGACGCCACCTTCAATTTTGGAGGCCGATGAGGATACAGAAGCAGAGAGAACCTAAGGCATGGGCCTGAGGAACTGGGAAAAATGGACTCTGCCCACACGGGGACCTTGCTCACTATTCTCTGACCAGTATACTTGAAACTATTTTTCCTTCTTCCTCTTTCTCTCTAGCACTTTCTCAGTTCTTTTTGTCAGCATCTGCCATAGCCATCTGACCTGTCCTCAGCCATGATGTTCTCTGCCATACCCCAGCCATAGGGATAAAGCACATGCACTGAGATTTGCTCCAGGCCAGTTCTTCCCACACCACAGCATGCAGTAACCCACACACCCCTCCAACTTAGTTCCTTTCATGTTCTCTTCTATGCATGGAAAAACTGATTTGAGAAAGTGATTTCTTCTTTTAAGAATTGCTTCCCCCTTCTTTTACCTCTTGGACCAAGATCTGTTCTTCCAATTCCCCCACTGCTTATTTAGCACTTACTGAACTCCAATGATTTGGGAAGACAAAAATGGGGGAGTGTCCTTTCTCAAGTATCCGTTTGCCTCTTTGTTTGATAACTTATTCCTCTAATTCCCCATCTCTGAGATTATGTAGGGTGTTTCAGTCTGTTGCAGATTTGATAGGTAGGCAATTTTCCATTATAACTTGAAGCCATTCTACCAGTCTTGATTTTTGTGCCAAATGGGAGTAAATCTGGGTTGGGTTAGATTGAGAGAAGAAAAAAAAGATGGTCTTTACCTTTGTACAGCTTCTCTCTTGAGAATAAGTTCTTCCTCATCACAAGAACTCATGAGTTGGTTACATCCCCTTATTAATTCTCTGTTACAGCTTTGTGGAATCCTAAGACTGATTTCAGTTCCACTGAACTCAAGCTATAAAATCCTCCAGGAACCATTTGGATAACGTCCACTCTTCTAATTTGGCCCTTTTTTCAATTAAATTGAATGGCAAAAGAGAGCTATAGTTAGCTACTATTAATGGATCATCAGGTGGGCGATTTTGTGTATTGTTGGACCGGATCTCCTATCATTTTTCATCACTTGGCCATATTGGCAAGAACTGATGGAAGCTGAGAGTTCTGCAACCTCTGGTGGGTCATATCTCACCTACTACTGATCTAAAAAAGCATCTATAAAATGTCATCTTTCTGAGGATCACGGAGCATAGACATGCTAAGGGAGAAAGTTTCTACAGTGAACAGTAGAGATGCTAGAGACTACACACATTAAGTGGGAATACGACCAAGAGTTTACAAGAGTCCAGAGACTTCAAATCTCTTACAAGAGTCCAGACACATTCATTTCAATGTCAGCATTTCACCCCAGCTTATTTAACAACGGGTCTATGCCCCCAGTGGCTTGTGAACTGTCAATAATGGGTCTGGGGAGATTAGACTTCTTGGGTCAAAGCAAAGATGCAGAAAGAAGTTCTCAAATTTATCAGCAACTTCCATTTAGGTGGCCCATGGGAGAGAATGAGGAAGAGTTGAGAATATATTTTGCCTTGGAATTCTTTTAAAGGGTTGGTGAAATACAGACCAGGGCCAAATTGCTGAACAGACTGCCAAAGTCTTGGCTTAAGATCCACAAATATTAGAATATGGTGCTAGTGCAGTATTAATTTCTCCATTAACACATACTGTAGTCCTTGCCTTATGACCACAATTGAGCCAGGTTGCCAAGTGAGAGTTAAGTGACTTTTGCCCCATTTTATGATCTTTCTTGCCACAGTTGTTAAGTGAATCATTGCAGTTGTGTAGTAACATGGTTAAGTGAACCTGGCTTCTCCATTGACTCAGGTTGCAAAAGGTGATCACATTACCTCAGGAAACTGCAACAGTCATAAATATGAGTCAATTGCCAAAGTGTCTGAATTTTGATCACATGACCATGGGGATGCTGCAATGGTTGAAAGTGTGAAAAATGGTCAATTTCACTTTTTCGATGCCATTGTAACTTCAAACGACCACTAAATGAACTGTTGTAAGTTGAGAACTACCTATATAAGCAAAAGCACCCTTTTTCAATAACCAAATTCAGAGCTCACAGAGTTGCTTATAGCCGTGGTAGCACAGTGGTTAGAATGCAGTATTGCAGGCTCTTAACTGCCGACTGCCAGCAGTTCGATCCTGACTGACTCAAGGTTGACTCAGCCTTCCATTCTTCCAAGTTCGGTAAAATGAGGTCCCAGATTGTTGGGGGAAATATGCCGACTCTGTGAACCGGTTAGAGGGCTGTGAAGCGCTGTGAAGCGGTATGCAAGTCTAAGTGCTATTGCTATTTGGTTTTCATAACACTGCTAAAAAAAAAAAAGGAAAAATATTAGTGAGATAAACACTTCATGCTGTTTTCAAGAGCCACTCTCCAGCATCAAATACCCAGGAAAATACTGTCCCTGACAGAAATGAAGGCATTCCATTGGCAAATAATGTGAAGTTCCCAGCTGGCTTAACATGGATCACTCCTGATCTAGGTAATGGGAGATATATGTGTGTGAGATTCCATACAAAGTGTGGTTATTACAGTAACAGATGAAGTACTCTTCTTTCCTTGAAACTAAATGCAGGTGCTTCCTCTCCTTGACACAATGCACTTAAAATGGTTAACATTTTAGAGCTCTCTTTTGAGCCTTATTGGACTATCTTGGAAGTTCTTAAAATTCCCTGAGGTATCCCTCTCCTTTCCTCCCTTTTTTTGCTGGTACTGTTTCAACACACAAATGAGTGGAGATTGTGTGTGTATGTGGGATTTTAAAAAGAAACAAAAACAAATCCTTGCCTTATTTTATGTAGGTTTGCTGGTGTTGCTGTTGGTACCCATGGTATTCTTTTATCTTCGCCCTCCTGTGGTGTAGAACTAGTGCATGTAACTTTTATATTAAAAAAAGGCCTCAGTATTAAGGGATATACAAAATCTTACCAAAATAATATTTTATTGTTGCTCTTGTATAGTGGCTGGCCACTGCAAAGGTTAGGGGAAGGGAAGCTTTTATTGACCAAAACTTCCTGTGTCCTACCATCATGATTTGTGTATTGTCCATTTTACTTTTTGTTTCATTGTTGTATTTTGTTTTTCATTGTTCTTTTTTTTTAATACAAGATTTTTTCTGTTACACTTTTTTTTTCTTTTTCTTTGAGTAAGAGTGAATGCAGTCCTTTCTTTGCGTAGTAAGGATGGTTAGATTTTGCCTTCCTGGAAGGAGGGGAAATAGTTGCCTCCTTTCCAATGACTTGAACAAGATGATCGATGAACAGGACACAGGAGAACTTTCTCTGTCAAAGAACCTACATTGTTGTTCAATGTTCGTTTCAAACTCCAGGAAGGTTAGAACATCTTCCGATTTTGAGGGGGAAGAAACTTTAAAGATTAAAAATATTTTATGCCAAGTTGAATTCCATTCAGCCTCTGTTAAGTCAGGAGCAAAGGTACAGTCAACAAAGTGCTTCCAATGTGCCCAGGCTTCTGTGGGAGCCTACCATGTGTCCTATAGAAAAATTCAAGGCTTGGCAGCACAAAGAGTTCACTGCTGCATCTGTCCAGGTCTGCCATAGTTTTTTTCCTTCATTTCTTTTTCCTCGTCACCAACATCCATCCATCTTCAGTGGTCCTATCTGACAGTGGAGATGGGTTGCTTTGTATTCCATTCATGCTGGAACCAGCACTGCAGTCCATGGCCTGAAGGAGGAAGAAACAACAAAGATGATCAATCTGTTCGTTTTTCATGGTTTTTTGAATAAACTAATTGGCTCCTGTCATTTGACACAGCAGTTTACTCAAAACAGACATGTAGTGCCTAACATAAGAGCTTCAGTTTATCTTTAAAATGTTAATTTTCAATACCAAGTGACTAAGCCTTATGATACCAGCCTCACAGAAGCTATCCGCTTATAATTCTTCCATGGCAAATGCATTCTGCAGAACGTGTCCCAAAGCCCTTCAGATTTCGTTCAGATTTACAAAATCACTCTGTATGCAGCTTGCTCTACAGGCTCAATCTTAATTTTCAGAAGAATTTATTCAATACCTCTTCTTCTGTTTCTTGTTCTTCTTCACTGCTGCTTTCTGCAGCTGGCTGAGATTTGGCAACTGCCCTCCTAGCTTCTTGTTTCTTCTGTGCCAGGTGGATAAGGGCATCATGTATTGCTGCTATATCTCCCTGATGGCTCTGTCTGAAAAACAGGCACAGTTGCTGGCTTACCTATAGCGTGGGAAGAGGGAAAGATTGCTCATTACCTTGGAAGATCCAACAGTTGCTCCATAAACTGGTCTATCCCACCACCCCTTGCCTCGCCCAACTCAGCATTGGTGCGTGGTAGAAAAGACTGCTCAATAAATAAACCAAAGGCTTTGACCAGCATCCCTTCCCCCAGTGAAGAAAAGTGTGTCAAACTTAAAAGCAGCTTCCTCTAGGTCTCTCTTCTCCATGCCAGAAACAGATGTCTCCCGATTCTTTTAGCATCAGAGACTAAACATGTACAGTTATTGGATAAATTTATGACTAGTTTTAACTATTCTTCCGTAGTAATGGATTTATAAATTCGGGCTAAAATTACAGCCACCAAATGAGCAACATCTAAGAAGCGTGTTAGTTAAAAAGGAAACTGCTTCAAACACTAAAATAAGATGGGTTCACATGTGGTACCAGCCATGGCTTTCTGACAACAATGGCCTAATTCACTCACAATGCTATGCCAAAACAATGGAATTCTTGGTGTTTACATATATACACATATATCCAGCTTTGAATCTACAATGTAGCAAATGCCTCTCAGACTATATTTACACAACAGGTTAACCCACGTTTACTAAATTGAAATGGCTTTGGGTTACATGCCACCTGTACCACTGACTAACTGCATTGGCTGAATTCATACAACTCACTGAGCCAAAAGCGCACTGAATCACTAGGCAAGCAAACTCTACAAAGCTTAGATTAGTTAAAACAACTTTCCAAGTAAAGGCTAATTTTAATCCTTCAGAGCCAGAGGAACATCTGGAGTTGTTTAGCTATTTTTGCAATTAAGGCTTTTTAGCAAGTCTCATCAGCATTAAATATATCTCAAATGATCCACAAATACCAACGCTTAAAATACTGTTATCCTCCCCTTTTTCATTCTAGCTCATCTCCCCCTTGTCTCCCAGATAATCGTTGGCTCATAAAGTTAATTCTGGAACAGAGAATGGCTTGGAGCTTGGCTTTTCTCCAAAACAATGCCTTCTAGACAAATGAGTGTGTTAAAATAAATCGTAATTTACTGAGTAAGCCAAAATGGAACAGTTTTTCAAACCATGTAAAATCATATTATGGTTTAGAGCAGGGGGTGTCAAACTCGATTTCATTGAGGGCCGCATCAGGGTTGTGTTTGACCTCGGAGGGGGGGCAGGGGGGGAGGCCATGGCCAGGGTGGGTGTGGCCAGCTCGATGTCACTCATCGAGGCTCCGTTTTCAGCTGTGACAGCCTCCTGCAGCCCTCTGCCAGCAAAAAGGGAGGTCGCGTGCGGCCCTACCGAGCTCCCTTTTCGCTGGCAGATGCACCGCGGGCCGGTCCTTCACTGTTTCCAGGGTGGGCCCGTGGGCCAGATCTAAGCTGGATCTGGCCCGTGGGCCTTGAGTTTGACACCCCTGGTTTAGAGCAATGCATGGCCAGTGCGTGGCTGTGTACACAATAAGCTAAGCTGTGTGTTGAATAAAATACAATGGCCATACAGAGTTCTTATTGTATATGGTTCCACCACATGAATGCTATTGTCCTTGTATTCTGCTCTAGTCTCAAGAATTTAGCTGTCTTAGCAATAGTTATTTCCTCCATAATACTTGCAACATAGGAGATCCTCTTATCTACATTGTTGTTAATATATATGTCCAAGAGCAATAAGGACCAAAAGACCATTCACATGAAATGTTGTTTTCCTTTCTGTTTTCTTTCATGTCACAGCTCTGGTCATCAGTATTTCTTGGGGCTACACCTCTGGAGAAAAAGCAGTAATCCTTATTTTTTTTTTTTAGGTTTAATGTACACATCAATATCTTCACTTACTGGGCACAGCCTCTTTTGTTTGTAGCTGTTTTTAATGAGGATCTTTCTAGTGCCTCAGCCTTTCCTTCGTCAGTTCAGTTATAAACATCTTTCAGCGTAAGTATTTGCAGAAGTTCTACAAGGAGGTGGCTATTACTTTAAAGACTTAATTTTAAATCAGAGATTCTCCCTTTGTAATATTACTGGATGAAAACTGTCTTGGTTTTTCTAGCAAACTTCACATCCTTCTAGTCTGTGTTCAGTTGTAATCTCAAGAGAGAGTGTTTGAAGCTCACACCTATCAATTTTGGCAATAACCTTCACGTACAGCTAGGTTGATTTGTGGAGGGGTGGCGGTGGCAGCTCATTTGCAAAGCTTTCTATTTCATTGATTCTGAACAACCCAAGATAATTAGCTTTAGAGATTATGGTCCAAAAGAGACTAAATATAATTTAAGACTCATAAACTCATACAAACTCTGTCCTTCTCCCTCCACATCCCCCAAAACCGTTACAAAAACAAACCATAAATAGTTCACAAGCCACAATAGCTGCATTTGCATAATATGTTATGCCAAAAATCTGCTTAGTGGGCTCTCTGTGCATCCACTAAGTATTTGTTAAGAATCTTCTCCACTTCTCCAGGGGACTGTCATCTACAGTGCAAAAATTATGACCGAGCATTTTACAAGCACTTGGCTCATCAACTGGCTTTTTCTTCTTCATAACTGCAATGCTTCCTTATGGAGCAATAGTGCCCCACTGTGGTCAGCTGGTCAAGCAAGAACCATTTTAAATCCTAAGCACCAGTTTGGCTAGGCTAGGATATAGGTAGTCCTGGACTTAGGGCCGTAATGGAGCCTGCTCATTACAGTTGTAAGTTGTGACAGTTATAAAGCAGGTCACCATGTGATGGGATCCATTTTTACTACCTTTTTTGCAGAAGTCACAAAATGAGCCCATTGTTTGCTATGGGCGAACAATGTTTTTGCTGCAAACTTGAAGTAAATGCCAGTTTTTGGTGAAAACATTGTAAAACATGGTTATGCAACTACAAACTGCTGTAAATGACTTTTAGGTGACCATCGGAACTTTGGGACCGGGTTGTAAGTATCTTTGAGGGGTATCTAAGTGACCAGTTATAAGTCAAGGACTGCGCTGTGTGGGATTTAGCATGATGCACTCATCCAACTAACTGCAGCTCAGTCAGCAACTTATACCTTAATGCAACGCATGAATCCAGACACTTCGTTGTCTGGTGCTCTCTGAGCTTGGTTGTAATGCTCGTAGATGTTTCATTACTCAACTAGATAACATCAATGTTAGTGATTGGATACCCAGACAGCTTTATCAAAATGTGCCTAATCATTCATTATAGCACAACCAACACAGTGCTCTCCTATGAAAAGGAGAACACTGCCATGCATCAAAAACTTCTCAGAAAAAAATCAACGCACTATTATAACTATGTGACATCACTAGAGCACACAAACTAAAACCCTCCAAAATATCTTAAATAAACCAAAAGACCCAGCAGCCCAAGAAAAAAAAAAACTTACAGAACAAGCCACTATCTCAGAAAGACCGGCAGAAGACTAGCTGAGTGTACCCATGAACATCAAAGACATGATGAAAACTCAAATCTCACAACACAGACAATTTAAACTGGGAAACTATAAACATCCTAGGTCAAGCCAAATCTAAAAATACTATGAAATTCCTGGAAGTTTAGCATTTAGACAAATCAGCCATCAACAGACACATCAAAACAAACCATGTTTACACATCATTCAAAAGAGATAATAAAAAGAAGGAAACATAAAGACTAGTACACATCCCCTGCACAACACATAGATAAGCATGGATTAACACCAGACAATCATACAGAAAACAGTACCCTCATCAAGGAACTACCAAGGAGAAAACCACACCATCACCAACATTAGCAGGACAACTTACTGCCTATAAACAGGGAGCAAACCACAGAGTTACTAGCACCAATATTATCTAGTTGGGTAATGAACGGTCAGTGAGCAAACCAAGGTCAGAGAGCACCAAAGACTCCGCCACAGTTCAACAGAATATATTGTTTAATTGGGATAAAGTTGGCTGCTGCTAGGCGACTGATGAGAGCTCGGATGGATTAATTATTTCACACAGTAATTTCACAGATGTTTATTAGCAACCTTGTTACATCGCACAGGCCATAATAAAATAAGCATCTTGTTGTTGAATCCAGGTACGTATGTGTTTAAACATAACCAAGGCTGTCATATTCTGTCACTATCACCTTAACTCCAAATGTACTTTGCCGAAACTGCATAGCTGTGCAAGCACTGGAAAAAGCACAGTTTCTCTAAGAAGGTTAATGACAAGCATAGAGAGTCCTTCCCTTCTCCCAAGCACCTTTTCAACAACAAGTGGCCCAATCTTACTTAAAACATTTCCTGGAGAAAGAGAGACACAAGAGAAAGGCACAAGTATAACTTTTCTTCCCGGCAAATGCAGCCTACATTTTGTTCAGTTTTGCAAGGAACAATATTCAGTTGCAATAAAGTTGCAGTATGGGCAAACCTCACCTGTTGAAGACTTAAAGAATATAGTGATACAAGTAGTCCTCGAGTTACGACCACAACTTCGCCCAAAATGTATGTTGCTAAGTGAAACATTTGTTAAGTGAGTTCGCCCCATTTTACGACTTGCCGGAGTTGTTAAGTGAATCATAGCATTTGTTAAGTGAGTCACATGGTTGTTAAGTGAATCTGGATTCCCCATTGATTTTGCTTGTCAGAAGGTCACAAAAGCTGATCACATGATCCTGTGATACTGCAGCTGTCATAAATAAGAACCACTTGCCAAGCATCTGAATTTTGATCATGTGATCATGGGGATGCAGCAATGGTTGTAAGCAGGGGTGGGTTCCAACTTACCTCACTGCCGGTTCGCTCCTTCCCGCGCCTTGTGGGCGCGCCTTGTGGGCGCATGCGTGCTTCACACGCGCGCACATGCGCAGTAACAAAAAATCCGAAGAAAAAAAAAGCCAAAAAAAAAGATGGCGGCCGCATGCACAGTGCCAGAAGTCGGCTTCTGCGCATGCTCAGAAGGAAAAAAAAATCCCCCAAAAAATCCCCTCCCCCCCCCAAAAGCTCCGGTTCGGTGAGTTCATCGTGACATCACCAGAGGCCCACTACCGGTTCAGGAGAACTGGTCAGAACCGGGAGGAACCCACCCCGGTTGTAAGTGTGAAAAACGGTCATAAATCACATTTTTCAGTGTCGTCGTAATTGAACGGTCACTAAATGAACTGTTGTAAGCTGAGGACTATATATATAGTCCACACACACACACACACACGTGTGTGTGTGTGTGTGTGTGTGTATGTATGTAAGCCAACTTACAAGTTTTATGAAGCATTTCAACAGATGCATCTATTAATGTTGGAAAAAGCTCTTGATCTGTCTGAAAGCTTTCAAAGACAGAATTACTGAGAAATTATCTACATGTGGGGCCATTAAACCCCCATATAACTTCTCTAACTGCACATTACCCAAGAAAAGCATAGACAGTCATGTGTGAGGGGAGGGGAGGGGAGGAGAGGGGAGGGGAGGGGAGGAGAAGGGAGGAGAAGGGAGAAGAGGAAAAACAGCACTTTCCTTTCCTTTGGAGAGTAACAAACTAATACCTGAGCCAAGCTTCCATCTTCTATTATAGTGTTAAATTCATTGTTCATCAATTCAGCAAGGAAGTCCTCTATCTCCTCTGGTTCAAGATCAGCTGTAGAGAGATTGGACACAGAGTCAAATAACAGAATTGCACAGGAAATTTTCAAAGATGACTAGGGTTAAACAGTTTCTAGACTACTGGCTATTGTTCCCTCCAATGTAACCCTCCAAGTCTCCATGAAGAAAGCATACAAGCCAGTTCCAGGCCTTTTAATTGTACTCATTAAGCTTTACTAACTTGCTATAATAAGTAACATACGATAGGGTTTCTGATCCTAGAGCCTCTAGCAATGCTGATCCGGGGATACTAGGTGGTCATTATTATCCTTAAAGTGATAGCCCAGTTCATGCTTTTGAAACTATAGTAAATTTGAAGAGTTATCTCAGTTTTTAAATGTCACATTTTAGAAGGTTCATCATGGCAGGGAGGATTCTAACTCCCAAGGGCTTCATAGAAAATTGAAGATCTACCATTCTGTGTCATACGTAAGACAAGTTTCAGGTTCAGGCTCTTCATCTAGCAATGAACGACTAAAAGATCAGAATATTCTACCATCGTAATTCCAGGTACATCATGGGCCATCTACCATTCAGGCAACAGGGCAGAATCTCACCATTGCTTTCAAAGTATTGCTCCACAGCCCCCACCATCCATTCAGCTTTCTCTTGGCTATGTGCCCCTCCAAAGCCATTTTCAACTGCTATCTGCAATTGGAAAAAGACAAGGAAATGTTCATAAACAGCAACTGGCCACTTGTGCAGCAAAGGGTTGCCTGGGGTGATAATTGGCACAATTTAGATCATGAATAAATAATAGCACAGAATTATCTAAACCAGTTCCAACAGTGCTTCCAGTCCTTGGCTGAGCTCTAATAACAAAGCTAATTTGTCCTCCATGTTGCTTGTTTGGATTCAGGAGTCGAATTAGGGAAAAGCCACATTTTTCCTTCAATGTGGGTTTCAATAAAGGTCTATTGGCATTACCAAAACACACATATCCTTGAGATAATCTTGAAGCATTCTTTTTCTTTTTGTAAATATAAGATTAAGTAAATTCACATAAACGTGTCATTTGCTTGACAGCTAACAATACAAGGAAAGGAGCATAATTGATCTTTTATTACATTTATTCAGATTTTTACCTTCTATATATACTTTCCTTTTGGTCATGGTCAGTCTGATTTTATTAAATCACTATAGTTTCCAATTCTGTTACGTATGAGAGGTGGCTCCAGATGCTTTCTAAATGATTTTCTCAAGTAGAGCATGCTAGCTAACTGCCCTTCCTCACTAGTTAGCTGCACACAAGCTGTGTCCTTCACTACAGAGCTTAGCTCCTTCGCCAATAGTTTCAGAATAACAGAAAATTACCATATATGGAGCATAAGTAACACATGTACAGAATGGGGAAATCTAAACAGTGAAAAGCATCCGAGTATGAGTTGTATCTTGAAGTTGAAAGTTCACTTTTTGAATATATTGGTATTATTAGTTTACATAATAATAAAATATGCATTTGTTTACTGAAATGCTTTTATTCTTGACCAGACTGGAACAAGGTTTACATAACTATAGTGAACCAAATTTATTGGTGGAAAGTGGTACAATTTCTTCTAAGTTCATTCCCTGGATAAAAAATTTACCGTAACATCTTACTGTCGTCACCTCAACAGAAAAGTTACTTCCTCTCTCCTAGTTTCTGTCCAGACAACAAATTTTATATAATGTATTTGTATGGGAGGTGATTATATTCTATCTCTCATTTGCTCAGTTGATTATGAAGAATTAAATATTTATCATCCTGTTATATGAATAGACTGGCTAGGTTTGCATGCCATAATGTATTATTAGCTAGCCAACCCATAGTTTAGCCTATCACACTGTGTTCCTTTCAAGTCCTGCTGTGCTGCCTCAGTGTGGCAGGCTGGGGTGAGGTGGGTTGTTGTTCCTGGAAGGAATGAGGGAAGAACACTGGGGTTGTCTGTCAAGAATATTCAGCTCATCCTAGCTGCCCAGCTAAAATAGGCAGGTACCTATCTACACTGGGCAGCAACAATATATAGGATGATCACTTTAATGACAAGGGCAAAGGCATCATTTTATACTGCGCAGAAAAAGGCAACGGTAAACTACAGGTAGTCCTTGACTTACAACCATTTGTTTAATTACACATTTGTTTGAACTTGAAACAGAACTGACTTATGACCAGGGGTGAAATCCAGCAGGTTCTGACAGGTTCTGGAGAACCGGTAGCAGAAATTTTGAGTAGTTCAGAGAACCGGCAAATACCACCTCTGGCTGGCCCCAGAGTGGGGTGGGCATGGAGATTTTGCAGTATCCTTCCCCTGCCACGCCCATCAAGCCACACCATGCCTAAGCCACGCCCACAAAACCGGTAGTAAAAAAAAATGATTTCACCACTGCTTATGACCGATTCTCACACCTATGACCATTACAGCATCCCCATGGTCACATGATCAAAATTCGGATGTTTGGCAACTGGCATGTGTTTATGATGATTGCACTGTTCCAGGGTCATGTCATCACCATTGCAACCTTCCCCAAGGTTGTGGTCAATTGTGGTCAAACGTCAAGGACTACCCACACTCCTGCATTTTACCTAGAAAACCACATGGCCAGACAAAAACTGATTGACACTCTAGTGCATAACTGACCTTACAGTACCTGAAGATGGCTCCATGTCAAATGTCACTCAACACATTATTGAGGAAAAGTTGAAGATCCTTTTGGAGTACTAATGGTATTTATGAAGTGGCTAGATTAAAACCTCTAGGATGGTTAATTCTGATATTGCCATGCAAGAAAAAAAAATCTGAAGCTGAAAATCAGAATTATGGTGGGAGCACGGAAATTAAGAAGCATGAACGTGGGAAGGCTCAACACGGTAACTGAAATGAATCAATTACACACTGACATATTTGGTGTCAGCATCTTGAAATGGACTGGAATTGGACACTTTTAGGCCAACGATCAATTTCCTACTCAGGAAACAGAAACAGAGACTTAACAGATTGTACAGCTGTCACACAATATTCTTAATTTCCTATATTAGCAAAATAGCTTTTAGGAACATTGATGCAGAACAGACGTATACACAGGACAGGAGATACCAGATGGTTTTAGAAAAGATGAGGAACAAGAGCCATTATTGCTGCTGCACACAAAACAAACTAGCAAAAACAGTCAGTATGTGCTCCATTGATTATAGAGAAACCTTCAATTATGTTGACCATGTCAAGCTGAGGAATGTGCTTAGAAAAATGGGAATCTGGAAACACCTTAATGTCCTCATACAAAACCTATGCAAGATTGGGAAGTCTCAGTGTGAAGCTTAAACAAACTGACTCCAGGCTGACAAGATGCAAGAACTCTTCTCTTACCTATTCAACCTATATGCAGATTACGGTATACAGTCAAGGAAGATGGACTGGAAGATGATGAGCATGGCTTTGAAAATGGAGGAAGAAACATCAAATGCCTAGATGATTTGCAAGCTGTAGTAATGAAAATCAAAAAGCAATGGTTGCCACATAATGGTTGTCTAGTTGGCCCAGGTCTAGGAGCCCTAATATGCTGCCTTAATAGTATTTGTATCCCACCTTTATTGTTTTTATAAATAACTCAAGTTGGGGAACATGTCCAACACACCTTCCTCCTACAATTTCCCCGCAAGTATGTCAGAAATAAGCAGGGAGGAAAAAGAAAAAGAAAGCCACTTTGATGTAGTGATTAAAGCACCAAACTAGAAATTGAGTTGTGTCCTGCTTTTAGCATGAAGCCAGTTGGATAACTATGGCCCTAGGAAGAAGGCAATGGCATACCACTTCTGAAAATCTCGCCAAGAAAACTGCAGGGACTTTTCAAAGCAGTCTGCAAGAATCAGCATTGATTTAAAAGGCACGCACAATAAAAGTGGGAGGATCAAGATAGATACGCAAGACAAGGATAACACAATTCCAATGGACATGTTTATTCAGGATTAAACTAGACCAAACTGCTTAGGTTCATATGACACTGTAAAACATAAACTAACTTACACATATGGGAGTTTCACACAACATATTAGGCTAAAATTCTATCAGCTGCTTTGTGACTCAGATGCTGTTGGTACATAACAACACATACCAACCTATCTCTTTTGCAGTAAAAGCTCTAAAGAAAATTACATATGGATGTTATTTTCAGTTCCATAAATAAACAAAAAGGAAATTAAGTTATCAGCAGCAAGGTGGATGGATTCAGTTACAATGCCCATGTGTGCATCACTGGAAGACCTGAAAAAACAAGTTATCATGAAGAAAATAGGAGGTTGCAAGGAGTCAAAGTTGCAAGGAGTCAAAAACGACTTGGTGCCAACATAATCAATGAATAAATTAAGCTTGATTTCTGGAAACAGCTTTAGTTTTCAGCAACCATAGAAAAGATCTGGTTCTCCGTGCACAATTTCACTAAATAAACACCAATCTAAAAGCAACCTCATCTACCAATTCATTATACACATTAACACCAAAGAAATCCGTTTCCACTTGAACAACTTCATATCTCAACGTAAGGGGCAGTGTTTATACAACACGGTAATCTATGATTTTTAAGATACCATCATTGGGGACTACCATATCTGGGGCTGCAAAAATCTCGACAATCACTAAGCAGCAGTAAAGGCATAAAGGTTTCTCTATTTTTCTGCCGTCCTGTGCCGTCGGCGTTTTATAGGCAGACGCAGTAGCCTACCATACCTGACTGCCATTGCATAATCCACTAAACCAAAAATTAAGAAATCACATTTGCCTTGTTTTGCTTGCCAAGTTGGGGTGAGGCTGAGAAGTCGCCCCTCCAAACAAGTTGTTCTCTACCTTTCCCAATACTATACTCACTGCTCCTTTCCTGCAAGCTCAAAAATACAGTTTATTCGACAGCTCTTCCTCCCTCCACTCACCCACCCACCCACGCCTTTTCTCGTTACCGGGAAAGGCTCCTAACCTGCAATACAGCCCAGCCGTCCAACACCGCTTGCACGCCCTGCCTGAAAAGGCCACGTGCCTCCTCCTTCGGCGTCGCCATGTCAGCGGCAGGCAGCCGGAAGTCAATCCCAGAATGATCGATCAACTCGTCTGGAAGAGAAAAGTAGACCTAAATAAACGCCTGCAGAGTCAGCCAGAGCTTCGGGGTTTCTCCTCTCATCAAGCGATACCGATCGAACAGTTCGAATTTTGCTTTGTACCTGGCGGTTTATACATATAACGTTCTATATTTCATTAGGGATTTCAATGAGCTCAAGTGCCAAATTCTCTCTCCTGAAATACTCATCCAATGTCCAATAGTTGAAAGTAAAGAAGGGTTTTAAACTTTGAAGATCAACAGAGTTGGAAGGGACCTCTTAGGTCATCTAGTCCAAACCCCGCCCCCCGTCCAAGCAGGAGACCCTGCCTACACCATTTATGACAAATGGCAGTCCAGTCTCTTCTGGAAAGCCTCCAGTGATGAACTTCTGAAGGCAAGCTGTTCCATTGGTTGATTGTTCTCACATATTTGCCTACAGTACTATAGATCGATTAGGGACTGAAATCTTCTGGATAGTCATATTTCTTAGCCTGGATGCTTGTGAGTTAATGGCTTCAGAAACTCAGAAGCACACTGGATTAAGGAATTAAATGGAAGTTACATCCTTAGAGAGAGTAAGAATCACACATTGTTTTTGAACATAAAATGTGGTTGCCCAGTTTGTGGCTATGTTAATGTGCTGTGCGGCTATGCAGTTACATGGGCGTACTTAGGCAGCTGGGTGAATTTTTTTTAAAAAAAAAACTAGTTCAGTTGTAGTTAACAATGGGTTAGCATGCTATGCAAACTTAGCCAGACTTCACTTTACTGAATAATAGTTAAACTTATTCCTGAACGAACATACATACAAGTTTTGACTTTTTCCCTTAATGATTGCATCTGCACAGTACATCTAACCACATGCTACATTTTAGTCTAAAATGTTGTGCCTACCCTTCTTGTTAGGTTATGGAATCACTGCAAGCAATTCCATACACGTATTAAGCATACCCAGACAATTGGGTTTAGTTGAGTTAAGCACATCATAATATCACAGTAGATAAAACATATAACCTTGAAAGACAAAACTTAGGAACTATTTTGTAACAAATTTTACTATGTTGAAAATGAAGAAAATTGCATTAAAATGTTAATGAGAATGATAATACTTTTAAAACTATCAGCACAGCAATCAGTAATAAAAAAAGTTTGTGAAAGGTTTGTTCCAGATACGTTAGAATCTACTGTATTTAATGCTGGATTATAACTCCCATTATATCTACATAACATGGAGAGTACTAGAATAATGAAAGTCTACACCAACTAATTAAATTGTAACTATTGCCCTCCAGGTATGCTACAATACATTCCTATCATGCTGGCAGAGGATAATGGGAACTAGACTACAACAAATCAGAAGAGAATGGAATATTGAAGATCTGTACTATAGGTAGTCTGTTGGGTTCAAAGAAGACACATTGTTGTGCATCTGCGGACATGGATGTGGCTCTGCAATCCCAGTCTGGAAGTGCAGAGTCTAGCACATTGAGGGCACTGGAAGTCCATTGTTGTAATAACTGTGGGTGTTATACTGTGACACTGCTCACAGTCTTCTATCAGTTTTTGGCCGTGCCTGTCTTCAAAGCCAGTGGAGGCTTCATAGCACGACTTGCCCCTGGTTTCTGTCAGCAGCCACAGCTTCTAGTTCCTTTGGCTAGATGTCATAGTGATGTAGGATTTCCTTCACTGTATCTTTGTAGCAGTAGCATGGATGACCTCGAGGGCTCTTCCCAATCTGAGAGCAATTGAATAAGCATATGGTAGTCATCCATTCTGATGATGTGTCCCACCTACCACATCTGGGCCTTTATAATCAGGGACTCAATGGTGGTGGATTGCATATGATCCAAGATCTTTGGGTGGGAGACATGGTCTTGCCAACAAATGCCAAGGATGGAATGGAGAGCATGCATGTGAAATTTCTTCAGTTGTTTGGTATGTTGTTGACAACAGAGTCCAGAACTCATATCTATATAGGGGAGAAGAGATAATCCCAGCTCTCTAGATTTTCACCTTTGCGGAGTTAGGGATGACTGTGTTGACTGAACACTCTACTGAAGTACACAGCTACTTGAGATGATGCTTCCCAAGTATTTGAAAGTGTTTACATTTGTCAGTTGTATGTCGTCAAGAGTGATTTTTGGTTCTGTGAGGTTGTTATATGGCATGAGCTAGTAAAGAACTTCAGTCTTGTTTAGGCTTATAATCAGGCTGAAGAGCATAGCAGTGCCTGAGAATTAGTTAAGCGTCAACTGTAGATCACTATCTTTTGGTGCCAGGAGTGCACTCATCAGCAAAGAGAGTTTCTTGAATGATTGTATGGAGGCACTTCATCCATGCGTTCAAGTGGGGAAGGTCAGAGTTGTCCAATCATCTACTGTAGTATACATTCCCTCCTTTAGACTCTGGACAGCATATGACAATAGACAAGTGAAGAACAGATTTAACAAGACTGGGTCTAGCACACAGCCGTGCTTCACCCCATTAGAAATGGCAAATGCAGCTGACATATCACCATTATAAAGGACTGTTCTGTCATTCCATTGTGGAGTAATTGAATTAACTTCATGAATGAATTTCCATGGTATCCATGTCTCAAAATGGTCCAAAGAGCCTCCTGGTTTAAACTGTCAGATATCTTTGTTCATTGAGATTGCTACTATATTAATGTATTTGATCCCATTACACTCAATTATTTGGATTCATATAATATGCTGAAACATAGGCTACTGCCCCACATTTCAGCCACGTGTTTTACAAATCTATTACCTACTTCATGTGTGGTTAGTTTACAGTTCAAAAAAGGTGATGAATTGAATAAATTATGATTGCTTAACCACTGAGTTAACTACTATGGGGAGGATGGGGGAGGGCAAAAATCCAGACATTAACTACAACTCTGCTTCTATATTTATACAATGTACACACACACACACACACACACACACACACACACACCTATAAAACAGATATCGAGTGTAATTTAAACTGATCATCCCAAACTTGGGAATAAGCTCCACTGAATTCTATAGGATTAGAATTCAGTGGAGCTTACTCCCAAGCTTGGGGTGATTAAACATGTATATGATTACTCTGTGCATTTAAGAGGAAAAAAGTCCTATATGAATTCCTCAAGGATATGAGGATGCCTTCCAAGTGACCTGGACTATAATTATCGCATTCCAAATCACTATGGCAACTGGAAATTAGTGGAGTTGTGTCCAATATATAGGGAGTGAGCCAGGTTATGAAAGGCTGAATAGAGTTTTGCAGATGGAAGCATATACTTTCTTCCTAGCTTTTCTTGCAAGTGCAGGGTCTGCTTTTTTCTGATCAACCAAGTGTTGATCCATTTGGTTGTGACAGGAATTGACTGACCAACTTGTCGACTGAGCCTGACATCCTGGGCTAAGAGAATGACTGGCTCAAAGTCACCCAGTCACCTTTCATGCCTAAAATGGGACTAGAACTCACAATCTCCTAGGTTTATGCCTGATGTTTTAACCACTAAACTGACTCTTAGGTGGAAAGATAAAGGTCTGTTTTAAATTTTCTGCTAACATTAATTGGATTGGTCATAACTATGATAACATCATATACTTAATCATATACATACTGTAATGTGGACATTTCCACATTGCCACTATGATAATATGAAAGCCTATCATTGTTAGAGATACAGGACCATGGCACTGGCTGGAATATGGTATGGATCATTATACGAATTGTAATAAAGGCACTGTACAGTGAATCCTGGGTATTCGATAAAACTAAGGGAACTAAATAAGGGAAAAATACATGAATTTAAAATCCTGTCCATTATCTTAAACACATTTACACTAAACAATGAATAGTAACAGGCTTGATACAAAATTAATTTGCTTTGCTGCTTTCTACTTTCTTACATACAAGAATAAAATCCTGGGATTTCAGAGCCTAACCATTTCTCCTAACATTTTTCTGGCTTTATCTTTGGTCATATCTGAATCACCCTTTCAAAACCACCTCAAGTCTGAATTCAGTGTTCATTAATTGTCCAGATTGACAATTACTTTTTCCTGGTTTCAAAAACTAAAGCCTATTTTATTTAAAAAATACTTTTTATATTTGTATTCTCTGTGGAAAAAACCCTATGGTTTATAATGCATGAACCCAGCAAGGTAGAGATTCATACTGCATTATCTACCGGTAGTTAAAAATGATAGAATCCTACTGGGGGGGGGTCGCATTGAATTCTAAAGAAGGTAGGCCCAGTCACTGTACGTGGGATTATAACCTATTTCATCCTCGCAACAATTTTAATATGTTTTAGTGCAATATACGTATTACGTTTAATTTGGGCGGCACTTGGGCCATCATATTCAATCCTATAACACAATTTTCAATTAAGCAAACCCAACAAAATGGCCGATATTCAATTCCGACCACTGTATGCTTCTCCGCGCAAATAAAACACACAATACTACCATTCCCAAGAAACTCTGCGCGAACGAAGTCCAATGGAGTTAGACCGAAGGCACCAGCGAAGCAATCAAATGGACGGGCGCGGGGGAGGAGGGGAGGGATTTGATACACGCAGTCACGCACGCGCGCTGGCGTTTCCCTTCGCTCCTTTCTTCTTTTTTGGCACGCGCTGTGTTTCGCCCGGCGCGCGGCATTTTTCCTCTCCCTCGCCCCGCCCTTCCCAGCGGTGTGTGATTCTATGGGAGTTAGTTGGGATTGGAAATAGCATGAGTCTCAAAGTGTGGGGGAATCATTTATCCGTAAAGAGAAAGGTTAGTAACCTAAAATGGAGACGACGACTATATAGGAGAACGATTTGGAAGAGTTTAACAGGATTCATATATGGGCCAAAGAACTCAAATCTCAAATCGGGACATCTTTGAAAGGAAGAAAAAAAAAGAGGTTAAACTCTGCTTTTCCTGAGAAACTTTTAAAAGACACCGATATAATTTTCACTCCATTATTCCCGCAGCCAACCTGTGAGGTAGACCGAGCTGAGCAATGAATAAGTCATTCTGAGAACTTCTTGTTTGAGTTTAATGCGGTCGCTTTAGGCCTCGCCTGGCAGAACAGCGAATCTACGGTATTTTATAGGTTGCCTTGGGCTGTCATACATAGGGAGAAAATAATTAGGATGAAGCAGAAACGATACAAAATGAACAACTACTACTATGTTAGGGCTAGGTAGAAGATAGGTCAGTATTTTGTGATAGACCTGTAGTTGTAGAGGATTACAATTCAGGTTTCCAGTTACTCAAGAAAAGGCAAATATCCTTCACTGTTTCTTCACTACTTTTACTACTGACATAAAACAGAGAAAGCCAGCTAGGGGCTTTTTCCTCATGGCTGCATTAATTGCTCTCTAGTATGGGAACAAATCATTCTCTGCCTTTTCATCCCCCCAAGAATCAATCTCCACACTCCCCCACTCTTCCACACACACCCTTTGTTTCACCAGATGAAGCAGGAGAAAAAAGAAAGAATGGGGACTTTCTCATCTCCCCCCCCCCTCCCAAGGGTAGACTGCAAAACCTCTTTCCCCATGCTTCCCATTCTATCCAACTTTTTGGCATGATGGTGCAAATGACTGATAATTAAATGGTCATAGGCTAAGGCATGTACACCTATGGGTAGTATCAGATAAATAACATAAGGGCAGATCTCTGCCCCTACATTTACCTTGAAATTATTTGCTGTGGACTGACCAGGATGGTTTGGGCCAGCAGAAACTGAAGAAAAAAAAGCAAAGGTTGCCTTCATGGTACACTGGGTACAGATCAAGGATATCATGTATTCAAGTTTGGGGGAGGTCTTCAGACTAAGGCAAGCAGCATGCGTGGAAGACTTGGCTATGGATTTATATGAAATGGCTGCACTGTACTTTATCAGCTCTGTTCAGTTTTGGTACATAAATCAAAACTTAAATTCCAGAGGTATATGCTCCAGTCTTTAATGGTTGGCTCTAATGAATAAAACAAAAACAATGTTGACCCTGAAAGCTGAGGTATACCTCTTTGGAACTATGAGATGGTGTGAGTGGATGAACTGAAAGGACTTACTTTTACCTCAGAGAGCAATTAAAGGGTACCGGTTTATATCTTGACAGCAGCCGGTTGCTAAGAATATACTCCCTGCTTTCCTTTTTGGAGTGGTTATCATGTCTAGGTATTTCTAGTACATCCATCCATTTATTATTTACAATGTTATGTTTGCTGCTCAATAATGGGATTTATTGCTTTGTTGTTTTTTTTAAAAAAAAAAGACTTGCAAGAAGGGTGTTTTTTAAAAAATCTCAACATGCCTCATTAGCATATTGTGAGTTTTTTTAAAAAAAATAATGTCCCAGCATAATAGAAATGAAAATGTTTGGCATATTCTTTGTAGAATTGCAGATTAAAAGATGTACGATACAGTATTGCCTTAGATATTCAGACACTGCAAAGGTTTCTCCCCCAATGAATAATCACATAATATAAAATAAGCAATAATTTGGTTTGCACAACATGTCAACCCATGAGAAATTGGTCCATAGTTTATTGACCTAATTGCCTGAGTTCTACAGTACATTGAAACTTAATGATGATTTATTTGGCTCAATTTTCTGGATTAGCATAACACATAAAACCATCAACTAAACATTCAGGCTGGAATTTGTACAGCATATCAGGATAAAATATAGTTGGCTAATTGATGAATTCATTCTCTAAAGTTTATAATAGAAGGGATTTCATATCACTTTCATTTTCATATCCATTTTATTTTCATTTCATACATTTCGGAATGTGTGGTACTAACCTACTGATTGCATACATTTCTCATCTTATTTTCTTGTCCTCAATGTTTAAGAGTTTTTCATATGTGTCGAACGCTTCAAGATAATCCAGACAAGAAACCAAAACCATGAGTGCTAACATATTTGTGAGGTTACAGTAACAGAATCTTGCAAGTCTGAAAGCACATCTCTCCTTGGTTGCTTTTGTTTTCCACAGAACTAGGGAAGGTCCTTCTGAGATACTTAACCATGCTCCCATTTTTTCCATGGGCTGAAATGTCTCTTATTTGACTGTTGCCCTGGCTGTAGCTCTTCCTCCTCTTGCCTCTCAAGGACATTCCCACAAACCATTACAAGAGAATGCTCCTATAAGCCAATCAATGCACACTGACTGCTAAGATCATCCATAGCAGTGTTTCCAAACACTGGTGTGTGTCTCACATAGAGCACATATGTAATCTGTATGGGAGACAAGTTATCTTCCCAAATTAGGCAAGAGAGAAAGAGGAAAATACTGTAGAAAAGGAAGAACAAAGTTTAAAGCAAAAGGATTTGCAGATTTCTAAAGTCCAGAAATAGAATAGCTTCTGAAGGCTCTGAATTTAGTGATCAAAATATGATAACATTCTGCACATTCTCGTTTTTTTGGATTTTTTTTTTAAATAGACTTAGAGCAAACCGGTTTTCACAGTGGCAGACACATGTTTAGTCAGTTATACTCACTTATTATTTTACTATTAAAGCAGAAAAATATATTGTCAGTACTAATATTGTAATTTTTATCCCCTAAAACTTACCATGTTTGATCAATGTAATAACATGTTTGTAATAGTCTTCTCGGAAGACTTCTTTCATTTCTATCTTGGGTCTGTTAAAGTATGACCAGTAGGATTTAAAATATTTATTTATTTTATTTAATATATGTAGCCACCCATCTTTCAAAATGTGACTCTGGGCAGCATACAATTAAAACCATAAATCAGGCAAACATAAAAAATGAAGAATGCAGGAGAACTGCATTCATCTGACATTATATAACCATCACGCAGGCTCACCATGGGATCTCCAAGGTAGATGGAAAAACCAAGGTTTAAGGGCTTTCCAAAGGCAAACGGATGGGGCCAAATTCACTGGAAAAATAATAATTAGGGCTAACACCAAAATAATGACAATATTACCGCAACTAGCCTTAAAACTGACAGTGAAGATATTGAAGTGATGGATAGCTTATATCAGTGATGGCAAACCTTTTCGGCACCGAGTGCCAAAAAGGTCACGCGGAAACATCGTGCATGCGCGCACTTGTCAGAGCCACATTCTGGAAAAGCCGAACTTCCGGGTTCTAGCGCACATGCGCGCCTGATGATCAGCTGGCTGGCGCGCATGCGCAGGGCGGTTTCCGGCACTGCTGCGCGCGCAAAGGGATCACGCTCCGGAAAAGCCGAACTTCTGGGTTCTGGCGCACATGCTCACCCGACAATCAGCTGGCCAGCATGCATATGCACTCTGGTTTTTGGCACTGCCACGCGCATGAAGGACAGCTGATCATCACGCGCACATGCGCACCAGAAATCCAGAAGACAAACTGGCAAGGCTGTGCGTGCCGGGCGACATGGCTTTGCGTGCCACTTTGGGCACCCGTGCCATAGGTTCGCCATCACAGGCTTATATCTTTTTGGATCAACAACCAACAATAAAGAAGCCAGCAATCAAAAAATACTCCACAGACTACCACTTGAGTAGCAACAAAAGTCCTGGAATGGATTTTCAGATGCTGGGATATATCTATGCTTTTCTGTATTTATTTATTTTGCTATTTATTTGAAATGATTAGCCACTGAACTCCAACAAGAAAGCAGGACGGAAGCTTGCTTCAGTCCAGTGATAAGCAAATCTCAGGCAGAACTTTTGGAAGCTGAAAGTTGTAACTGTGTTATCATTGTCTTTCTGAGATGCACCTTTTGCTCTCTGCTGGAGCTGATCTTTACTGTTCAGGCTTTTTAAATTGTATACCACCCAGAGCCATATTTGTGCAATGGGTAGCTATATAAATCTGATAAACTTTTAGAGGGAAGCAGTCCTTTTTACTAGTATCTTAAGATGACAGCTGTATATTTTTGTAAGTACTTGTGCATTTTTATAGCGTTGTGTATTTTTGCATTTTGTTCCTTTTTTTCACCATCCAAGATGGTGAAGTGAAAGCACCTAGCGATCAGAGTGCTCTGATAAATTTCTATTTTTATCTTACATTATCAGACTAATCCCCCTTTTTAATTACTGGGTTCTGTGCATAAATATATTTGACTAATATTCAAACAACTGGCCAAGAACAGAATCGTTTATACTGACCAGCAAGAGAAAATAACAGTATGGGAAAGAGGAAGAAATGAGAAAGAATGAATTCTGGCCCATACATACCGCTCCAAACATCTTAGCAATAAAAAATAGATGACCTAATAGAATTTTTAAAAAAAGGCATCTGAAAAGTAAAATGTAAGTGATGACACCAGTATTACTTACAGTCTTGGCAAAGTCAAAACCAGGAATCCAATGCACAAATTATGAATCCAAGGAGAGGGACAAGAGAAACAGTGAACTTTAATCCAGACTTTTAAGCACAGCACAATAAAGATCACAGAGCTGAGATTTGAAAAGTTGTTCACAATTTTTTCTCTCTGGGATTGAGGACACTAAACCATGCTGAGCCTCCACCGATACGCAGAGCTGAGGCACCCTGCTCATTAGAGTCTACTCTCCTGCTGGCCAGTTTACCTGCAGAGCTCGGCCCCTCTGCTGCATCTTCGAAGTAGGATTGTACCTGGTTGTCCTCTTTCCTTCTACCTTTTCCCAGCATTAGAGCCTTCTCCAAAGAGTTAGGAGTCAAAAGTAACTGTTGCCCAACCCTGCAATATGTAGTACCCCCCAGTCTGATTCTACATATCCTCCCCCAATTGATTACATAGTAATTTTCTAGTACCAATTACTTTCTTCAGTGCTGTAGTGGTTTCTGGGCAATGTTCAAGGACAGGATTTCAAAGCCTAGTATACATATGGGTTGTACAAAACATGCCAAATCTTAAACCATGGTTAAGAAACCAATATGGCAAGCAACGCTAAATAGATTTCATTTTGTCATAGTGTACTGTGAGAACAAGTTATCATGTTAAGTCAGAATGTGGTTTGAGGCTTTTTGGCAAGAGTGTGTGAACATAGTCACTGCAGTTTATAAATCATGGATTATATCTTAGTGTATTACACAAAAGGAGCTATATAGATTTGATTGCAGGCTGATGATAGGATTGCCATTTTTATACTCCTGATGTAAAACTGTATTAAAATAGATGGGCTGTTGCACCATAACTCCTTTGTCTGCTCTGTAGATTTTTTTATTAAAGACCATTTTAAACTGATTTCCTACTCTGAAGTATTTTAATATTTACAGAATAAGAGTTTTGAAAAATATATATATTTTATTAATTATAAAAGTATAAAAATAAAAATAAAAAAGTATATTTTATTAATTTTCAGAGATAGTTACAATAGGCATAATCTCTAGAATTTTTCCATTTCATGAAAAGGAGGAGGAATCGGTTTTATAAATACTATAGTAAAAATAATTTTAAAATAATCTGTTCCACCATTTGTTTAATTGCTCATGAGTATATTGAACTAGTATAAAATGTAAAATAAAATATAAAATAGACATAAATCTATGTGGTTGCTAGGAGTAAAAAATGACTTGATGGCACATAATCCTTAACTAGGAACTGGAGCCTTAGAATTCATATAGAAGCATTTGTACCTTTATTCTTGGAAGTGCTTTGAGCTCCTAGCACTCAATGAATGTGTTGTATGATTTAATAATTTTCTCTTCAGTAATGTTTTGTTTACCTAGAAAATAAATAGATTTGCAAATCTTAATTTTCTAGATCCCCGTTTGAAAACTGTGATTGAGTTAGCTATATTCCAGTCTAAGTACATAATTTAGTAATAATTTATCAAGCAAAGATTGTAAAAAAAATGCTTTGCTGGAAAGATGCTACTTCAGATTTAAAATCCTAGAGTGAAAACATTTGTTCACTTTCTATCTTTGAATTGGTTGTTTATTGATGTAATGGCATGGTTTGGAGTGAAAATGGAATATTCCAGACTTCTCTGGAACCTTCTGTTCTCAAATTTTTTAAGATGCAAATATATTTTGTTCCTGGATAAATTTACATACTGCAATTGCTCCTTTTATATAAAGATGTTAGTATTTAAGATTTTTTTGTACATGTATGCAAATTTTTGCTGAACTTGTGGTAGTCAGATATCTCTACAATATTAATGAATCTTTAATCACACTACATCAATTAGATATGTGTGTACAAATGACCTACTATACTGCCATCATACCCACAGTGATGCATCGGAAAGAACATATTTCTTTGACATCCGGGTAATAATATATCTCTGTCTCCCTCTCTAACAGAGATTAGATGGTTTATCCCAGTAGTTTGCTTCATTAAGACTTTGTTCCTATATCAAGCTTTCCAAGAGGGCTTGCTCTGCTTCCATCTTCCCCTCCCCCATTCTGTGTGTGTGAGTGTGTGTGTGAGAGAGAGAGTGGGGGGGGGGGAGAAGAAGAGATTCTTTAGAATAGTACAGCCCAGAGTAGAGGTGGAAGGGAGAGGATTGTTCTTCACCTGCTTATAAGGTTCACCATTACCCGGAAGTTCTTTCTTATAAGGAGGTGGGGGTCTTTTCTCCCTTGAATGCAGTGAGCATCCTCCAGCTCCTTTGCCGCGTCCATGGGGTTTGTTTGAGAGGAGTCCACAGAGATGGAGAGATGCATTCCCCTTGGCGTTGACCCAAACCTTAAACATTTGGGTAAGAAGAAATAAGTATAAAGATTTTTCTCTCCTAAAAGCGGGTGGGTAGTAATGAGAGAGAGCGGAAGAAGAAGAAGAGGAGGGGTGCCTGGGCGGCTTTTGTGCATGTGATTACAGTATGTCTGGATGGATTGCCATGCTGAACGCTGCTTAGAATGCTGGTTGTTGGAGCAGAAAATGGATTCAGCTTGGGATTTATATTATAATCTTAAGTACCAGTAATTTGTGCATTAATTTCCATAAAATCAATTGGACTTAGTCCTTCGGAAGTATGTGTAGATTTTGTATTAACAAGGGTTTTTTTGGGGGGGGGTGTTGATTAGTTGGGGAATTGGGATGGACAAAAAGCTCTAGGATTTCAATTATGAATGATGTTTGGTGTTGGGAAGACAGGTGTGTGTGTGAGTCAGGGTGGATGGAATTTCTTTGTAGAGTGAATCGTGTTCAGAGGAGATGAGGTAGGGAGACAGAACGAACTAGTGTTTTATTTACCGTGCATGAAGGAAATGTGTGTATAAAGCTGTGTAGAGATTTGTGTGGGCTAAACAGAAGAGAAGGAAACTTTCCTTTTTTTAAATTACTTGTACTTTTGCTATACATTTACCTTTTCTTCGTACCTTTGTATATGATTTATAATATTGACTGCACATACCCTGCACTGATGTGGTTTTAATCCCATGCTGCAGGTTTTTTTTGTTCTGTTTTAAATACCTCGTGACTATGTATTTCTTTCACCCCTAGGAATTTTGCAGACTAGATTCATCAGTGGGGTTCTTTTCCCACAGAATGTTATATGTTTAAATGATCTTTATTTTAAAATAACTGTGCCTAAAGTTCTAGAATAGTTACTAGGAAATAAGCTGTACTGAGGCCAGTGAGTTTTATGATTAAGTAAATATAAGAGTATGCTTTTTAAGTATATTTAGTTTTTAATTTTTAATTTTAGCAAATAAAGGATGATCTCTTCCACCTGGGGAATCTCTCTGTGGCTGATCTCTAAAATGAAGTATGGAGTTAATTTGACTTCCGTAGCATTTTAAATTTTTATTTAGAACTATTCCATGTAATTCTTTATCAAATCTGTAATTTTTATTGCATCCCTGGTAGATTGATAAATCCTTTGGGCTGTAGATAAATATAGTGGGTAATTTAATATAAAATGATTCAATCAGATCCACATTTCTTAGTTTTGAGGTATGCTTTGAGATTGTACAAAGAGAATTTAAAGAATTGAGGGATATATGCTACATATATCGCGTTCCAAAAGATTTCTGTTGCTGCTAGTGAAATCATTTGTGAACTCAGCTATAGATGTTGGTATCTGGGTCAGGTGCACTATGGTAGATAAATCTGGCTACTTGTATTTTTGCTTTAGAAAGGTACAATGCATAGATCAGTAATTCAGAAAACTCTGGTACCTTTAGCAGTATGGAAGAATGTCTAGCAGAGTTTAAAATCACCGGTAGGGGTGGCTGTGGTGTCCCTTAGAAAAGAAATGAAAACAATTGTTTCTTCATAGCAGAATTTAAACATGATGGGTAAAATGTGATGCAGTGTCACAGATGATGCTAGTATCATTCTGTGAAGTTCTAGTGATATTCTATGTTTCAAAATAATGATTTTATGCCAGCCATTCAAAGGAAATTTATCCCCTCCAGCCCTGAATAGCTTATCTGTTACTTTGTAAATAGCAGGGCATGTTTAATGCAGCACTGTATAGAATAGGAACTAAACAGAATCATTACAATTATTTTAGGCTGTTGTTGGCATATATGGGTTAAATAAAACTCACCAGAGTTCCATGTATCTTTTTAAAGTCAGCTGTTGTATGTGTGCCTCCATTAGCAGTAGACCAGAAAATTTTGACTTGTAGCTGAACCCAAATGCTGCTGTTGGCCAAAGGCCAGGATTTCTTAAGGAGACAGGATCTTTTACTGAATAATATTAAACACCAGAGTTGTGCATGTTTTGGAACTATTAATCATCATCTCTAAGTGTTATTTAGTTCTAAGTATTAGTAGTAAATGAGAATATCCACAAAAACCTGTGTTTAGTTTTGTAGTTAACAGAGATCTTTACCATATGTTTTATCATCTGTATTTGGTTGCAGCTTTAATTATTTCTAAAACAAGCGCAATGTATTGTTGCTTGAATCCAGTATTTACAGATTTAAATTTATAGCTCAATTAAATAATAGTCTGACTGTGGCGTACTAAACCACCAACTAGTTTACCACTTATGGTAGTCTAGCATGCTGTGTGAATGCAGCTTGTGTAGTTAGTTGGTGCTTGAATATGTTATATGAAACCAGAACATTTAGTAAATGGATTATTTAACCATAGGTAAGCATCCCCTGTGGAAACATACTATACCTTTTTCAAAGTGAGAATTGGATACATCTCAGTGAATGTGATCAATTCCTGTTATATCAAGGAATATAGAAAGGAATTAAAATTCATTCCTGATTTTTATTTTCAGATAATCAAAATACTTTTTTTCTTTTCTGTAGATGCTTTCCTACATACAGTATTTTGCATCTACTCTTTTATTTTGATGACTTTGGGCCCTAATAAGTATCAGTAGATATTTATTTAATATCATTATTAAATAAAGAAAATGGTGGCTTTTAGGTTGTATGAGTTCTCTACCATTTAAATATGGTTAAATATGTAAGTGAAGTCAACATTATAATGGCTAACAATCCATCTACCCTATATTTATATAATCCCACCCCATTCATTTTGCTGATAAACTTTTATCCAATTTTAAGGTATGAAAAAGAAGCATAGTATTCTGCTAAATGATGGGGTATAAGTGGAAGCTGTTTTATCCTCTAGGACAGGTGTGTCAAACTCATGTCATCACAGCGTCATCACGTGACATATCGGGACTTTTTTCCCCTTTGCTAAACCAGGCGTGGGCATGGCTAGCGTATGACGCATCCGGCCCACGGGCCGCGAGTTTGACAGCCCTGCTCTAGGAGTATTACACACTTTATTAGTTTGTAAACAGTAATGAGGCATGAGATATTATTTTGATACATCTGAAGTGTAATTTTGCAAGGGACTTTATGTTATGGTAGATGGTGAATGTCACAATTTCTGCTTGAACTCTTGCACTGTCCAAGAATGAACTCTTGGAAACATTGGGCTTTCTTTTTTTTATACAGAAAGTGTACTGAGTAAAATATTTGCTATTTTACAAAATAAAGTTATCTCAGAAATAAATAAGAAATTTAACACATTTCCATCAGTTTAATATCATTTTTATCCCATCCTAAAATAATATTTGGCATTTATATGACAGTTCCTGAATGCTCAGATATATGTGTTATAGTAATTGGTATCACAGTAAGTAATATACATTATTCTTATATTAAAGATGACATTGAAAGAATGTGGTTTGTTAATACGGTAGCTAAGTAGCAAACCAGTAGCACAGCCTGAATTTGAACTAGAGATTTCTTGATTTAAAATAAGCAGCTTTAATTCACCACAGCAATTTTGAACTTTTTATTTAAAATGTAGAAGTATCATAAAATCCAGTTACTTTTTGACTTAGTGAGAAACAATGATGTTAACTAAAAATGTGTTCATGGTTTATGATTATTCATGGAATGTTATCTAAAGGTTTTGAACCAGATATTTTTAGATCAGTGCAGTTTAGATGTACTATTTGTTAATGGAGTTCTTTATTTGCTCGTAGAGCTACTGCTTCTTCCACCTAAGAATACAAATTGGAAACTAATTTCAATTTCAACAATGGAATATTGAATAATTATTGATCAAGCAGGCTTCTGTTTTCTCATCAGGGATTTCTTTAAGGTATGTTAGAAGGAGTCGTATTTAAAGTACATGTGTGAGTACTACATTGTTTTCAAAAGTTCTGGGAGCAACCAACAATTGTAGTCTTGTCAATATTAACTGAGAATATCATCCAGAATGACAGTGAATGTAGCAATAGACAATACAACATTTAAACTAAAAGTTATGATTACACATTTTACTAAATTACTAAACATAACTTTTTTCTTATTGTATTAACTGGGCCTTTGGGGTTTTAAACTATAGTCTATATTGTCAAGTTTCATAATGTTGTTTCAATCCAGCCAGCTGCAATTTTTCAATAAACCATGATTAAACAAGCAAGATATTGTACTGTAGGTCTTCATGTCTTTCTAAAGAATGAGTTAAATAATAGGACCAACCAAAATAATCTTGAGGTCCAGGCAATCTCAGCTAATGGCTGATAGCTGATCTGATGAATGGAGTGGAAGATTTATGCATGATTTAGGCTGTATTGATTTCACACTGTATTATCATATAGCTGTTCTTTAAATCTCAAGTGAAATTTTCTTGCCTAGCAAATGCCTATCCCTTTAAGCATGGCAGTCAAATGTGAGTTAATATTTCTGTTGCATCACTCCCTCTGACATGCTGTTTTGGATGCAGTATTTCCTCAAGTTATCAAAGATAACTTGAAGCAATACTCAGAAATACCTATGTACATTATTCAGATTATAGACCTTAATTCTATATTTAATTCTAATTATTGTAATGTTAAAGGAGGAAGATAGAATATATGAGCCTCGTAAAGATAGGAGCTGTAGGTGGAAGTCTACTAAGTTTTTAAAGTAGGGTGATAAAGGAGGGGGGGGGGAAAGGATACATTGGAAAGGAGAAACCTGTTCTCTCTACCCTTTTGTTGGGTTAACATAAGTCATGTTATAGTCCAGAAATATTGGTTTAAGAAAGGTTATCTTACATTATATAGCTTTGTATGGAAATATCATTCATTTGAATTTCATTTATCTCAAGAGAATCTTAAAGCCATCCATAATTTATTGCAACATGTTGTATAAATCCAATCCATGTGTTTAGCTTATGGTTCAGTATATCATATTAACCCAGGAAATTAAGTTAATGGAATAAACCATGCTTCACTTAACCATAGGTGCTTACCTCATGTAAATGCAGATAGAGAATTATAACCGATGTTTAGCAGAATATTCTCCAGCAGCAGAATAAAATACTAAATAGTATTACTGTATGGATTTTAGACTAACTTAATTAGAGTAATTAATTGAATTAGCTTTACAGATCTGTTATCTGGAGTATCGTGACACTTTATTAAATATTTATATAAATATGTCGTATATATTATATAATTTTATTTTAGATAAATATTTAATATAAATATTTAATATACGAGAACCAAGTTGCTGTAGTGGTTAAAGCATGTCTAGAAACCAGAAGACCATGTGATTTAGTCCTGACTTAGGCACAAAGCTAACTGGGGGACTTTGGGCCAGCCATTCACTCTTAGCCCTAGGAAGCACACTTTGCCAAGATAACTGCTTGGACTTATCCAGGCAGTCACCAGGAGCCAACACTGACTCAAAGGTATGTGTATGTACATGTATGTGTGCATGCAAACACATATTAATGTAAGAAGGTAAAAAAAATAATAAAAAGGTAGGCGAAGAATAGAAATATTTATCTTCTTCATTGAGGTTGTCCATAAAATAATTGTTCGATTGATTCAGTAATTCATTCAGAATTGTACATAATATGATAATAAATAATTGGGTTTGATTTTATATAGATTAGAGAGGTTTTTTACATCAACTTCCTGATCTGACTTATTTTTCATTTGTTTGATTTATTTAATTTATATATTTATTTAATTTAATTTAATTTATTTAATTTATAGCCACCCAGCAATTTCAACAAGTGACTCTGGACAGTGTACATGATAATACATACAATTAAAAAATTAAAATCATTAAAACAGTACAAAATAAATATATGGAACCAAATAAAACTTATTATGGATGTTAATACAGCCAGGAAATGAGCCTCTTTTTGAAGTATTAATCAGAGGAAGAGGAACAGAACGCCTCTGGGAAGTAAACTACAATACTCCTATGCTTAACATGAGGATCTGGAAAATCCTAAAAATAGGCAGAAATTATGGTACTGAAATTTAGCAGGAAAATGCTGAATTACTGTATAGTCATGTGATTTTTACTCTTTTTTCAGAAATTTAGGGGAAATGTATAACTGAAATGAGGCTATTTGCCACCAAATTTTGGCAGTGTAGTCTCAGAATACTGTGGAGGCCGCATGTTTTGTGGGATATTGATTGCCCAGTTTTGGTTTAACATTTGAAATTATGTTTTCATACAATAGACCTACCCAATACAGTATTAACTATTGTTTATTTAATCCAAATTTTTGCTTCACAAATCATAAATTAAACACATGAGTTGGATTTGCACAAGCTAAGTGTGTTAATTAGTGGCGTATTAATAACGGAACACAGTTATTGTCTACTATTGATAAACATTTAAATTGCAATCCATTACAGTATAATTTTTGAACTTTTCAAGCCTAAATATACTAGTACTTCCCCCCAGTTTCTTTGCCTCTGTTTTTCTTCCCAGATTGTATTTTTTGCCTTTCATTTATTTCTTATAAAAGTGGTAGTGTGGTTTCCTTAGCATTGTTTATCTATTACATTATTTCAGTTTGGCTAGTTTCCTAAAATAGTGCATTGTGCATTGTTAAATAACTAGAATCTCTAGGATTGGATTTAATAAAAACAATAACCCAAAATAAGTATGTGAATAACTTCCAACATTTTAAAGCTTTAGATATAGTTTTATTGTACAATATAGTATGCAAACAAAATATTTTTTTTAAAAAAACTATTGTTTATGTATACAAGTGGGAGATACTTGATTTTAAAAGTCAGTGTGGGAATGTCATAGGCTCAGTTGGCTTTTGGCCTCAAAGGTGAATTGTTGATCGTTTGTTGTATGTTTGCTCCTGTTAGCATATGCTCTGGATTCCATTTCAAGTAGCCTTAGCAAAAGAGCTGCACCTGTGAATTCACATTTTCTCTTTTTGGAGCAGGTTGGAGGGGGCAATTGCTGGACCAGGCTATTAATAATATTTTGTTACAGAGTGGGCGAGTTGTTAAAATTAATTTTCTTAGCATGCTTCAGTTGCTAATTTATTTTGATTTTACTGTGTAAAGATGGAAGAACTAGGTAAAGCAAGCAT
The DNA here is from genome assembly GCA_003457575.1 of Thermophis baileyi. Classification (NCBI taxonomy): domain Eukaryota; kingdom Metazoa; phylum Chordata; class Lepidosauria; order Squamata; family Dipsadidae; genus Thermophis; species Thermophis baileyi. Next base: position 3,325,272 of record QLTV01002677.1, read on the forward strand.
TGATAGAATTTCATGGAGTTCTTTGATATCATTTTCTTTTGTTTTATATCTCAAAAATAGAGAATGATATTCACAGGGAATTGAGATTACAGGACGCATGATTTTAGAATATTGCAAGTTTTAGAACAGTTTAACTACTGTTATGTTGTTAGTTTATGGATTAATATATTTATGTTTATGTTTATTTTATTTTATTACTTATGCCTTTGAATCATTATGGATGCCTGGCGACTGCCTGGACTGGCCCCTGCAGTTTCCTTGGCAAGATTTTTCAAAAGTGGTTTGCCACTTTTGCTGAATGATTTCTAAATTTGCTGATTGAAAAATGGTCTGAATATGGGATAGTAGAAATCTTGGTAATATAATCTTAAAGAGGGAGGATGAATAATTAGTTTGTAATCACTACCAAGAAGGTCGGAAGTCACTTCTTTAATTATCTTTTTCTACTTTTTTTTCTACTTTTTCTTTTTTCTTTTTTATTCTTTTTAACTTTATTTTCATGTTTATCTTTTATTTATGTACAAATCTTCAATAAAAATTATATCTTAAAAAAGGAAGTGATTTGCCATTGCCTCTTTTCTGAGGCTAAAAGAGAGTGACTGGCCCAAGATCATCCACCTGACTTTGTGCCTAAGGCAGGACTAGAACTCAGATGCCAGGTTTCTAGCCTGATCCTTTAACCATTACTTCCAACTGGCTCTCTTAATATATTCTACACTATAATAATTCAAGTACCTCAGATGGGCTTACAGAACGTGTGCAAAATCCAGGACCCTTGACTCCCAAGGAATAAAATTTGGGAAAGTTGTGGCTGCTTCAGTGTTACTGGCTTCTGCTGCGTTGCTGCTACTGTCATGTCATCTTCATTTTCAGTGTTCTGAGACAGATTCTCAGCCAGTCTCACAATCCCTCCCTCCCTCATCCAGCAGCAACCACTTACCTTCCTGCTGGGATGGGAAGGGAGATATTTATTTGTATCCTGCCTTTATTGTTTTTAGAAATAGCTAAGGTAGTGAATATATCCAACACACCTTCCTCCTTCTATTTTCCCCATAACGACAATTCTGTGAGATGGATTGGGCTGAGAGTGTGTGACTGGCCCAAAGTCACACAGCTGGTTTCATGCCTAAAGCGGGACTAGAACTCACAGTCTCCCGCTTTCTAGCCTGGTGCCTTAATCACTAGACCAAACTGGCTCTCCAATATCCAGTGTTCCCTGCCAGATTCTCACAAGGAAACTCAATGGGGAAGCCGGCAGAAAGTTAGAAGTTGCTCTTGCTTTTTTGCCTGCCTTTGGTCATTTTGTTTCTGTGTTTTAAGTAGGGAAATGTCTCCGAAGAGATGATCCAATGGGGCATGGGTTGTCAAGTATTATATACTGATTAATTTTGTTCTGCATTTAATGATCCCTATCCTATTGTCCTATTCACATTAAAGGATATTTCTACCAAGTCTCCCTTCTATTTGTAATCCCTGCATTGTGTCCTACATATTTCTCCAAAAGGCCTTGATGACATGGCTGTGCCAATTAGTTTGGGGCCCCAATGGAGGTGAGGCAGGTTGGAGGTGGATATTGGAGTAGATAACACCTCACCTGCTTCCTGTGCACATTTTGTTCCATCCCTCTCCATCCTGGTTAGTTTTATTTTACTTGAATTTTATTGTTTTAATGTTTTATAGTGCATTTTAATCAAATGTCTATAAGCCACTTAGAGTCATCTCCTGCGAGATGAATGTCATACTATCACAAGATTCCCTGTTAGAGTACACAAGGCTGAGGATGGAGATGGTAAAGACTAATTATATCTAATTAATTTTACCCTCTTTCATGTGTAAGAATGACACCAAAATGGCATTGGCACTTTCTCATGTATGTTTCCATAATGCTGAGGGATTTCTAGCGGGCTTTGTACACAGAGCCAATTCAGAAATTAATTGATTCAGTTAGTCAGTTGCCTCTAAGGAAATGCTGAGAGATAGTTGTGCAGCATTTTCTCTGTAGCTGTAGGGTAGGCAGTTCCCGGTCTCACTTTGCTTCCTCACTCATGAGATGTTTCTTTGCTTCCCAGACTATAGATGATATGATGCTTTGTTGCTGTTCCCCCATTAGTTTCAGGCTACTTAGCAGAGGGACTTTGCTGCATTCCAACAGAGTAGCAGCTGGGCTTGGGATGAGGGTTATTTGTTTCTTGCTATAAAACTGAAATGTAGCAAGGGAGGAAGGAGGATGGAGTGTTTTGCTATTTTTAGTGTTTCCCCATTGGCTAGTTAGAGGAGTACTGGCTCAAGAATAGGTGGAAACATTTGCTGAGTGCACCACAAAATTGTGAAAATGCTGCTAAAAGTTGGTGGGATGGTGAAGCTGAAAATTGTGTGGAGGAAGCTTCTGTTTCTTTCACAGAAAAAAGGCAGAAGTAAACCTAAGCATTGCTTGCTATGCAAATAATACCCTCTCAGTGAATGATCTTCTGCTTTATATCCAAAGATTGACTGTGTCATAAATATTCTCTTTATTGAACAAATTTTAAATGTAGTGATATAGGATATCTTAATTATTTTTCCCCCAATACCAAATACAATATTTACCCATTTTTATTCTCCTTTACAGCATATATTACACTAGTTTTTTTTCTTTTAACTCACTCAGATTCTGCATATATCTACTGTATCTTCATTATGAAGATGTAGAAATCTAAAATACATTCACAAGGAATGTCTAGTTTAACTGAAGAACTACAGCATGTTGGTTTTCTCATGGCTGTTTATTGCTCTTTTTAAAACTGATGTCTCAAGGCATGTTAAAATATATTAAAAGCTTGACACAGTAACATGGATTTGGATTGTTTTATGAAACCATTACATATGTTAATTGATTTAACTGAAATGTGTAGTACAGTAAGAGATTTTGGCTTATGCACTGATGCGGAGTAGTTAAGTCTTTGCTGCAACACATTGCTTTCAGCATTTGTAAATAAACTTGACATGTAAGTATAAATATCTAGAGGGATTTGAATAGATTCCATTAACTCCATTTGCTTGAAGATGTGGTGTTACAGAGGCTGGCTGATTAAATGAACTCCCATTGAGGCATGGATTTTTCTTTTTTTACATTTGAAAGCTTGCTTTAAAAAAAACACCTCAGCCTCAAACCACATGAAAAATCTCAAGTACTTTGGACAGTGCTCCGTCATAATACAGCATACTAGCAGGAAATACCAGTTTATCTGGATTTAATTATTAAGCATCCACAATGCACATTCAGAACATAAGAATAAAAATGCCTCTTTCATTTAATTTATAAGGAGCAATTGTGGTCAGAGCAGAACACAAAGGGAGTAGTTTCTGAAAAAATAGCTACTAAGTAATTTCTGTTTTTTCAAGTAATATAGGTAGAAGCATTACTGTATAAGCAGGATTTTTAGTCATTAGACTATATTATATGTTGATCTCTTATTGTTATGTGACTTTAAACCAGCGGTTCTCAACCTGTGGGTCGCGGCCCCTTTGGGGGTCGAACGACCCTTTCACAGGGGTCGCCTAAGCGCGCGCTAGCCTGCCATCTTGGTGCCACGCCCCCTTTGTCACCTCATTGCGTGTGGGGAGGGGGCGGGGCAGGGGTCACGGCGAGGGCGGGGATGGGGGCTTGGGGAAGGTGGAGAACCGTGCAGGGAGGGGGAGGGGGCAGCGGGGCGGGGGCCGCGGCATTAGGAAGGTTGAGAACCACTGCTTTAAACAATCTGTGTCACATTTGTTTGTGTTCATTTTCTTTTTTTCTGTAATAGGAAGCTTTTTATATGGAGAAATAATTCAAATTACAATGTTCCAAGCTTGACAGGGTTCCTGGAAACCCAAAAGAGGGAATCTTGTTAAGCATACAATGTGCAATGTAATACAGATAAAGTAGGAGACAACAAAGTGTGTAAGTTCCTAAGCATGCATCAACTCTGACAATTAATTCATTGCGTGAATTAACTAACAATTATTGAATTTAAGAAGTTGGAAAGGGAGGAAATATTTAGGTCAACAAACTCCATTCATATGTCAAACTGCCAAGGGATTTGTTTACAGTAACATCATGTGATGTTAAACTCTTGAAGCCAATAATCTAAGGTGATCTATATAGTACATTATTCAGCTTACTGGCTCAGCAGTAAAAATGTCTTTAAACAAAAAACTAGGTTTCTGTTGCTGGGATAAAGAAGGTAGACTAATTAACTGAACACTGCAGTTTTGGTGCCTGCTTCATATTTCACCTTTTAAAATGAACCTTTCCCCCCTCCTCCTTTCTTGTTACAGGTTGCTATGGAAATCTTATGATAATCTGAGAGGAAGTAAGTCCTGATAATATTGCAGTTATTCATGATGTGCCTGGAGTGAAGAGGAAGGGAAACACTTCATATATCTAAGTGCCAAGGCTCTGCTGTGTCATGGCTACAGACTCTGGTGAATCAGCCAGCACAGAAGAATCAGAGAAACCTGATGGAGTTTCTTTGGAATGTATGAATCCTTCTGTTGATGCTACTTTGACCATGGAGGCCAGGACCAAAGAGGGGCTTAGCACACCTGCCTCTGGGGCAATTGTAGAAAGAAAAAGGTTTTTCCGAAAAAGTGTGGAGATAATGGAGGATGAAAAGGACTTGGAACTTACTCCACGGAATGAGCAAGAACAATTTATCTTGGGTGATCAGAGGATGATCCATCTTTCTGCCAGTATACTTGTGGCTGAGCAAGAAGCCAGAAATGAGCAAAACTCAAAGGTGATTATGGAAGCCACGAAGGAAAGGATGAAGAAGGAGATAGAAGAGGAGGCAGAGATGAAGGCTGTGGCTACATCACCTGGTGGAAGATTTCTGAAATTTGACATTGAGTTGGGAAGAGGAGCTTTCAAAACTGTCTTCAAGGGTCTGGACACAGAAACCTGGGTAGAAGTTGCTTGGTGTGAACTGCAGGTGAGTGTGGATGAGCTCCATCAGTCAGTGAGCTAATTGTATGCTCTGATTTAACCACTGAGTGGTATGTAGATGTGCTGAACTTTATAGCTTCCTTGACCATATTATAGAAGGTATGTCATGGCTCCTAATGTAATATCTACCAGGTTTTTGTATTATTAGAAAAGTAGGACTTTTTTAAAAAAAGTTGTTATGGTTACACATAAATATGGTGGCAATTTCAATAAATGCCTAGAAGGCAGAGAGAATTTGTAATTTGGGGGGATGAAGTCCTGATCTCTCAACCAGTTCTGTTAGCTGTTTCGTATTTTCATACTTCTTCTTTCATACACTGGGAAAACCAAAGTGAGCAAATCCAGCCCTCCCTCAATGAGAACAAAATCCTAGCTGAATTGTGCAGCAACTGAAATCTCAATTATGTATACTCATGAACATTTTGAACAGTTTTATGTGATTTACAAGATTGCAGTTTATTGTAGTTTAAAACAATTTAGTATATCAAATGACTGGATTTATTTTCCATTTTAGGAACTCTCCTGAGTTGAAATTCTTTCATATAAACTCTGATAATGTTTTTCTTTTTTCATAAGTTCACAAATCAAATAATTGAATGTGGGTTGTTGTTGTTTTTAAAGTAGACACGGCAAATAAGTTCAAAAATGATTTAAGCATAGGTCTGCAACATGTACATTCAAGTTCTTTAATAGTGCAGTATAATGTGCAAATGTGGATTTCTGATTTGTTAGTAGTCCGTGATATAGTGGCTGACTAGAATATGTAACCATGGCTTGTGGGTGGTCTCTTCCTGGCTTCTACCCAATGGAAAAGGGTAGAAGAAATGGCCATAACATGAAAATTAATATCTTGCTGGTGCTTTTACCAGTGTAACCACAATACGAAGTATTGGGAATTAACCCAAGTACATGTCAGACCAATATTGGCTTGCAATTAAGAAAATTAAAAACCAAGAAGCATTTTAAATTTGGAAGTTAGTCCTTCTTGGTTTGGTCAGTCAAATTAAGTACTTGGAAGAACAGCTGGTCACATGTTATAGCTGTATTGGCAGTTTCTATCTAAGGATATAGTATCACTCAGGAAAAGATAAAGTGGGAAAGTGTTAAACTATACAAGGGGAAAAAAACATGAGGCCTGAGTGCTTGTGGTCAGGATTAAGGCAGCAGAATATGGTTAAAGATAAATCTGACCTACATAAGCATGTAACACTTAACCTGAATGAAATATCTTATTGCAGGATCCAATCTGGGTCAGGCACCGGCACCAGAGGTTTAGTTTTCCGAGTTTTAGGACTCATGCTGGAGCCCATCCTCAGGGAACTGGAGGATGGGCTCCAGCACCAGTCCGAAAGCTGGGAAGACTAAACCTCTGGTCCTGGTGACCTACGCAGATTGAATCTTGCAACATTATCCTGGGACAGTATATTTGCATTCATTCATAAAGTATCTTGTATTGTACATGCTGTAGTCATAAGAGAATGCAAGGCTAATAATGCTGAACAAGGTATGAGTTTATGTGTGAAGTTTTTTATCAGTAGGGGTTTGGGGATTTTTCTGCCTTTTCCCCTCTGCCTGTGCTTCTCTTTCTGTATTCTTATTTGTTCCCAAGCTTCTGTCCTATTATCTCTAAAATCTTTTTCAAGCCCTCTGTCCCTGTGGCCATCTTGTAAGTAGCCTACTAAATATTGGGTTCATGCAAATTGTTATATAGCTATTATCTGAGGACTGAAGAAATGCTTGCATAACGAAGAAAGGCTCTTTATTTGGAGAAACACCCCTATTTCTTTAGGTTTTGCACGATTTCCTGATTTTTTTTTATTTTTTCCACTACAGAAGGAAAATTGTTAAAAGGGTCATTTGAAACATTCATTTCAGCTTGCCTCTCATTTTCTCTGTTTCAGATAGTATTCCTATGATTTGTAGGAGAACTTGATACAAGGAAAGAAAATGTTCCTGTGTTCTTAAAATTTTGTCTAGAAAAAGTTGCAAGATGTAAGGATGAGAAGAAGTCACAATAGTTGATGATACAAAAATACTGTTTTTCTTTACACCTTTCTACTCTACCCATCTGTGCTGGCAAAATGTTATGGAGGATAAAGAGGGAGACAGAATTTTTTTGAATGGTGTAGTATTAAAAAGTAATTAGACATTGTAATGCTTGATAAGTCTGCTGTTAGCTGTAATACTTTAAATAAACCTACAGGTTTAAAGCCAGTTGCTTGGGTTCACCAGCTTGAGAATTTCTTGGAGGCAAATGACTGGCTGTTTCTTCATTTCCTGGCGATATACGTTCATGCCGACTAGGAATGTTGAGAGTGGTAGTCCCAGTGCATTTGGAAGACACTAGTGTTGAAAATTCTGTTGCTTAATGCAGTGTGATTCTTATGATCTTATAAACAATAAGATTTTTGACCTTTCTCCAAAGCAACTATTACTTTTTAATTTGTATTTTTTAATTATTTCTATTGTTTTGCAATACTAATTAAATTTATGATTAAATTTAAATTTCATTCTCTTCTTTAGAGTAGACAATCTTGGTGGATTGCCTACTATTCCTATTAAAAATTAACCTTGAGAAACGACTCTGTAAACCTCTTAGAGAGGGCTGTAAAACACCGTGAAGCGGTATATAAGTCTAAATGCTATTGCTATGCTACTTCAGTATAATAAACAGAAGGTGAAAATATGGGATTTTGGAAGAGGGGGGAGAAGGGAATGGATCATTTAAATAAGCTAACTCATTGCTTGTGTTTTATTTCTGTTTTTGTTTTTATCATAGAAAATTGACTTGAGCAGCTGTGATTAAAAATAAAACAGTATGTACTTGTTTTTCCCTATATACCTATCAGTGGGTGGTGGAATAACTACCGTATGCTTCATAATTGGTTTAATTTCTTCCACAGCTAATTCAGCCTAACCTTGTCAGAATTTTCCATGCAATGTTTCTAAACATCAGAGCTTATATTATACTGCCTCATCACTTACAATGCTCAGACTTATACTCTTGTCACATTATCAGTTACAGTGCTCATTGATTGAACACCATAATCAATATCCTTAGTTGTACTAAGATGTTAAAGAAGCTATTTAGCAAGGCTGTTTATTTGAAGGATCTTATATATGACTTGGAGTTAAAATTTTAGTTATTGAGTTACTAAAACCAACTTTAAGACTTTTTTTTAGAAGTAAGCCCTCTAGGAAGCAATTAAATTGATTTTAGGTGAGTATGCCAGGTGTATTTTTGTCTGTGTATTTTTAACTATTTAATAGTTGTGATATAGGTTTTTAAATCTTCTGGAGCTGGAAGGCATATTTGGAATGTTATGGGCACTCTGAAAAAGACACATTTATGTTAGAGAATTTTTTTTCTCTCTGTTGTAGAAAAATAAATCAGAAGCTCTCACAGTTGACTGCATTTTGCTGAATCAAATAACTTCTTTATAATCATATCAAAATATTTACAGTACCATACATTCTTCTTTACAGCAACATATCATAATGAAGTCTTCACACAGAGAGATACAGAGACAGACCTGAGACTGGAAAACATGTCCAGCTTCTAGCTTAATTCCTTTTGCACAGACTCAGTAGCACTTTACTCACATTGGCTGACTGAGTTACCACATGACTCTTCCTGCTCATGAATATCCCAACACTCCTCCGTTCAGACCTATTAACTTTATACAGTTCCCATGGTGACACCACCCAATGGTTTGGTCATCATGTCTGCCAAATTATTTAGTTGTGAAAAATCTTGTGCCACTAACCTGGCCTTATACTGTACATCATTATTTGGCAATATCTTTTTCTTATATACCCACTTACAACCCACAGCTTTTGTACCCTGTGGCAAAGTCACTGTTTTAAATACTTCATGGTCTCCCATGGACTGCATCTCTTTATCCATGGCCTCCTTCCATTTTTCTTGTTCAACCTTTTGTAATGTCAATACCTCTTTATAACTTCTTGGCTCATACCACACATTACATATGTTTACCTTACTGGCAGAATACCTGTCAGGCGGAATCCCTTTCTTACATCGCTCTGACCTACGTGGCATTAACTGCTCCTGTGTTTCAAGCCTTTCTGGCTTCATGTCTTGTTCAGCCTCTCCTCCCTGAACATTGACATCTTCTATAAACAATTTTTCATCATTAGATGAGTTATTGTCAATAA
>QLTV01002677.1:3339214-3352742 GCA_003457575.1 Thermophis baileyi
CAGACAACACTTTGTTCATAAAATATGTATGTTTGGGGGGGGGAGAATTGTATAAAAATAATAATAATTTATATCTTACCATACATTTTAATTTATATCTTACCATATATATATATTACCTTATATGTAATAATTACTTAATTTTTAAATAATTTTATTAAAGTTTAGAGATACAAAATAAAAGACTAATATAAATTAAGAAAAATCTAAGAATAAAAAGTGCAGAGAAAAAGGTTAAAGAAAAAAAAAAGAATATAATAAAGAAAAAAAATACAANATTGTATAAAAATAATAATAATTTATATCTTACCATACATTTTAATTTATATCTTACCATATATATATATTACCTTATATGTAATAATTACTTAATTTTTAAATAATTTTATTAAAGTTTAGAGATACAAAATAAAAGACTAATATAAATTAAGAAAAATCTAAGAATAAAAAGTGCAGAGAAAAGGGTTAAAGAAAAAAAAAAGAATATAATAAGGAAAAAATGTACAAGGAAATGAGATGCTCCTTCATCAGAACAAGTAGAAACATTGTTAATTTTTTTAAAAAAAAACTTAAGTTATATATAAAAATGAAAAAAAAAAACCTATAGCGGATAAAAACATCCATCATAATACAAAATATTCTCAGCAAACAAATATGTTTATCTTGTATAACAAAAAAGTACACTATCAGACCAAGCCAGGCTGCCCCTGTTCCTGAACAATTGCCATCAGCATTACAGCAAGGACGGTATATTAAAAACAATTCTTTAGTGTTATATTTCAGCATATCTCTTGCTTTTCATCAAAAGGAATAAATGACTTGTTGGTTGGAAAGTAAACCAAAAATGTTGCACAGGAACAGCATGAATTTATAGTCTCTTGAGGGCTTTGGTTGGTGGCACTAAATTGCAAAAAAAATAAAAGTCAATTGTGCTTTGCACTTGATCACTTATCCATGTCAAATCATACTAGGCAGGTAATTTATCATATCTATTGCTAAATTTACTCTCTGATATTAGGAGGGGATAGGTAGGTCAATGGACAAGTAAATATTGTTTCAGTTAATTATTTCTGAATGATGGGATGTTTTACATAATTTGTTTTCTATTGAAGAAAGCATTCCAAAATATAAGGGCAAAGGGTTAGCCACCCTGAGAGAGAAAAATAGAAGGTTATAATGATAAAGAACTGTTTGATGATTGCAGCACTGTTTTGTTTATTACTTTATCTACTCAGTCATTTTGTCCAAGTGACACACACTTTTGACACCAAACTTCATTGGAAAGAAGGTCGTCTTAGGAGACACATTGTGGGAAGGTAATTTAATGGAATGAGGTGGGAGGTTTTACTCAACCATGTTTATATGAGATTGGAGGAAATGTATAATACATTGATCTATTCCCAATATCTATAGTTTTATTTTTTAGCTATCTTTTGTATCGATTTGTCTGTTGACAAAAGTGACCCATTTCACAATGAAAAGAATACAAGACTACAAACAAAGAAAGTTCTAATGTAAATATCATTAATTGTTCAGGTTCTCAGAGAAGTTAGTGGACTCTAATGAAAGGGAGAACTATTTAAATCATTTTTCAAAGCGGAACCAATTGGTTTCATACTTTGGACTATGGATAGACTGTTTGCAGACTCTCTCTAAAGAAATTAGACCTACCTTGCTGTAGTAGTTCCTCTTTACCCCAGCCAGATGGATAAGCTTAGGAGATGAATAATAGGAAACAAAGTATATATTTCCAGCTGCTAACAATTCCCACAGTAGGAATCTCAGAATTTCTGGGAGTGGAGTAGAGTGGGAGTGAAGTAGATCAGGGTTTCTACCTCCGAAGATCCTTGCAAAAATTTCTGAATTGCTGGGATGCAGAGAATCAGCAGTTTTGCTCAGAATAAGTAAATGGAAGGGGAATTAAGCTCACTTTCCCTCCCAGTGAATTGCCCTGGACTGCTGTGAAATATGGAAGCCTCCTACCTTCTCTTTTCCTTTCACTGACCCACCCAACAATATAAGCATGGTTCTTGGAAAGATTCTAAATGATTGTATATAGAAATGGGTGGATTTGTACAGGGCCCGTTTAACAAACCAGAGTCAAAATGGTTTAGTCCCCATTGTCATGAAAAACAAGATCAAATGCAAGGCCCAATACACAAATTCCCAACAATTCTGCAGCCCAATGGCATAGATCCATTAGACTCTTATATTGAGACTATGCCAAGGAAGGCGATTCATTTTCATTTATTCTCAGCTATGTCAGCAAAGGCAGGAAACAGATTTAGTTTTTAGTAGGGCTGTCAAAAAATATGTTAGATTTTTTTTTCTCCAGTGACATGGCAGAAGAGAGCACATCATTCACAGTGTATTCATATGTCTCAATATTTACCAGCTCAAAATTATGAATAAAAATCTAGATCAGGACAACACATAAAAATGAATGTTTTCTTTTCTACAAAACATTTACATAATGGCTGAATGAAGTAATTAGTGAACGTACATCATACTCTGATCAAAAAGAAGTGGTTTTGTAGATTTCCAGCTCAATTTTGTTCCATAGTGTCCCCGTTTATTTTCTCACATGTTAATGTGAGAAAACACTGAATGATTAGTGTTAATTTCTGGAGAAAGAAATGGAAATGCTGCACTTCAGAATAATTCAGGCCTCTACTCTTAGTGGGGTGGTGCAGCTTCCAGTGGAGGTAATCTTAGGGAATGCAATGCCTCTATTGCCTCTATGCCTCTATTGCCTCTATGAGGCTTTTTGCAGTAAACAAACTGTATATACCCATGTAAACATCCGTACAGTAACAATGACAGGGAACGAGTTTGAAGATCTATCTTTAGATGCTGAACTTGTGAGCTTTTATTTACCACAATCTGGAATACTGCTTTATAATGGTAATATATTCATTTCTTGTGTGCTGATTTGCCGATTATATGTTGTCACTAAGCTTTTGTGGAAACAAATGATGTAGGCTGACTTACAACGTGAACGTTACTGGGAAGAAAACAATAAACATGCTAGAACTTTCCATTACCCGTCCAAGCGCTGAAATATTCATTCCAATCCTTCCTTAGGATTCTGCCCCATCTCCCCCAACCCCCACCCCAAAAGGAATGGGCTTTCACAATGCGATTTTTTGGGGGGAAATTTGTATTATTTCTCCAGGGTTTTTTTATGCCTTTTGTGCAATGAATATGGGACCTTAAAACATTTGTTGCCCTTGAATTGAACTGATGATATGATCATGACATGAATTGTCAAAATGGAACAAAAAAGGAACTATAAATAATGGAGTTAGGGAATAAATGAAAACTGTGATTAGGTGTAAAATAGGCATAGTGCAATTAAAACAAATTTCTTAACCCTCCAAAATTTAAGCCTCAGCAAACACTTATGGTAAATAATTGTGTGCCTTTGTAGAATAATTTCTATTTGCTTATGTTATTTGAATTCATCCTAAACTGTCCACAATGGTATTAATTTTTTGGAATTTCTACAGGTAGTTCTTGACTTATGACAACAATTGAGTCCAAAATTTATGTTGTTAAGTGAGACATTTGTTAAGTGAGTTTTGCCCCATTTTATGACCTTCCTTGCCACAGTTGTTAAGTTGATAAGTTAGTAACCTGGTTGTTAAGTGAATCTGGCTTCTCCATTGCTTGTCAGAAGTTCGCAAAAGGTGATCATGTGACCTTGGGATGTAACAATGGTCATAAATATGGAGCAGTTGTCAAGCAGCTGGATTTTGATCACATGACCATGGGGATGCTGCAAAGGTCGTAAGTGTGAAAAATGGTCATAAGTCACTTTTTTCAGTGCCGTTGTAACTTTGAACGGTCACTAAATGAACTGTTGTAAGTCGAGGACTACCTGTATTATGTAGTATCTTGAGATGTCTAGATTATATCCAAGTAGGCTTCTGTTCTGTATTGTTAGGAAATGAGTAACTTTGTATTTGGTACTGGGGACCAAAGCATACAATTGTAGGTTATTTAAGATAATATTTTATATGCTTCCTCATTTCTCTATGGTTTTCTTATGTGTTTTAGCATTGCACATATTCATCTGAATAATTGAGGATCCATGTGTTCCACTGAAAGAGCAGGGAAGAGAAACATGCTAGAGTTCTGACTTCTCAACAGAAAAATAAACCAGACTTCCTAATACGCACATCATGATTTAAAAGAGCCGAGGTGGCGCAGTGGTTAGAGTGCAGCACTGCAGGCTACTTCAGCTGACTGCTAGCTGCAGTTCGGCGGTTCAAATCTCACCAGGCTCAAGGTTGACTCAGCCTTCCGAGGTGGGTAAAATGAGGACCCAGATTGTTGGGGGCAATATGCTGACTCTGTGAACCGCTTAGAGAGGGCTGTAAAGCACTATGAAGCGGTATATAAGTCTAAGTGCTATTGCTAAAAAAACATCAGTGAGGTTGTCTGGGGTTTGTTAACTCTGCCATTAGCAGAAGAAACCAAGTGAGATTGATTGAATTGTATGCACTTTCATGTTGCTTATTCCCAGGCGAACCAGGAATCTTGCTTATTATCATTGTGTGCAAAGAAGGCCAAAATCAGGGTTTCATAAAATGAGGTGCACAATATTTTAACCGCAACATGGTTAAAATGGGTAATTAGTTTTATTTATCTGAATAAACACCTGATTATTCAGAATGTTATTAAAATTGCATTAGTGACGAGATTAATTAAAGGTCTTTTTCTTTTTGTGTTCTTCTGTAATGGTTTTAAAACATACATGAATTAACTAAGACTAGGTTAATTAGTAGAATATTTTCAAGAACTCTGTGCAAGAAAAACAATGCTATAGTGTCACAATAAGTTTTATACAAAATTTTACTCAAAAGTTGGATTATATGAATCAACTGTATTCTTCAATGTTTCTATTATGTCTTCATTGCCCCTGTATATTTTATTGTTATAAAGGATTTAAGTATTTGCTGTTCTGGCTTATACCAACCTAGCTATCAGGTCATCTGCATGCCATTTAGATGACTATTTATTTTGGCTTAATAAAGGGTAAGTAATTATATTGGAAATCAGGTGATTTGCAAAGAGGAAACAGAAACTAGTCACGGAAATTGGCTTCATTGGTAGATGGAAAGCATTTAAATGAAAACAATTCTTTGTCCTCTAAAACTATTGGGAAATTTTGATTTTACAATAGCAGTTGCAAGAAATGACTCAAAATTTTCTGTGGTAAAAGTCTGATACAATTTTACTCTCAACCTTATAGCAGCATGGTAAAACTCTTGTGTTTATTAAATATATTTAAAATGTATCACACTCTTCCTTTGTTTTGGGGAAGTTGAAAATTGTTAAGAAAATCCAGTACAGATATTTAGTTGAAAAAAGTGCCTTATGACCATTTTTCACATTTACAACTATTGCAGCATCCCCATGGACACATGATCAAAATTTGGATGCTTGGCAACTGGTTGATATTTGTGATAGTTGCAGGGTCATGTGATCACCTTTTGTGACCAAGCAAAGCCATTGGGGAAGCCAGATTCACTTAACAACCTTGTTACTAATTTAATAACTGCAATGATTCACTTAATAACTGTGGCAAGAAATGTTGTAAACCAGGGCAAAACTTCCTTAACTGTCTCAGAAATTTTGGGCTCAATTGTGGTTGTAAGTTAAGGACTACCTGTATTCATTCAAAAACCTTATGGAGGATAAGACTATCAGTGACTAGTAGCCTGAATTATTATATTTTACCCCAGTGGTGAAATCTAAAAATTTTCCCTACCAGTTCTGTGGGTGTCGCTTATTTTGTCGGCGTGGCTTGGAGGTCAGGTGGGCATGGCTTCAGTGGGCATGGCTTGGTGGTCAGGTGACCGGGTGGGCGTGGCCAACTTGTAAAATGTGGTGAAACTCACTTAACAACGCTCTTGCTTAGCAACCAAAATTTTGGGCTCAACTGTGGTCATAAGTCTCCTTTCCTTTCCTTTCCTTTCCTTTCCTTTCCTTTCCTTTCCTTTCCTTTCCTTTCCTTTCCTTTCCTTTCCTTTCCTTTCCTTTCCTTTCCTTTCCTTTCCTTTCCTTTCCTTTCCTTTCCTTTCCTCCCCTCCCTTCCCCTTCCCCTGCCCTTGCCCTTGCCCTTGCCCTTGCCCTTGCTTTTGCCCTTGCCCTTGCCCTTCCCCTTTCCTTTCTTGTCTCTCTCTCCCTTCCTCTTTCTTTCTTTCTCTTTCTCTCTTCTTGGCGGCGGGAGAAGGAAGAAAGTGCTCTGGGACTGGGAGGGCATGTGGCGTGGCAGCGGCACATCCCCTGTCATGTGCCGTCTCAGAACGCCGTCGCCCCTCTCGCCTTCCTGGCTCCAGCTCCGGGACCTTCATGGGCCGGGCAGCATCGGGGCGCACAGCTACAGAGCTCCGCCAGCCTCAGGCTCCGGGGCTGGTGGGGGCCTTGGCGGGACAGGGAGACAGTGGCGCTGCCTGGAGAGCCGGCGGATGGGCGTGCCGGGCGGTCTCCGAGCCTCACCAGGAAGGTAAACGGAGCGCTGTCTGGGCCCACGCGCGCTCCAGCCGTCTCCTGGGAAGTGGTGGCGGGCAGAGCTGGGCAGGGCGGAGCCTCCCGGGGAGGCGCGGCCGATTGTTTCATTCATGCCACCCGCTTCGCTTGGGTGGATGGGCTGGAAGCCGACACCAGCGCCCAGCAAAGAAGCGCGGTTGAGTGGGGCCGGGGGAGCGCAGCCTATTGCGCGGACTGGCCTCGTGGGCTTCGCTGCAAGCCAGCGTCCCTGCCCGACCCAGCTGCGGGCTTCGCGACACCCGCTTGAGCAGCCATGAGCCCCCATGGCCTGGGCCAAGGGAAGCGCCGGCAGGTCTCATGGGCTAGCTGCTGGGAGCGGGACCTGAGGCGGAGGGCAGCTTCTGTCAGGCCCGGTCCGGTGGAAAGAGCAGCCCTTCCCGGCGCCTTCACTACCGCCGTGCTCGTCCATTGCAGGCATCCAAAAAGCGGAGGAGGAGACATCCAGCCGCCGCGGGCAGTTTCTGAGACTTCGGTGCCCGCCTGGGCGAGACCGGCGATGGATGTTCAACCAGCGAGCGCGGGGCACCTGATGCCCCCCTCCTTCCCCATTGCCGCAGCCGAGCCTAGCGCCAGGCGGGAGACCACACCCCCAACCAACCCTCTCCGCAGCCGGGCATCCGCCTCCCTCCACCATGAGTGAGGAAGGGGAAAAAGTTGGGAGCCGTTTCTTCTTGGAGCCACCAAAGTTGGAAAGCGACTGATCGAGGAGCCAAAGCAAACAACCAGCGGACGATTCAAAGCCAATTCCGCTCCAGATTGGGGTCCCTGCGGGGCTCGGCCAGCTGTCAGTTATTCTCTCCTCCCAGCCACTCACTTACTCACCCACCCACCCACCTCGCAGCAGGGCAGCGGGTGGGCTGGAATTCCAGCGCGCTCGCGGGAGAGAAGAATGAGGGCAAAAGGAAAAGAAAGGAGGTGGGGACTCCCCGAAGCCATCCACGTGTGGCTCGCCAGACAGAGTGGGAATGGGACACATAGGCGCGTGCACCCCACACCGACCCGCACTCAAAGCCTCGCCAGGCGGCTCGGGGAATTTTCCTGCGCGGCCGTGGTGCCGGCACCAGCGGCGGCGGCAGAGCACACCCTGCCCTTTGGAACCCGAGGTGCAGCGGGTCTTCCCCCCGCCAGCGTCAGCCTTACCTTCTGCTGCTGCTGCTATGGGGCTGAGTCTGAGAGCGGAGGCGGAGGGGAAGGCAAGCAGGCGGCCGGCGGCCAAAGGCCCCATGAAGTTTGGCGCTAGGCCCAAAAGGCGGGAAACGGCAAGCGGATGTCCCGGGGCTGCTGCACATGCGCACCGCATCTCACGCAGCCCTCTTCTGGTGCGGACTTGCGTCCTACTGCATGTGCAGTCCCGGGACATCCACTTGTAGGGCGAGCGAGCGGTGACCGGGGGAACAGTTCAGGGCATGGCCAGCCAGCCATCGCTGCCGGTTCGGCGAATCACCGTCGGCCGTCGATACCGGTATGCCCAAACCGGTCCGAACCGTGAACATTTCACCCCTGTTTTACCCCCACTATAGGAAGCTCTATGCCTCTTTATATCAATTGTTGCAGGACATTTTTTGTTCTGATTGTGAATTTCTCATAGGCTGATTGGCCACTATGGGAATAGAGTTTGGGGGCTACTTAGCTCTTTGCTTTGATCTATCATGTATTTGCTTTTTCTTAATGATGAGAATTAGAAAAAACAATTTTCATTATTAAAATAATAAACTAAAACTACAGTAACAAAATTAAAAGTAGTCTAACATTTAACTGTGTTAAAAGCTTGTTGGGCAGTAAAGTCGGGTGAAATGCTACCGGTTCAGACCGGTTCGGGAGAACCATTAGCGAACATGTGGCCTGGTTTTCCGAACCAGTAGCGACAACTGGCTGGCCATGCCCCCGAACCGGTCCCCCGGTCACCGCTCACTCGCCCTGCCCCGCTCAGTCTCTGCTCTGCAGCTTGCCTGCCTGAAGCGCTGCGCCCCTGATCTGCCTGCAGGGTAAGCCTGCGAAGTCGCGGCCTACCTAGCTGCCCCTGCCCCCCCCCCACCGTCCCAGCCTGCCTTCCCTACTCCACGGCCCACGGCCCAGACATGCTTGCCTGCCTTCCACGCAGCCTTCCCGGTGTCCCCGTGGCCAGCTTGCGAAGGCAGGCAAGCATGTTAGGCCCGCGGGGAAGGGAGCTAGCAGCCTACTCCGTTCCCCGCAAACCTGCCATGCTTGCGTGCCTTCTACGCGGCCTTCCCAGTGTCCCCATGGCCAGCTTGCGAAGGCAGGCAAGCGGAAGGCCACATGGAAGGCAGGCAAGCATGTCGGGGCTGTGGGGAAGGGAGCTAGCAGCCTACTCCCTTCCCCACAGCCCTGCCATGCTTGCCTGCCTTCCACGCGGCCTTCCCAGCGATCCCCCACGCCCGCTTGCCTTCCGAGGTCGGCGTCTGGCCCGGCCAGTGGGTGGTCGGTCAGCCCTTGGTGAAGACGCAGCCGCTGCTCTGGAGCTGAGAGGGGTGGCGGAGGTGGCGGTGATGCTCCGGGAGGGCAGGCGCCAGGCGGATGTCCCAGGGCTGCCACCGTCAGCCTTACCAATGCGCTGGGTCTGTTGAGATGATGGGCATGCTGAATACTCCGGCAGAGGATCTAGAAGGTATGCTGACCGCTGGCGGCAGGGGTGGGAGGGAGACCCGCTGTGCTCAGCCTCGGGGGACATGGTGAGGCTCGCTCGCCTTTTGGGCCTGGCGCACTCAGCTTCTGCGTGGCCTTTGGCCGACTGCCGCCCGCTTGCCTTCCCCTCTGCCTCGGGTCCCGCTCCCCGCATCCAGCTCATGACGGGGGACGCACTGCTTCCGGGCCGCCCACCCTCGGGCCCCCGAAGGGTAGGGTGTGCTCTGCTGCCGCCGCTGGTGCCGGCACCGCGGCTGCGCAGGAAAACTCCCCAGCGCGGCGCAGTTCCGGGATGGCAGAGAGCCCAGGCAAGCTGTGCCCCCACTGCCGCTGCTGCTGGGCGCATCCGCGCAGGAGAACTCCTCGGGAAGGGCTCCATCTATGTGCCCAGACCAGGTGTGTGTGTGTGTGTGTGTGTGTGTGTGTGTGTGTGTGTGAGAGAGAGAGAGAGAGAGAGAGAGAGAGAGAGAGAGAGAGAGAGAGAGAGAGAGAGAGAGAGAGAGAGAGAGAGAGAAAAAAGAGAAAGAAAAAGAGAAAGAAAGAGAAAGAGAAAGAAGGAAAGAAAGAGAGAGAGAAAGAAAGAAAACTTATGACCACAATTGAGCCCAAAATTTTGGTTGCTAAGGAAGAGCGTTGTTAAGTGAGTTTTACCACATTTTACAAGTTGGCCACACCCACCTGGTCACATGACCACCAAGCCACGCCCACAGAACCGGTAGGGAAAATTTTTGGATTTCACCACTGAGTAAAGTGTTTCAGTACTAGCAGAATTCTAATGTAGATAACTTAAATTACTACCACTTATGGCATGGGTTCCCACCCCCAGTCCATGAACTGGTACTGGGCTGCAGCATGCCAGAAACCAGGCTACGCAAACAAGCAAAGCCCCATCCACAGGATGTAGGCAGCACACGAAACCACACCCGCTGTGGTCCAAGGAAAAACTTCTCTCCACAGAACTGGTCCCTGGTGCCTAAAAGGTTAAGGGCCGCTGACTTATGGGATGCTGATAGAAAAAAGCCTATCCCACATATTACTACTCATTGTAACTCAGAAGGCTTTGTATAAGAGAGCTGTTTCAGTTCATGCTAAGGGTCAAGCTGAGAAAACTGAGAAAAACTAAATTCCTAACTAATTTAACTCCAAGCTGTTTCATAATTTAAAAGTAATAGCCATAGTATTGATTGTGCCTGGAAAGTAACTAGTAGCCAATGCTGACATTTGGTTTCAGCCTCTGGAATAAATTTTTGTATGGAAGAGAAAGAGTAGTTAAAATATGTAGTCCAAGAATCAGTTTTAGAAATGGAGATGTTATTTTCTGGGCAACCAATTTTAATCAATTAATTTAAGGTAAGGGTTTTTTCCTTTTTGTCTCATTTGGAGCATGAAGTTTGCTTATTTTACTGAACTGATCATTGACATCAGACACACATACTTCCAAATGTGAAATCACCTCAAATGTTTTGTATTTATAGCTTGGCTATAAACTAGCTCAGTGTGTTTTTTATTCTCATACTATTTCTTGGGCTCATCTCCTAAGAGGTGGTGGCGCAGTGATTAAAACTCAGTGTCAGTCCTGAAGCCATTTTGGGAGCATCTTCAGGGCTGCCACAGCCAGGCTGGTTGAAGCTATGGGAACGTGAGGGGGGAGATAGAGAGAGCTGGGGGGATGTGTAGCCAAAATAACATTCTTTCCCATGGGAGCCAAGGATGCTCTACCAGATGTTGGAGGGGCGTGGACAAGAGCCAGCTGGAGCTGAGACTACCACTTGATTGGGCCATGTGATGGACTTGTGACCTGGGGGCAAGAACTTGGGGTTTTGATTTGGGTGGGGAAAACTCCGGGTCCTTCAGAGTCGGGTTTTCACCAGCTGTGCCAATATGACCTTCCTAATAAATTCATACTTTGAGGAAACCCTAGGCCTCAGAGTTTTGATTGCTTTGGGTCTGTTACTTGGAACCCTGACATTCAGTACTGCAGGCTAACTCTGCTCACAGCCAGGAGTTTGATCCTGACGGGGCTTGAGGTTGACTAAGTCTTCCATCCTTCCAGGGTTGGTAAGATGAGGACCCAGATCGTTGGGGGCAATATGCTCACATTGTAAACCTCCCAGAGAGTGCTGTAAATCCCTGGCCTGGGCCATGGACCACTACCGGGCCATGAGCTGTTCAAAGCTGGGCTGCTCGAAGCAGCAGCGGGTGAGTGCGTGCATGTGCGCTCCATTTGTGTGAGCGGCAGGTGCCCGCCCACTGCTTACGCAACATCATTCCCTCTCCCCCCCCCTCACCTGTCCGCAAAGCCAGAAAGGTTGGGGAACTCTGCTGTAAAGTACCATGGGGTGGTATAAACATTTAAGTGCTATTGCTGGTTCTATTGCTAAGACCCAAATAACCCATGACCACTTAGATTCTGGTGGTCCACTTTTTTGTAAGCATCTCTGTTTTTCCAAGCCATTGTGGGGTAAGTGGAAAATTGCAAATACTGGAAAAAATAGATATCCACCTATTTTAGCAAAACATTTTAAGGGAGAACAATATCAGTTGGTGTCTAGAGGCTGAGGGAAATCCACTGGTCCTCTTGTTTGACTTAAGGAAGATACTTATAATGGCAACATCATTCGAGGACAAGAATCAGGACCACACATACACATAAAGCAGGGATATGATCTGGAAGCGAAGATCTTGGGTTCTCATGCCAAAGAAGTTGCCTTCTAATCATCTTGAAAAATCTCTGTGTAGAACTTCAGCTCTTGTTTATGTAGATGAAAGATAAAACTACTTGAGGCATGTTTCTCCTTTGTTTTGATGAAAACAGGTTTGACTCCTTCCTTAATTTTGCAGCATGAAGAAAGGGGTGTTGAGTGGAAGAAGCAATTCTTGATTGATATGTGTGTAGTGATTTTCCCTGCAGGAGATGCTGTGTTTATCAGATTACCATTGTGGGATTGAGACCTAAAATAAAATCATCTGTGAACATTTGGGGTGGGTAAAACCTCCATGTTATTTTGCACAAATTCTTTTACTATTTGCATACATCTGTTTTTACTACAATGTGTGTAAGAACTGAAAAAAAATGTCATATGACACTTTTGTAACGCTTTCATTGTCTAGAAGTAGGATTTTTGTATGGTGAGAATTTAAAGAGCATGCTATTATTTATACTGCAGTGATACCTAAAAGTAGCTTCTACAGGGTTAACTATTGTAGATGGTAATGCAAATTTAACTTTCAAACAATTTATATCTCAATGAATTTGAAATGGAAATTGCTTGTGCTACTTTAAGAAGCATTTAGTCATTATTTAACTCTAGGAAGTTAAACTTCAGGAGATAATTTAGATTTAAAATCCAGTATAAAAATGGCAATTTTGTAAATGTATGAGAGAAGAGAAATAAAGCATAATAACCATTATGTAATTAACAGATAGTCCCTAAAATTGGCACTCTGAAAAGATACGTCAATCAATTTGCTACCTGTTTTTTAAGCAACAAAATATAAAAACCCAAGTTTTTGTTAAGGATGAAAAGCAATGAAATTATATTTTACAGTTCAGTGAAGCAAAAACTTTTTCCTGTTCCATTGCTAATGACTTTTTGCTGAATCAATTAACTATTTTCATTTATTTGGGGGTAGGTGGGTAAACTATTGCTTGCTTGTAGTGCTGTAGGAAAGTTTTATTTTAATGTGGCATCTCAGCTGCAATATGATATGTGATCCATCACATTCCCTCCATATGAAGTATCTACTGTTACTAAAAATGTATATGGGTATTACCTGAGAAAAAATTGCTTTGGCCATCCCTATCACTAATTCTATGGTATTAAAATGTTTTTTCTGATAATGAGTAAATTCAGGACATTCAAACTGGGAAGCACGGTTCTAAACTTAAAAGTATTCCTATCAGATATCTGTCTTCTAAAAGAAGGAGATTTTATGTCCCATCTATATATTATATTTCAGGAGAGAATTATTACTGGAGTTGGGAAACTAATTTTAATGCTCTGCTTACATTTAATGATAAGCCAAATTTTTCAGTTATCCTTATTTTCTGTAAACAGTGTGCCAGTACATATAGCTCATTAACTCCACTATTATGTGAACAAATGAAACAAACAGAAATAATTGTCAATTACAAATAAGCCAAGGTTCTCTTTCAGGAATAAATCAATTTTGTTTGTTGGTTTACAATCCCAGGTGGCACGCGGAGCCATATCTGAGGGCACGCAAGGCGTTGCCCTATGTCAGCGCCAACTGATTTTCAGCCTTCCGGAGGGCGGGGGAGGCCGTTTTCACCCTCCCTAGGCTTCAGGAAAGCCTCTGGAGCCTA